>OZ038379.1:43659161-44132336 GCA_964036045.1 Eutreptiella sp. 'Long Island Sound 2002' | reverse complement strand
TATATATATATATTCATATATCTATTTTTTTTCGATTCTTGCACGATATTGTGATGGATCCCCCCCGGCGACCAGGCGCCGCGGGCGCTTCAGTGAAACCCTGGCCAAGGGCAACCCGGGGGCAGCCGGGGCCGCGCCCTCCCGCGGCATTTGCAACGGCCAGCCGCGGAGGCGGCTCCTGCGGGGGTTGTGGCAGCAGCGGGCAGCCGCAGCGTGCTGCCGCTCAGGCGGCACAAGCAATCTGACGCCAAGGGCAAAGCTGGTGGGCCAAGTGCGTGCCATGCAACATGCATGCAAATGGTGTGCATACTGTCCTGCATAATGTCATGCGCGAAGAAGAGCGGGGGAGGGAGAGGGTGGAAGGGCAGGCAAGGAGCAAGAGAGAGTCAGGGGACCAGAGGGGCCCAAGGGGCAAAAGAGGAGAGGGGGGGCGAAAGGAGAGAACGGGGGTGCCATGCACATTGCTCTGCACCGTGCGGGCAGAGGGGGGGTGAGATGGAGGAGGGACACGGCCAGAACACATGAAGGGCGAGGGCAAGCCGGGGGACGGCGGAGGAAGCAAGTGCCCCGCAAATTGCTATACACCGTGTGCGTAAGAGAGAGAGAGAGAGTAGACAGGGTAGGCGAGGAGCAAAGGGGGCAAACAAAGGGCGAGGGACAAGGGAAGGGAGCGAGAGAGGGAACACGGACTGAAGAGGATGCCGCGCAACGTGTAGTGCATCTTGCGCGCCAAGTGACGCCTGCCTGAACCGACATATGGCAGGCAGCCCGCGCAGTCAGGCGCGGTCGCACGCAAGTAGCGCACGAGACGAAAAGCTGGGGGACGGATGCTACGGCAGTATCCCCCACCAGGTGCCCCACAATCGGCAAGGCCACCCGGGGCGGGGGATCCTGCGGGGGCTGTGGCCGCAGCGGGCAAAGCGTCGGTGGCCAAAAGGTGACGAGGGCGATACGGTGAGAAGGTAAGTGTCGTGCAAGGTGTTTTGCACATTGTCATGCATAGTGCACAAGGGGAAGCTGAACAGTGAGAGCGAGGGTGGGGCAGACAAGGCTACAAGAAGTAACAGGAGCGGCAGTGAGGCCCGAGGGGCGGGTGCAGAAGGGGGAGAAGGGGAGCAGGGCGCAGGGATGCCTGGCACGTTGCTCTGCACCGTGCGCGCGCAAACAGGGAGGGCAGGCAGCGAGACAAGGCCGGAACACCGGGAGGGCCCGAGTACGGCCAAAGGGGGAACGGCAGAGGGTAGGGTACCAGGGTGCGCCGCAGATTGCTATCCACCGTGCGCGCTCCAGCAGGAAGGCAGGGACAAGAAGGACAGCCCAAACCGGGGAGCGAGGGCTCATGAGGGGCGAGGGGCGCGGAGCAGATGGGGAGGGAGAGAAAGGAGAGCAGAGGCGAGGGGAAACACAGGGGAAGCGGCTAGATGAGCTTGCTACGCATCATGTTATGCACCTTGCGCGCCCTGACAACCAACCCTCTAGCCATATTCCACGTGAAAGACTCGCAGCTACAGTGCGGCCGACAGAGCCAGCAATGGCAGGTGGGGCGTGTGCAGAGAGGGCACGAGGGGGACGGGCACCAGCGGCGCCATCCACTGGACCCCTGCGTCTGTAGTGGTGTGGCAGCGATGACAGGCAATTGGGTACGCAGAGGAGATGGGCACCAACGGCGCCATCTAGTGGGCCGCCTGCGGCTGTGATAATGCAGACTAACTAGGTGGCCAGGGGATGCCACAACGAATCCCCCATCTGTCACCCCGCGTCACTGCAATAGGACATCAGGGGCCTCCGTCGCGCTCGGGGGTGGCAGTGGCCCGGGAGACAAGAGCGCACGGCCGCTTGGTAGCCGCCACTTCCGACAGACTGATACTCCGGCACCGATATCTGGCTGTGCGGAAGTGGAGACACAGGCACCATGGAAAGGATGGGTGGTCAACCCCCTCCGGGCTGTTACGTGCCGAAACAGGGGCCCTCCCCTCGACTAGGGCGGTGGATGGCGCAAAAAGCCTACGAGGCATACGGTAAGTCCTTGCCGCTGCCCGCACTTCTTCATTTTCCGTTTCCACCCGGTACGTACCTCCTCAAGTAAGTATCGGCACAGGAGGGAGTAGGCGCAGGACGCTGACGACATGGGCGACACCTGGCGACTACCGCCATATGGCAAGGAAGTCATCCCTCCTACAGCCCCGAAGCAGGGCTATGTGCCTCGCATTGTGCTCGCACCGTGCTTGCATCTTGCTCGCTCCCGGCTGTGGGGACCAGAGGGTAGAAGGTGCGCCGGGAAGAACCGACAGACGACGCCCCCCCCCCCCCCCCCCCCCCCCCCGCGCGCCCCCGAGAGCCCCTAGCGACGGGACGGGAGAGAAAGAGACACCGGGGAGGCCAGTCGGTGCCCCGGGTACAAGGGCGGGGGGCGCAGGGCGCCGGGAACACGGTACAGGGCAGAAAAGACAAGGCAGAGAGCCAGGCAGTCACCCGGAGGTAGGTAGCAGCAAAAAAAAAAACACCGTGCCCTGCGCGCCCACTGCCCTAGACCACACAACGCGACCCGCACCCAATTACTTCGCACCGTGCGCGCCCACAGCAGACAGTGCGGCCGGGTGGGGAGGCACCAGGGTAAGGAAGAAGAGGTCCCCCCAACAGCCCTCGCACAGGGCTCGGTGCCTCGCAACGTGCTCGCATCGTGCTCGCATCGTGAACGCCCCTAGCGGTAGGAACAACAAGGTGTGCCGAGTAGAACAGCCGGACGACCCTCCCCCCCCCCAGCCCCCCCCCGCCCCCCAGGACCCATATACACGGGTCGGAAGGGAAAGAGGCAAGTGGGAGGCCTGCCGGAACCCCGGGTGCAAGAGCGGGATAGGAAGGCGAGGCAGGCGCAAAACGCACCGTGCCCTGCGCGCCCAGAGCCCAAAACCAAGCAACGTGCTCCGCACCAGGCGGCAACGCACCGAGCAAGCCCACAGTAGGCAGCGTGGGCGGGTGGGGGGGCTCCTGAGCACACGCCGCCATCACCCCCCCCCCCCGGAAAAAAAGCGAGCACCAAGGAGCAGACGGCATACAGCCTAGAAAACAACCACGGCCACAACCACGGCCACCGAGAGGGGCGCCACGGGCGGCGAGAGAAGCAGTGAGCAGGGCCGGGGGCGACACGGCGGGGCGGGGGGGGGAACGCGGGGGCAAAGACCACGCCTGCGGTCATGCTTGCTGCTGTGCACCTTGCATGTCGTGCGTGCCACGCACGCACGCGCAACCCCGACCACAGCCCACACCCGAATCTGTCGTGTATCGTGCCGATGAGAGGGAGGGCGAGCAGAGGAGGACCAGGCCACGCACATAGTGGGACCCCGGCAGGGAGGCAGAGGGGCCCCTACACGAGCGGAGCGGCGCGAGCCGGGGGGTACACAGCGGCACGGGGCGGAGCGACAGCAGCCGGCGGAGCGGGGGGGGGGGGGGGTCGGGGCAAGAGACGCCGAAGGGAGACGCACGCAGGGGACCCGGCCTCAGCAGTTTGGGGCCCCCCCCGGTGACCGTATCGGCCCCACCTGAGCTCACGCAATAAGGTGGGATACGCAAGGGACCGTTGGTCAGCGGCCCGTGGTGGCAGCGGCCTGGGGGGTGGCCAATGGGCCTGACAAGGAGCACTCCCCACGGCACGTACTGCAGTTCTTGTCCACTGAGGAGCTGCGGGTAGGGCACATTGTCCATCGGGGCAGGCAAGCGACGCGCCTATCCCGCAAGGGCTCCCCTGCGACCCACAGTGTACCGAACCCCGGTGTGGGGAACGGCCGGAGTACCTGGCTACGACGCAGGTCCATTTGTACGTAGCGGGTAGAAACGGACGGCCCGTACAACAGCGTTACACCCTGACGGGGAGTGCAAGCATCGGCCCCCCCAAGGGGAAACACAAGGGGACGGGGACTTGTGCCGGCGTCAAACCCCCCCCCCAACCCCCGACCCTAAACTCTGGGTGACCCCGGAGTGGGCACAAGGGAAGAACCAAGAGGGACGGGAGTGAAAGGAGAGGGAAGGAAGGGGAGGTAGGAAAGGGGCAGGGGATGAACACCGTGTCACGCACATTGTCGTGTACAGTGCATGCTGCAGCAGGACCGCGGGACAGGCCACCCCGCGACTCCCCAATTCCGCGCGTTGTCCGTAGCGCGCCCAGTCTTCGTTAGCTAAATGTCGCTTCTGTCCCCACCAATCCCGTGGAGTTGTCCGCCCTCCGGCGGCGTGCCCGGCGTCTGTTAGACACGGTGTCTCACCTCATCAGGCACGGGCATCACACGTACGCTGCCTTCCAGGCGCGCGTGGACGCCGATCGTCCGGCCAGGGACTACGGGTGGGACCACTTCGTCGACCTCTGCTTGCGGCAGGTGTTGGCCCGCGACCCCCCCCCCCCCCCCCCCCCGTGCAATGTCAGGCGCAGTTTGCAACAGGCACGGTGCCGTTCGGGGCGCACTTGCTCAACCGACTACTCCGACATTCGCAAGACCACTTTGGACAGCTGGAGGATGCGCAGCGCGGGCGACAGCCGGCAGGGGCGGCGGCAGGCAAGGACAGGCGGCACCGGGCGCGCACCTGTTCCCGATGCCTCCATCCCCAGGCCTCATGCCTATGCCGTTCCCATCGTTTCGGGCCCATCACCACCACCAACACCATCACCTCTTGCACCATCCCTTAGGGTTTCCCGCGATGCACCACCATTTCCTGCACCACCACGTGCACCCGGCTGTTCCGCTTCCGTTCCACGTCCATCAGCATCACCATGCTCACCAGCATGCGGCACAACAACATCCCTGGCAACAGCCACCGGCTGCGTTCGCGCCGCTGTAGCACCATGCGATGCCGGCCCCCCCAGCAGCGCCGGTGGGAGTGCCGGCAGCGGGTGTGCTGCATGCGCATGCGGCGCCCGCGCCCCCGCCGCCTTGTGCCGTGCCGGTGCCCGTGGTGGGGCCAAGTGTGCCGCAGGCGTCGCCGGCGCAGATGCCACCAGCAGTGCCGTACGGAGGGATGCAACGCGTGTCACGTGGCACCTCCGGAGGGAGACCTCCCGTTGCTGCGAAAGGGGTGCCGCCGGCCGGGCTGCCTCCCACGGCTCCCCCGACCATGCTAGCTGACGCGCACCCAGCCCCACGGGCGCCCCCTGCACCGATGCCCCAGGCGGAGCCGGTGGGGGGACGGTAGACTGAGGCACGGCGGTCGCGGCAGAGAAAGCTACCTCAGGAACGGGCTGCGGCGAGACCGCGGGCGTCGCCGGCACGCCCTGTGGCTTCTAGGGAGGCACTACCGCAACCGGCGGCACCGGTGACCCCAGCCAAACCGACAGGGGCCCCGCCGGCACCCGTGGCACCGGGAGAGCCGGTAACGCGTGCCCCAGCGTACGGGGCCAAGCCCACCCCGGCGGAGAGCCGAGACACACACCCCCTGAGGGGGCTTCCAGTGGTGGTGCAGGCGACGCCTGCGGAGCAGGGGGCGGCCGTGGTCAGCCCAGCGAAAATCAGCGAGCTGCTCGCGCAGGCACTGGAGAGGTACCGGCAGGACCTTGCGGGTGGCAAATGGGCCCCGCCTGCGGCGACGGGGACGGACGTTGACGTTGGCGAACTGATCGCGCAGGCGCTAGCTGCTAGCCGCCCGAAAGGGGTGGTGAGTACGCCGGATGTTGCTAAGGGGGCGGAAGAGGCCGTAGAGGAGCGAGTGGAATAGCGCCAGCCGGGCGAAGTCGACTCGGGGAGGACAAGTGCTGAGCGGAGCATGGCGAGGATGCAGGAGGGAGCGGTGGACCAAGGGGTTGTGGCGCCATGCGGGGGGCGTACGGAGGTTGAGGGGTTGGAGGAGTCGATGTGGAAGTGGAGGGAGTGGTGCAAGGTGGCGCCTAGGGAGCCGTGCCTCGCGGGGCTGGTGTACAGCATGGACCTCGACACGGGCACCAGCCATGCCCAGTTGACGGACAACCTGCGGGGGCGGTTGGACGCGGCGGAGGCGGCGTGGGGCAGAGGCGCTGGCGAGCAGCCTTTGGCGCCCTTCCGTCCGCGGCCGGAGTCGCCGCCAGCCGAGGCGGATGGGGGGGAAGGGGAGAGAGTGTAGGAGGCGGCTATGGAGAACGTGGAGGGGGAGGAGGCGAACGGGCCCGGCCAGTCGGCGCTGGCCCTCATGTACGAGGATGACGCCGGGCCCGACATCTACGCCGGCATGGACGTGGAATCGGCGAACGCGCCGCTGCTGCACATGCCCACCGCAGTGCCGCCTCCTCCCCTAGGGAGCTGTGAGTAGCGGCACTGCAGGCTCCATGCGGCCGAGGGTGCACACTGGCACCACCTCACGGGGGCAGGGAGGCGGGAGGCGGGGTTGCCGGGGGCCACTCTGGAGCGCTACGAGTTCGAGCCTCCGGGAAGGGTCACCCGGAGAGAAGAGCCTGGTGGCCGTTCCCCCGGACGATGGCTGGGTGCGCTGCGTCCAACTCGGGGATGCAGCGGTCCTGGATCACCACCTAGGTGAGGTCCAGGCGGCTAAGCCGCAAGAAAACCTCCCCGTGTCAGTGCGCTTGGCGGTAGGGCGCCTGCTCGACGACACAGGGCTGGAGGATGTGCGTCGGGACAGCCTCTACGTGGCCCTGTGGAGGAGCGGAGCTGACGCATGGCGCCGCGAGCTCATCATGAGGCCCCTCACATCTCCGGC
The DNA here is from genome assembly GCA_964036045.1 of Eutreptiella sp. 'Long Island Sound 2002'. Classification (NCBI taxonomy): domain Eukaryota; phylum Euglenozoa; class Euglenophyceae; order Eutreptiales; family Eutreptiaceae; genus Eutreptiella; species Eutreptiella sp. 'Long Island Sound 2002'. The sequence continues at coordinate 44,125,664 of OZ038379.1, read as the reverse complement.
GCTAGGGTCCCATGCCCTTCTGGTGGCGATGCACCCCGGGGGCATGGAGGTAGTGTTCGGGGAGAAGGGTAGGCACTGCCTGCTGCTCGCCGTTGACAGCACGGTTCTCGTCCCCACCACCAGCAGCTACCGCCTCGTAAGCCGCGGTGGCGACCCTAGGCTGCTGGTGGTGGTGGGCACGCGCCGGGAAGCGGGCACGGGCCACCAAGGACCCGAAAAGTGCGCGGTCACGGTGAGGCAAGATGAAGCGGCGGGTGCGTCAGCGGGCCATGAGGGTGAAATCGCGGGAGGTGATACTGAGGGGCCCGCGGCGGAGGAGCAGCAGAAGGAGCAGGGTCCGGACCCGGGCCCGTCCGAGGTTGACGAGGAGGTGGACGTGAAGGCCCACGTGGAGGCGGCCCTGGCGAGGATCATGGCGGTGGACGGCCCGCCGCCGGCGACGGAGGCAATGGAAGATGACGACCAACGCCGGTAGTGGAGCAAAGTGCGGCAAGCTATGGAGGAGGATGAGGTACTTGAGATCGTGGGGGCGAAAGAAGCGCACGAGGTGGAGGAGCAGGAGGCGGGGGTGGCGGACAGGGTTGGGCCCAAGACGGAGGAGGTGGAAACCTGGAGGCATTGGGCCAAGGGGTGGTGCATGCGGGCTGATGCATGCCGCTTCGCCCACGCCCAGCCGCCGGTGCCGCGGTGAGTACCCAAGGATCTGCTCCTGATCCTCCAGGCCATCGCCCGCATGGGGGCCCTTAGCCTGCACCGTGCCCAGCGCCACGAGACGCTGATGCGTGAGGTGGTGGAGAGGGCGCAGGGAGGGGGTCGCGGTCGCTTGCGGGGGTAGGACCGTGTGGGCGTTAGCGCTGCCGTGTGGCATGGCGGCCTTGCTCACCCCGTTGCCGGTGGTCCCGTGGAGGGACATGGTCACCCTCCAGGAGGCGAACCTGGGGTGGATGTGCACGTGGCACACACATCTTGCCGGCATGGACCCACACGAGTGGCAGGCTAAGGCGGTTGTGACATACCTGTCCTGGCCGCTGCCGACGGCGCCTAGTATCTGGGCGCAATGGTGGGACAGGGCGCTAAGGTGGGCTAGGGATGGTAGTGCTGTGGCTGCCTGCCGAGACCTGCCACGCGAGCCTGTCGCAGCCCAGCCGTGGACTGTCTCCGTGCACCTTCCCACGGTGGCAGCCTGGCTTGCAGTCGTGGACCCGGAGGTCCGTCTGCTAACCCTAGTGGCCCAAATTAAAGTCAATATGTTTAATATTTGGCGAAAAATTAACACGTTAATCTCAAGTTTCAATTTTTTTAGGGGGGGTTAGGGGGTTTGCTGTGAAAATTATGACCCCCATGGGTTGCCTTACGGGCTTGGCTGTCATTTCCCCGGGGGCTTGGTGGGGGGGTCTTGCGCATGAAGTTGTTTAAAAATGTTAAAATGGCTCTGACACACACACCGAGACACACACACACACACACACACACACACACAATGATATTGGCACCCCCACACACCCGAACTCTGCCACACACATCCCTCCTTGCTCCATCATCTCTCCTCCCGTTGCCCTTGCTCTCAAGGTTTGGGAGGGCCCTTTCTTTCCACGGGTTATTTTTTTGAAGGAAAAATTGAAAAGTGTTGAAGATCGTTGAAAATTGAGCAAGGAGAACAAGGTTGTAGGTATGTGTGTGTGTGTGTGTGTGTGTGTGTGTGTGTGTGCATGCATGTGTGTCCATTGTGGCTAGTTTCTAGGTTGTAGAATGCCCCAAAGGAGATAAAGGGGCTAGTTTAGGTTTCATTGGCAATGCCACCCCACCCCCCTTGGTATTGTGGTGTGTGATGTTTGGGGCTATGAGGTCTAGGGTTATGGTTCCTAGGGCTGTGGTGTGTGGGTGTGTGGGTTTGTGGGGCTGTGGGGTGTGGACCTATGGTATGTCTCGGTGTGGTTTCTAGGGCTGTGGTGTGGGGGGGGGGGTGATGTTTGGGGCTGTGCTGTGTGGGGGAGTGGTTTCTAGGATTTTGGTGTGCGGGGCTGAGGTTTCTAGGGTTGTGGTCTGTGGGGATGTGGTGTGGGGTTGTGGTGGGTACGGCTGTGGTATATGGGTGTGTGGTGGACATGTGTGGGGTTTGGTGTCACGTGCTGTGGTGTGTGGGGCTGTTGCATGGGGTGGGGGGAGGGGTGCTGTGGTGGTGCATTGCAGCCCTGTGGTGGGTTGTGGTGCATTGTGGGTGAGCAAAATCAGTGCAAGAGGGACTGGGGGGCATAATTAATTTTGGGGACGACTTTCTAATTTCTAGTAAGTTAATATTATCGGTTAATTTTTAATATTTGGAACGCCGGTCCAAAAACTAAATATTAATCTCAAGAAATTAAGACCGGCGGTCTAAAAATCAAACGGAAACAATGGGGGCTATGTGGGGCTGTGGCGTGTGCGCTTGTGGTGCGTGGGCCTTTGGGGTGTATGGCTAGGGTGTGTGGGGTTGTGGGGTGCGGCGATGTAGTGTACAGGGCTGGGGTCTGTGGGGCCTTGGCCTGTGGGGTTGTGGTGTGTGGGGCTGTGGCGTGTGGGCTCTGGCGTGTGGCCCTGTGGGGTGTAGGGCTGTGGTGTGTTGGGCTGCAAGGTGTGGGGCTGTGGCATGTTTGGGGCTGTGGTGCTTGCGCCTCCGGGGTTTGGGCCTGTGGGGTGTGGAGCTGCGTGGTGTGGGGCTGTGGGATGCAACGCGGTGCGTTTCGGGCTGTGGTGTGCAGGGCCGTGGTGCATGGGGCTGTGTGTGCGGTTTTGCTGTGTGGGGCAGTGGGGCATGGGGCTGTGGGGTGGGATGCTGTGGTGTGTTGGGCCATGGTTTGTTGGGTTGTAGGGTGTGGGGCTGTGGCGTGCCGTGCTGTGACAATTTGTATTGTGGTGCTTGGGGCTGTAGGGTGTGGGGCTGTGGGTTGTTGGGCTGTGGGGTCATGGTATGCCGGGGACGGTGCCCTTTGGGGCTGCGGTGCTTGGGGCTGTGGGGGGTGCCGCGGTGGGGGTTTGGGGTTTGTGGTGTGGGGCTGTGGGATGTTGGGGGTGTGCAGTCCAAAAAAAACACAAAAAAGGAAAAATTAATTTTTGACCCCCTGAAATAATTTCTGGAAATTAAAATTATCAAGCCAAAAATTAATTAATATATTAATTATTAATCGACGCGAGCGTTAATATTAATCTCGAAAATTTAACGAAAGCGACGCAAAAATTAACGTGAAAAAAAGTGCATAATGCACAACCACCTCACCATTTCATGCACCCGGGGGGGCGGGAGACTTCCGGGGGGGGGGGGCTTTAGGGGTGTGGGGGGGTTGCATACCGGGGGGGGGGGGAACCACAGCCCCACACAGCACAGCCCCAAACATCACACCCCGACACACCGCAGCCCTAGAAACCACAGCGAGACGTACCATAGGTCCACACACCATAGCCCCACGAACCACACCCACACACCACAGCCCTAGGAACCATATCTCTGAACTAGCCCCTTTTATCTCCTTTGGGGCATTCTACAACCTAGAAACTAGCCACAATGGACACACATGCATGCACACACACACACACACACACACATACCTATAACCTTTTTCTCCTTGCTCAATTTTCAACGATCTTCAACAATTTTCAATCGCTTCTTCAGAAAAAATAACCTGTGGAAAGAAAGGGAATACCCTCTCAAACCTTAAGCGCAAGGGCAGCGGGAGGAGAGAGGAAGGAGCAAGGACCCATGTGTGTGGGAGGGGTTGGGTGTGGGGGGGGGGTGCCGACCTCATTGTTTGTGTGTGTGTGTGTGTGTGTGTGTATGTGTGTGTGTGTGTGTGTGTGTGTGTGTGTGCCGCGGGGGGATCGGGGACGGACACAGGTGGTCGTAGGTCAAGGGGGGTGACCAACTCCTTCCACGTGTCCGTGAACGTATCCCGAGTGGGGATGGGGCGGGGGAACGGGAGGCCCGTTGCGGCCGTGTAGGCCGGCCCCCGGCGGCTCATGTACTCCGACACGTGCCAGAAGCGGAGTTTGAGGACGTTCAAGTCCATGAGGAGGCCGATGAGGTCCGGGGCCGGGAAGAGGTGGGAGGCATATTGCTTCACCGCCTCCACTTGCTTAGTACGAATAAGGCTGCGGTAGCCAATCACCATGGCCTCGGACCATCGGGCCCGGGCCAAAGGGGATGAGGCCACCCACTCACCAAGGAGTTGGTAGACCGAAGGGTCCCACAAACTCTTGGCCCCGCTCAAACGCACGATCGTCATGTTAAGCTCGGTAAAGGTGTCCCGAGAGAAAGGCATAACAAGGGCTATACAAGGGAACATGGTGGTGTGGAGGGGGGGGGGGGTGCGGCCAACCGGAGGGGGGGTGTCCAAGACGCCCGCCAACACAACATTGGAACCTCTCTACTATACCGTTATGCAACAATATACCACGTAACACCCCTTATAGGTCCGCATATGTGCATGGAAAAATGGGTACAAATGGCCCAATCGCAAAAATTTGACTTTAACCTTTTAATATTTGCGCGATTAATATATTAACGCCTTCATGTATTAAAAATGAAAAATTAACATATGGACTTTAATTTGGGCCACTAGGGAAAGGATGACGATTGGCCGGGGCTCCACCTGGGACAGGGGATGGAGGTTCGTTCCTCCCACCTCCCCAGTCCCATGGCGCGGAACATCCTTGAGGGGCTCCAGTTCACGCGTGGTGACGGGGCTGACGTGTGGACCGCCGTCCACCGCCAACTCCCCGACGCGTGGCACAGGACCTTCTGGCCCCCCGGCCACGAGCATCTGGTGGCGGTGGAATGGCGCGTGTGGGTCGCCAATAGCCCGTGCCCGCCGGTGGTAGTCCTGCCCAAGAAGTCGGGCCCCAATCCCACCTCAGCAACCGTGGTGGTCTTGTGGGGGTGGGTGACCGTCCGGGGGACCGGGGGGCACGCCTTCACCGCCCCGCGGGGCACGGTGATAGAGACGGATGGAGGAGTGGCGCTGCAGCTCACGGCGGAGCCCATGACCACACACGTGGTGGTAGCTCTCCTCCAGTGGGGGGCCGAAACGCCTGAGCCCTGGCGGGACCTGGTCACTAGGGTTATCTGGCGTGACTTGCCGATCTTGCGGGCCACCATCTGGTCAGGGGGAGCGGGACAGCATCTCCCATGCAGGTGCACTCCCCTGGCTCCGAGACTGCGGAGACGCCTCTCCTCCGCCGGTCGAGATGCGGGGCCCTGGAGGGTTTTTTTGAATGCCACCGGGGACAAGGCCGGGCCTCGGCACCACTTCCTGGTGGCCGCGGACCCCACGGCGGAGCTAGGCGGCGACGCGGTCGCGCTGGTCGCCGATGTGGCGCCGTGCCTTGCCCCCCTAGCCATGATGCTCCCAAGGGAGGGATGGGAGGGCCAGCGGCACTACCAGACTCCGGCCGCCCTCCTCATTGCGCGATACGTCGAGCTGGGCGGCTAGGAGGTCGTGTACCTCGACCGGTCGTAAACGCCGAGTATGCGACACTGGACCGCCCACCACCTCTTGGCCCCCGACATGTGGCTGACCCCGGACCCGCTAGGCCAGCCTACGGAGGCGGGAAGCCCGGCCCAGTGGCCGCAGACCTAGGACATTGCGGTCAAGACGGTGCGCATAGCACCCAGGGGCCAGAGGGCGGTGTGGCCGGGTGCACAGAATCTGCTGGCAACGGGCCGGGTGGCGCAGGTGAAGCAGCCGGGCGACAACAACAAGGACTGTGGCGTGTGCGCCCTCATGTCCACCATTGGTACCCTTTCCGGGTGCCGAGGCAGGGCAACCTCCTGTCCACGTTGGACAGGCGGTGGGTGGCGGTGGTGGCCCTCCACATGGATATGGGGCCCATGGCGTGTCTGCCATCGTTGGGGGAGTTGCCCACCGCAATGTTGATGCCATCGCGGGGCCCCCTCAATTTTGCTCGTGCTGGGAATATTCCTTGGGTTCGTTGGTGTAATTTTCAAGGTACGTTGGGCCCTCATCTGGAGTTGTCTGACGCAGCGAGCCTTCTTTCAGGCTTACCTGAATCTCCTCGTTATGAGTGCCATGGCTGCCATGGATGGGGCAAGGTCCGTCACTGCCACAAGTGGTTTTGCTTACACGCCATACACTGGCTATGCACTTGCTATTGCTGTTGCCAATGCCGTCATTTGCGGGTTCATGGTTCTCATCATGTGCTTTTCCGCAACCTTGACTTGGTTGCATCTGGAGGCTTTCCAAGATTCGGAGCACCGCAACGAACAGGTGCCCATGCTTCCAAGCGTTTTCCCGCCTTATCTGGCAAGGGCCACTTCATTCGATTTTTTTCCTCCTGCCCCTATGTATTAAACCGGTGTCCTTGTGCAGTGGTAAATTTCAGACACAAATCCCACTTATGCAACAGGTATGTTTGGTAGTTTTAAGAAGGTTTAGTTTAGAGCAGTTTTTCCCTTAATGCGCATCCCACGTCTTGGTGTTTGTGAATCCTTTGTATCCCACACACAAAACGTGTGAACACATGTGATAAGTGCGCACACGTGCTGACCATCGACTGTGAGTCCTGCTGTTTGTGCCCAGATTGCAGTTCATTGTCGTGTTGTGTGCCCCCTTATGGCAAAGGTGCTGGTCACCGAATCCCCCCTCTCTTCCAATCCAGCACAAAGGAAACAAAGTTCTTTGAATTCAATGCTCCCCTGCCCGGAGGGGGCGTATGTCTGGTTTTACGAACAAAGCAAAACACAATTCAGGCATATTGTGGTTCCTCGCTGCTTCCCTAGGCAAATTTTACAAAAACAATCTGGAAAAAATAAGACAGATACATAAAACCCCAGTTAGCAAAGCTAACAGTCGTTCATCGGTGTGATTCTATGTGACGCGTTGTTGGTTGAGCCGGGGCCGTAGTCTCGATGTTGGAGCGATGGTGTCAATAGATCAACCTTCATTGGTATGTCAGTTTGTGCATGTGAAGTTGTGCGGTTGTGCGTCAGTTCATGTGAATCCCATGTTCCAAATGTGTGAACACATGTGAAGCCTACAATCTAAACTAAACTAAATTAAAAAGCTTGCACGGAACTGCATTGACTGAAAGTCTGGTTCAGAGGTGTTTCAGACCTCATTCTGTTGGCTGATTTTGTACATTATTGCTCCTCTTGGGGACCCTGTACAATTGGATATTCCGATTTATTTGCAAGTGCCAACAGCCAGCGTCAGCTGTGGGTTGCACCCTGGACATTCACCCAAGGCTCATCAAGCTAAGGTGCTTATGGATTTGTTACTTTCGTTGAGCGTTATTTATTGCTTGCGTGACTGTAGGGGACCACAGCTATCAAATCACTGCAACCAAGGAACACCCTCTCAACCACCGTCACATAGTGGAGGATAGTGTATATTTGTGTCTTTGTAGGCTCGGCTGCGGTCTTGGGGCAGCGTGGTCACTGACCCCCAGTGTTTTGCATGTGCAGGGTACCTAGGCACGTACGCAGGGCACAGGAGGCCCTCCACCGAGGCATCAAGGGGCCGCCCTCACATTTGGTCAACCAGCATGCGTTGAATTGGATAGTGGAGGGACTACGGCTGCCACGCAGAATCGGGGGGCCGCACCATTGGGTGGTGAGGCAAAGCTCACACTTGGCGGCGGTCCCGCTTGAAGAGCCGGAATTCGCCACGGCCCACGGGAAGGCCCCGCCTGTACATCTCCTGTTGCCCAAGGAGCATGCAATCCTCTTGGTGCCTAGAGACGATGGGGAGCTCGAGCCGCATGTACCCACCATGCAAGCCCTCCTGCAGGTCGCGCAGATGGAGTGGCGCTCCTTGGCAGCGCGCACCAGGGCCCATACACCGTTGGTTGGTGCCTCTGAAGCGCTACCCCTGAGAGCAATGCACCATGGTCCTAGGCATAGGAACCTGCTGCGAGCGCGTGATGGCCGTTGATCCACCATGCAAATCATGCGGCGGTGGAGGCAAAAACCCACCCGTACGGCGATCCCGGCCCACCCCTGTATCTTCTGTGGGGAGCCCGAGGAGGACATTGGCCACATGCACCCACTGCGTGCGCGCGACGAAGCGGTTGCGCGGCTCCTCTGTGGGTGCGTGGAGGCATTCATTGCGGAGCTTCCCCTGACGGATAGGGTGATGGAGTTCTTGGTCTGAAAGAACACGGCCGCAGTTGGACAGAGTCCCTGATGACGGGCGTCTTCCCCGGGGACCTGAAACGGCTTTTCGCAACGGTGCGGGCGGCGTCGTCCCGGGGCTCGGCAAAGACCAAGCTGTTCATGGAGGACATGATCCGGATGGGGGAAGATGTGTACGCCCGGAGGAACCATCGGCTCACTCAGATCATGCAACTACCGATGCAAGATCGAAGAAGGGCCGTGTACGCGTTCCTGCGGGGTGACACCCCCTTCTGTCTGCCGGCGGGGAGAGTCCAGCAGCAGCCACCGTCGAACCCATTCAACGGCCTCACCGGCAACCTACCGGCGACCTTTCAAAGGGCACCGCGGCATGCGTTGTGGGGATCCAAGTCGTACATCACGCACGAGGAGGCCATGTCCTCGTTCCCCGATTGGATGGCGGTGGTGGCAAAGGCCTTCAGCCAATGGATCGAGTCCTCGATGATCCACGATCGTCCTGCGTTCCGGGAGCGGTCCCGTGTGGTGTCTGCACAGCCCTGGACCACGGTACGTGGTACCGTGGTACGAAGCCATGCCGGCAGGAGTGAACCTTGGCTCCAGGTCTTCGCAAACCATCTGGCTGTTGGGAACGTCATGGGCTGGCCCCGTGAAGTACTGCCGGTCCTCCAGCAACCACTGTGAGACCTCCCAGTTTTGGCAGTGGCCACTATGCTTGATGTGGGAGCGATGTGGCTGTATGACCAGCAGCCGCGGAGAGTCATTCCAGCGACGACGGGGCGGAGGTCCTTGGCCGTACTGGTGGGGTCCAAGCAACTTGCACGGATGCAGAGGGACGATGCGCAGGGCCGCATCACTGAGGCGGTCATCTCTATCAAAAGGGCATGACAACGTGGCTGCCGACGCCCGTCACACGATAGATGCCTTGGGCCTGAGAGCGGTCGTCGAGGCTCGGTGGGGAGCACAGCGCATGGTACTCGCGTCTGCCGAGGGCCCAGGGCTGGCAGAGGTTGATGTCATCCGGGCGATCGTACAAGACTGTGGATGGGAGCTCCTGACGAACTGCACCCGAAACCTCAGGCCGGTGCGATGGCCCCGGCTACTGAAGAGCCTCCCGATGACATCGAGCGGACGGCCAATTCTCGGCCTGGCGTCCATAGGGGACGAGGCAAGACGGTGCTGCTTCATTCTGCCACTGCACGCGCGCTGGCAAGTGCGCTGCTTCGCCACCGGGAGGCGTGCAGTGATGTGTGGTAGGACCTGTGGTTGCAGTGCTGTGGAGGCGGTCGCGTCCCATCACGGTTGGTGCTCCCACTTCAGTGCTGCGGGTGCGGGGAGACGGCGCCGGTTTGGGTGCATTAGTGTGCCTCCGCCCCGCTCTGTGGGTCGTGCCGGGAGCGCGCCAGTAGGGGGCGACCCAAAGCCAGGTGGGCACTGCGTCACCATGGGCAGGTGTCGTCAAGTGCCCGGAAGGCGATTCAGGGTGACCTGCGGAGCGTCCGGGTGGACGGGGTGCGGTGCCCCGATGCACCGACAGCGGCCCTACCCCTACTGCTGTGTTGCGGGCGCATCTGGACGGTGACTCGCGGGTTCTTTGGTGGTGGCATCACAGGGGATCTGGTGAGGAGGCTGTGGGAGTCAGGGGTGATGCTGCTTGACCGGCTGTGGGAGGAGTGGATGTGCTTGCCGCCGTCCCTATACTGGGCAAAACGGCGATAGCGGATCATGGGAAGCGCTATCCTCATAGCCTAGGTGTGCGGCAACGGCAGACGGAGTATGACGGCCAACGCGATGTGACAGGTCGTGTCGGCCTGACAGTGAGCCGTATTGCCCCATTGCACGAGGTTCGAAAGGAGATGTGAAGCTTCACCCGCCTGCCCCGGGTCGCCGCATACTGCAGTGAGGTGTCATGGGTCGCCCCGACCGGGGTAATAAGGCCCAAACCCCTGTAGGGTATTCCCATGGCACCGGGGTCTCCACTGGCGTCCCGGTTACGGCAGTCACGGGGTTGATTCCTTGGGTTACTCCGGGGGTTGCTGACTCGGCGAGAAGGCGGGAAGGAGCTGCAACACCTCCAGCGTTGCAGTGAGTTGGATGGGGAACGACCGGTGAACGGCGCCTGGTACGGCCGAAGGGGCGTTGGGCCTGCTCATGGCCCCGAGAGGGGATGGGTAGGGTAAGGAGGCGCCCCCTGGCCCCGAGTTCAGCACAGGGGGATAGAAGGGCCGCTTGAAGGCCCCGAGAACGGCAATGTGGGGATGGGTGATGGGGACAGCATGGCGGTACAGTGGACCATATGGTGGATGTACCGGGGGACACGTGGCGGTACGCGGGTTGATGTGGTGGGAGTCGTGGGAGGTGCATGGCGGCGATGGGGACTGTGTACTGGGGATACAGGGGTACGCATGGGAGTACTGGGGTCAATATGGTGGGAGTACTGGGGACGCGCGGCGGTACTGGAGAGCAATATGGTGGGAGTATCGAGGGACGCCTAACGGTACCGGGGTGTCCCCGTGACCCATTAAACAACTCAGGGGGTGTACTTGGGCATCCCCTGGCCCCATAAACAACCTAGAGGGACAGTGCCTGCGGCCATGTACATAGCCTAACCGTCTAACCTCAGCACACGGCTTGCGGTCATGGTGACACGTGAGGTAGCGGTTATCAGGTAAAGGCGGGGGCCAACAATAGTGGCCCAACATGGCGGTGTGGCGGTGTGACCCAACGGCACTGCGGCACAACGGCGTAACGCCACGTTTGAGGCCACCGTCTATATATGTGCAACCTACCTGGTGGCCTCAGTCGTAAGATGCTCCTGGGGGGTACATGCCTAGGCGGCTCGTGAAGTGTTGTTGAGACTGAAGGAGAGGTCCAAGGGGTGAGGCAGAGGCCAATGCTATAAGTAGGCATGCCACGTTGTCTTTTGATGCCGAAACTGCGGCCTGGACGCTGTTGTGGCGGAGATGGCGCAACCACGGGAGCTGGCCAATCAGTGCAGGTAAGGGTCAGGGGTAGACGTCAAGGCAATGTATGTGGGCCGGATGAGGAGCACCTGGTGACCACAGCCCGGGGCGAACCTCTGGTGGGTACCCCTACAGGGGGTCGATATATATATATATATATATATATATATATAATATATATATATATATATATATATATATATATATATATATATATATATAATATATATATATATATAATATATATAATATAAATAATATAATATATATATATATATATATATATATATATATATATATATGGCATATCCGAGGCAGTGTACCTACCAGGGTGTAGGGTAGAAGGAGGGGTCGGGTGGGGGTGTAGGGGGACCCCCCCCCCCTATTTTGAGGGTGGGGAATCCGTTTTTGAGGGTTAGAGAGGGATTTGGGACACTCTTCTCCTGTTTTTTGCAGCTCATGAACACTCTTTCTGCACAATATCCAGGCCCTGTGATTCGCGCTGCTGTTATTGAGTCTGCTCGCATCAGCTGGCATTGTCACGACGTTGAACCTGTGTTGAGCACCGGTCACCGCGTGGTTTCTCCTTGCTTGCAGTGCGATTTGGGGGTCCCCTTCTCCTGTGGGCAGGCTTACTGCCTCCCTCGGCAGCTGGAATTTGCCAATTGGGACCGCCGCTCTTGGACTGGTCCTAGGTTGGTGCCGCTTCCGGTGGCGCCAAAATCTGCAGCATCGTGACCCGTTCATCACTCTATGCGAGCATGTTCGAGACGGATATTTTCCGTTTTGACGAGGTAAACCACTCCCAAATCCTTCTCTAACCCTCAAAAACGGATTCCCCACCCTCAAAATAGGGGGGGGGTCCCCTACACCCCCACCCGACCCCTCCTTCTACCCTACACCCTGGTAGGTACACTGCCTCGGATATGCCATATATATATATATATATATATATATATATATATATATATATATATATATATATATATATATATATATATATATATATATATATATATATATATATATATATATATATATATATATATATATATATATATATATATATATATATATATATATATATATATATATATATATATATATATATATATATATATATACATATATATATATATACATATACACATATATATATATATATATGTATGTATATATATATATATATATATGTATATATATATATATATATATATATATATATGTATATATACATATATATATATATATTACTACACCCCTCTCCCCTTAAATTTAGCTAACAACAAGCAACAAGCAACAAGCAACAACAAGCAACAACACGTCTCCTTGCCGTTTTGGCCATTGCTCCGTCCCAACGCTTCGGATCTTTTGCCCATGTAGCCATCTTGGAGCCTACGTGGTGCCCTTGCCAAATCCACGTTTTGAGCCAAAAACTCACCAGTGGCGGCCCGGGGCGGTGGCGCCAAGTCGGGAGGTGCCCTCCCAAATCTGCGCAGTTTTGGGCCAAAAACAGCCATTTTTCGCCCAAAACAGCCCTAATAAGGGTTCAAAACAGCCAAACGAAGGCAAACGGATGCTACACTACACGTGCGGACTGACTTTCTCGCGACCAAGGGACCTTTGGTGCCCTCTAACTCCACGATATGTCCGAGAAACGGCCGAAAAAGGCGCCAAAAAGCCCCAAAATCTGCGCAATGTGCACCAGCACCCCGAAACCAAGAACGGGCCGTATCTTGGGCTACGTGGCTCAAAAACGAATTCCGAGGGCACCTAGTCCACCCGCAACCCCCCACTTTTTATGGTTTCCAAGCCTCAAAATCGCCCAACGAGACACGTAGACCCCCGTACCAGGGGTCACTTGGTGCAGCCGGAGGACCGGCCAGCCCACGCACAGTGGGGGCCACCGGTGGGTCCACCAGGGTCCCCGGGGCGAAAAAAGTCATTTTTTCCAAAGTTGTTCCTAGACCACTTGGGATGCTCAAACAAGTGTTTTTGGGCCATTTTGAGCCCCTGGTGGCGCGTTTTGGGCCATGGAGAATCCCAAAATGCCTTGAAAATGGGCCGTTTTTGGGACCAACAATGGGTCAAAAATGGCTCAAAAACGCGTTTTTCCAAAAATGATCCTGGACCATTTATGATGCTCAAACAAGTGGTTTTAGCCCATTTTGAGTCCGTGGCGACAGGTTTTGGCTGCTGCAAACTCCCAAAATGCCTTGAAAATGGGCCATTTTGGGACCAAAAATGGGTCAAAAATGGGTCAAAAACGCGTTTTTCCTAAAGTGATCCCGGACCATTTGGGATGCTCAAACAAGTGTTTTTAGTCCGTTCAGATCCCGTTTTGACCGAGTTTAGCCCCTTCCACCACCTATATGCACCACTTTGTGCCCTTCGCACGTACCTTAGAGCCGTGTGGTGGAGCCACCTAGAGTTGGGAGAGGGGTGTAGATTGGACGATATATATATATATATGTCTATATATATAGTCATAGTCATAGGCATACCCACTTATCATGCCGTCTACTGGAGTTACCGGGCATCTCGCACCGACAGGTGGTTCCTGCCTTGCTCAATCCCGTGGGTCCCAGGGTTGCTTGAGGTGGCCCACAGCATGTCAGAGGACCAAGAAGACCAGGGATACCGGCTAGCCAGGCTTTTGGGGCAGTGGCAATTGCAGAGCTTTAGCATTAGCAACGGCGACGGGCGCTGGCCCGTTGGACCGCCGGGTGTAAAGGGGCCAGACAGGGCAGTGAAGCAGCATAGCAACAAGCAGAAAGCAAGGGGGCCTCCTAGGGCTGCAATGCAGCAACCAAGTTACAACGCAAGCGCCGCCCCTCCCTCCTTGCCCTCTCCCTCTCCCCCTTCCTCTCACAGGTAGCTCCCTACCCCGTGATGAACTTCACAGGCCACTAACGGGGCTGCGCACGGTTGACCAAAGGGACCCCACCAGCAGCGGGGGTTCACGCCTTGCTCACCTGCCACATGCAGCAGACACCATGGCGTAGCATTGGTCATACCTCCCTCCCTGTGCATGCACCATGCGTCATGGCTGCGAGTGGCCTTTGCCAACCCCCATGCCCACACCCTGCCCCCCTGAGTCCCTTGCACAAGAACCGAACGGGGGGGGGCGACATATCGTGGAGTTAGAGGGCACCAAAGGTCCATTGAACACAAGGGAGTCAAGCCGCACGTTGAGTGTAGCAGCCGTTTGCCTTCGTTTGGCTGTCGTGAACCCCTACTAGGGCTGTCTAGGGCAAAAAAATGGCTGTTTTTGGCCCAAAGCTACGCAGATTCGGGAGGGCACCTCCCGACTTGGCCCCCCCGCCCCGGGCCGCCACTAGTGAGTTTCTCGTTCAAATCTTGGATTTGGCAAGGGCACCACGTAGGCTCCAAGATGGCTACATGGGCAAAAGATCCGAAGCGTTGGAACGGGGCAATGGCCAAAACGGCATGGAGACATGCTTGTGGTTGCTTGTTGCTTGTTGTTGTTGTTGTTGTTGTTGTTGTTAGCTAGATTTAAGGGGAGAGGGGTAGGTAATATACATACATACATACATACATACATACATACATACATACATACATACATACATACATACATACATACATACATACATACATACATACATACATACATACATACATACATACATACATACATACATACATACATACATACATACATACATACATTCATACATACATATATATATATATATATATATACATATATATATGTATATATATGTATATATCTAGTCATAGTCATCGTCATAACCACCTATCATGCCGTCTACTGGAGTTACCGGGCATCTCGCACCGACAGGTGGTTCCTGCCCAATTTTACCTACTCCTCTGCCCCCCTCACTGACCTAAACAAGAAAACTACTCCCTGGAGGTGGACCGCCAGAGAGGAGGAGTGTTTCCAGGAATTGAAGAAGAAAATTTCCTCCTCCAACTGCCTGGGAGTACCCCGCCCTAAGGCCGAGATAGTCCTTATCACTGATGCCAGTGATGTAGGGGGGGAAGGAACGATCTACCAGTGGCAGGAGCTAAACCCAGCTGAACTAACCCACTGCCATTATCGTACTAGTGGATTGAACCGTGCGCCCTCTGACGCCATATACACGCAGTGTGGGCCGCCAAGAGAGCGGATGGGCACCGCCTTACCCCAAGTGCCCTCCCCCACACCAGCTGGCGCTAAAGGCCTGACGGCGCCTGGCGGGCTGTTGTGCCGGGGGGGCGAGGCGACCAGGCGCTTCGTACCCGCCCCCAATGGGGGTCTGTACCAACGGCGCCGGGCACAGACACCCATTGGGGGATCCCAGCCTACCCCCCACACACAAGAATCACACGAGGGAGGGATTAGCACCGGGCAACGGCCTCCCCTAGGCCGAGGGAAGGTGCCGACCGCCAGGCCCATCCTGCCCCCCCCGCCTCCTCTTCACATTCCTCCCCCCGGCCGACACGGCCCACAATTCCCCGCAGCGGGTAAGTTCCTGGGATGGAACCCTAAGAACTTAGGTGACGGACACACAGGCCGTGGTTTCGCACCCAGCCGACGTGGGGAGCCTCCGCCCCCACGGGGTCCTAGGGCACCCCGGCCATCCCAGCCGGGGATGACCTAACGCCAGCGCCCCAACTCCCCTCCCCAGGCTTTCCGGCCTCAGTTCCCCCTCGGCTTCCTCGCCATATCCTCGTAGTAAACGGCTAGGTAGCGGGGCACACCCCCACACCACTATACGGCACGCCCCGCACAAAGCTCACATCCCCCCCCCCAACCTGCCACCGGGGGCCCAGCTGTGGACCGTTGTCTGTCGAGCGCCCCCCCCCCCCCCCCCCCCGTGCGCACCACACCGCGCGCTACCGACACAGCGCTGCCCGGACGGCAGCCCCCCACCGCGACCCACACCGGACGTACCGCCGCCCTCACTCCAGCCCCCCACCACCGGCAACACCCTCCGACCCCGCCGACACCACCGACACCGCGCACCGCAGCCCCCACCGCCCGAGGCCATCACGGCCGCCCCCCTTCCTTCTTTGCGCCACTGCCGGTAGCACTATTCGCTCTGCATGCTAGAGCCTCCGGTGCTTGAGCGCTTGCCTCGGCTTCTCCCCCCCCCCCTCGCACGCACCCCACCGGACCGACACCGCTGACACCGCACACCGCAGCCCCCGCCGCCCGAGGCCATCCCGGCCGCCCACCTTCCTTCTTTGCGCCACTGCCGGTAGCACTGTTCACACTGCATGCCGGAGCCTCCGGGCCTTGAGCACTTGCCTCGGCTTCTTTCCCCCCTGCCCTCGCACGCGCCCCACAAAACCCGCAGCCCTCTTCCCTGCCCGACTCTTCCGCTTGCGCACCGCGCCGGCGACATTCCTCCCGCCCCCCTGCACACCGTGTCTCAGGCCCTCACATGCTCCACTCCCCGCAGGCACCATGGCACATCCGTTCACTGCCCTGTCCCCAAACCTCCAGCGCGAACAGTTGACGGCGGCCGACGCCTGGCCCGTCCTGTCCATCCCCATGGACTTGTAACAACCCCCACGACTCCTCGTCTCGGCAAACCACATGCCATCGAATGTGGACGTCCTCTCCATCCCCCTGGCCGGCTCCCCCATTAAGTCCAGCCTCGTCGTGCGGTGGTTCACCTTCACCGAGTAGCTCACCGAACAGGAGATCTGCCTCCTCACCACCAACCACGACGCCTCTTGGCTCCCCTACGCCTCCTGCATGAGCGCCCTCATCGACTGGGGTGCCCGTGCCTCCTCCCTCGACCAGGCCAACCCCAGCAGCTCTCGCACTCATCTCCCCCTGCTCCCCCGACCTCCCCCGCACCGTCCCCTTCCGCAGCCTCCTCGACCTCCTGGCGTTGAAGGAGGCCATCAAGCCCAAGGTCGCCCGGGTCGCCCTCCTCCACTGGTTGGCGATCTAGGCGGCCAAGCAGACCGGCTCACATCTGGCCTGCCCCCCCCTCAGCTGCATCGCCGACCCCGCCACCCCCCACGTCAAGATCCCCGCCCCGTGCCCCCTCTCCGCCCAGAGATGGTGCACCGAGTTGAACTATCGGAAAGACAATGGTTCAATTCGGACCCCCACCATCACCACGGCCATCGCCGCTGCCGCCCGCCGCGTTCGCCCAGCGGCGAACGATCCCCCCGCAGCTCCCGGGGCCCCCGCCTCCGCCCCCGCTCCCCGCAACGATCCTCATCCCTCGTCCCTGCCCCCCCCCCCCCGTCCCCCACCTCAGCAACTGCCACGCAGTCCCCGTCTGACTGGGAGACTCTCTTCTGGGCAGGCCCCGCACCGAGCTCCCAGGACACATTGTCCATGCTCGACGGCCTCTCCGCCGTCCCCGAGGAGGACGCCCACCACACGTCCATGTGCATTGTGGCCATGGGCAAGAGCTGCCACCTGCCCCCCCGGACCGTGCAACACCTCTCGGTTTCCACGACCACGGCTAGCTTGGTCCTCGCAGCCAAAGGGGCTTGGTACTCGTGCCCCGACCTCCACAAGCCCGCCTCGGGCTCCACCTCCAAAAGCTTGTCACCCTGGTGGCGCAGCGGTACGGGGCAGCGGCCTCCTCCGCGGCCTCCCTGCCAGCCCTCCAAGCCATCCAGCCCCTCATCACCGCCGCTCAAGCCCATTCCGACGCCCCCTGGCTGACCGCAGCCTTCACCATCGCCAGCGCCCCTTCCTTCCCCATAGAGGCCTACCAAGACCTCCAACATTTCAACTCCGCTAACACCCTCCGCGCTGGCATCGCGCGACTGTGTGGTCGCCTCTCCAACCCAGCCCGGTTCCAGGAGCTCATCTCCTACATCAAGACCGCCCTGCCCCCGCGTACCACAACGGACCTAGACTGGTTCCGTCGAGGCTCCTCCGCTCCACTGGCGCCCTCCCTACTAGCCCCATGCGCCGCTGCCCCGCCCGCGCTGCTCCCCGCCCCACCCTCCCTTGGCCTGCCCCTCCCCCCGGGCGCCCCCGCGCTTCCCGCCGCCAACACCACCTCCGCCTCCGCAGCTCCCACCTTCTCCCCCATCGGCTCCTCCCCCGCGACCTCCGGCATCGTCCGCATCTCCGGCCTGGACGCACAGGTCGGGGCTCATGCAGGCCCGTAGGTGGTTCATGAGCTTGACCTCGGACAGCCAGTCGGTGTAAGAGAGGCGTGGGGGGAGGTGGGCGTTGAACAGGAGGGCGCGGGCTCCGAGAGAGAGCGTGACCGCGGAGGCTATCCAGTGTGGGCTTTCGTAGACGAGGTCGGCGGGCTGAGAAGGGGCGCGAAGGGACCGGAGCCATTCCGTGCGAAGGCCCGAGCCCTGGCCCGAGGTGGAGCGGTAGTGGGCCTCGTACCGCATAGGGAGGGTGGCTCGAGCTGCGGCCGTGTCCCCTTCCCCGCCACCGGCACGACCCCACCTTTTGGATCACCCCACCCTTGCACAGAGGCGACAGGTGGACCGCCTTTTGGGACAGCACCTACGTACCGCCGGCCTCCCTCCCCCCGTCCCCAGCGTACGCACGCACCTCAGGCCCAACCTCCGCATGGGCGCTACACCTTGCACTCCCCGACGCGCCACTCGTCGCTGCCCCCACCTACCCCGATCGCGGCCGCCCCACACGTCACTCCGCCTTCATCGACCTCCCCGCGTCCCCCACGGACCTCTGGTCCCTCTTCTTGTGCACTTCCCCGCACAAAGCCCCGACGAGATGCACCTGTGACACCGCCTCCCGCTGTGTCGTCAGCTTCCAGGGCATACGCCTACCTGGAGCGGTCCCTATCTGGGCCATCCCCTGGGCCACCCGCTGCGCACCCCCACCGGATCCTCTCCTCCAACCGACCCCCGCCTTCGAACTCTCCCTCCCGATCCCAGGGACCAGGCAGCCACCCCCCTGCGCGACACATCACTCACCTTCCTCACCCACTACTGGGGCGGCATCTCCGGCCAGGAGGCGAGCTAGCAAAACACGGTGGGGAGGGCGGCGGTGAGTAGTGTTGGACGCAGCGACGAGATGGACTGGGCGTCGTGCAGCAGGTCAAGGGGGGCGTCCAGGGGGGGGGGGGGTGGCCAAGGGAAGCGGGCGGGGACGGAGGTCCGCGGAGTGGGTGCATTCGGGGCAGCGTTCGAGGGCCGGGCGGCGCAGGGAGCCGCAGTGGAGGCAGACGCGCGGGGCGAGGTCGGACGGCGGGGCGCACGGGTAGGGGGGGGCAACCTGTGACAAGGGTCGGTGAGGGGGCTCTAGCCGGCGGAGGAGGCTAGCACCTGTGCGGCAGGCGTCGTGCGGGAGAGGGTACCGGCCGACGAGCACGGCAGCCCAAGTGATGGTTGGTAGGGGAAGAGGCAGGGGGGGTGTCGGGCAGCGCGAGTCAATTGTGCCTGCGGGCACTGGGGAACATGGGGCGGCGGACTGCTCGGCCCGATGGGGTGGCCGAAGGTGTGGTGCGGCCGTGGTGCCGTGGTGAGCGTCCGGGGGAGGCGCGGGGGGGGGACTAATGGCGGCTGCGCTTGGTGGGGCGAGGGTCAGAGTCGCCCGGGGCGGGTGGTCAATGGGAGGGGGGGGGGGGTGTTGAGTGTGGTAGCCGGCGCGTGCCCTGGCTGGCCATCGTCGCGCTTGCCGTGGACCGCGAGCGACCAGCCATCGGGGTGCTAGATGGTGCGGGCGGGCAGGAAGGCGAATAGGGAGGTGTGCACGGCGCGGGAGATGACGGCAAAGGGGTGGCTGCGGCGGGCGTCAGCGTCGGTGATATACACAACGGTCTCGAGGTTGTGTGTGAGGGTGACTGCCATGGAGGCGTGAGGGCCAAGGCGGACCTCGGCGACCTCTACCACACAGGCGCACCGGGCACTCCCCTTGCCTCGGCACCGGGCGCCCTCGGCCCCCTCTCGCCCTGGCACCGCCTCATCCCCCCAGCCACGCCCAACAACTTCACCACCCGCCACGGCGCCCCCCGTGCCACCGCCATCGACCACATCTTCGCCTCCGGCCCCGTCGCCTCCCACACCCACCACGTCCTCCCTTGCCACCTGGTACGCCATGGTGCTGGCGCAGGTCACTCTGTATCACTGGTCCTGCAGGCCCACTCCTGGCGCCTCTTCCGAAGGCGCCTGGCGACCCCCGAGGACATGGACTCCCTCTCCGCCGGCGTAGATCTCGCATGGGGCTGGCTCTCCCTGTCCCCCACCCTCCCCGACCACCACATCGCCAACCACCACGTCATCGCACACCAAGTCCTCCCACACCGGCCGACACCCCCACCCTCTTGCGTCGCCTCTCTCAGTTCACCTTCCCACTCTCCACCCACAACCTGGCCGCCTTCCTCGAGGCATCTGCCGCGCGCGGCCACGTCTCTCGGACTGCAGTCCCCGCCTCACCCTGGATCACATCCGCCACGCGGACCGTCCTCCGGCTGCCCTCCACCCCCCTGGACCCGTTCCACGGCATACTCCGCCGCGGGGGAGCCACGCTCGCGACGCACGAAGAACGGCTCGCCGAGGTCACTGCCCAGCCCCGGTCCCAGGCTGCCTCCGTGGACCGTGCCTTCTTCAGCACCCGCTGCCTCACAGACCCTTGCTCCCTCTCCTACACCCACCCACCGACCTCACGCTCCCTCTCCTGCGCGACGCCCTCCGCGCCAACGCACGCGCAGAGTCCCCCGTCTCCCTCAGGGCCTACGCCCTCACCCGCAAGTCCCCCCCCCCTCATCACCACCACCTCCCTCGCCCACCGCCGCTTGGGCAAGTGTTCCCTCGCCATTTCCACCGACAACGTGGCACGCGCCGCCCTCTTCGGTAGCGGCGGCGGCGCACACCTGGGGCTGCTACACCTCCTCGTGCAGCTGGGGTCCGGCACCCCTGGCATCTCCAACGAGACCGTCCGCTACGGTCTCTGTAAAGGGAAGCCCACCAAGCCCCTCCCCCGCCACCTCACCCGCTCCTTCCGCCCCATCGACGTGGAATCGGGCGTCTCCGGCACAGCAGCTATGGGTATAAAGTCTGAAGTCTGAAGTCCGATTTGGCATCTCGTGTCAAGGACATAAAACAGAACACATCTCAGCAAAAGTCTGATAAAAGTGTGGTACCCGCCCCGTCCCTTCCTTCCTTCCTGTCAGAAAGGGACAAGAAAAAGTCTGGCACTCCCCCTCCCCCAACACAGCCACCCACCACAAAAAAAACCATCATGAAAATTGAAAGTTGGGAAGAATGGGAGTCCATGCAACATAGGGGAACACCCCCCCCAAAAGAAAAAAAGGGGTGGAAAATGGGGCATTGGGGAAAATGGGAGGCTGGGAAAAATATTCCACTGAGGTGGTGTACCCCCCCCCCCTGTGGATTAATATTCCATTGAGGTGGTGTACCTCCCCCTCTAGATAAATATTCCACTGAACTGGTGTACCCCCCCCCCCCTGTGGATAAATATTCCACTGAGGTGGTGTACACCCCCCCTCTGGATGGATATTCCACTGAGGTGGTGCACCCCCCTGCTATGCGCCAATTCCTATGGGGGTCTGGACCCCCAAAATAATTGACGCGACCCTATGCGTCAATTCCTGAGGGGGGTCCAGACCCCCAAAATAATTGACGCGACCCTATGCGCCAATTCCTATGGGGGTCTGGGGCCCCAAAAAAATTGACGCGACCCTATGCGTCAATTCCTACGGGGGTCTAGACCCTAAAAATAATTGACGTGACCCTATGCGTCAATTCCTAGGGGGGTCTAGACCCCCAAAATAATTGACGCGACCCTATGCGCCAATTCCTATAGGGGTCTAAACCCCCAAAATAATTGACGCGACCCTATGCGCCAATTCCTATAGGGGTCTAGACCTCCAAAATAATTGACGCGACCCTATGCGCCAATTCCTACGGGGGTCTAGACCCCCAAAATAATTGACGCGACCCTATGCGTCAATTCCTATGGGGGTCTGGACCCCCAAAATAATTGACGCGACCCTATGCGTCAATTCCTAGGGGGGTCTAGACCCCCAAAATAAATGACACACACACAGGGGTGAAATAATTCACGGAGGGGGGTAAATAATTCACGGAGGGGTAAAATAATTCACGGAGGGGGGTAAATAGTTCACGGAGGGGTGAAATAATTCACGGAGGGGGGTAAACAATTCACGGAGGGGTGAAATAATTCACGGAGGTGGGTAAACAATTCACGGAGGGGTCAAATAATTCACGGAGGGGGGTAAATAATGCACGGAGGGGTAAAATAATTCACGGAGGGGGGTAAATAATTCGGGGAGGGGTGAAATAATTCACGGAGGGGGGTAAACAATTCACGGAGGGGTCAAATAATTCACGGAGGGGGGTAAACAATTCACGGAGGGGTCAAATAATTCACGGAGGGGGGTAAATAATGCACGGAGGGGTAAAATAATTCACGGAGGGGGGTAAATAATTCACGGAGGGGTGAAATAATTCACGGAGGGGGGTAAACAATTCACGGAGGGGTCAAATAATTCACGGAGGGGGGTAAACAATTCACGGAGGGGTGAAAAAATTCACGGAGGGGGGTAAATAATTCACGGAGGGGTAAAATAATTCACGGAGGGGGGTAAATAATTCACGGAGGGGTCAAATAATTCACGGAGGGGGGTAAATAATTCACGGAGGGGTAAAATAATTCACGGAGGGGGGTAAACAATTCACGGAGGGGTCAAATAATTCACGGAGGGGGTAAACGATTCACGGAGGGGTAAAATAATTCACGGAGGGGGGTAAACAATTCACGGAGGGGTCAAATAATTCACGGAGGGGGGTAAACAATTCACCGAGGGGTAAAATAATTCACGGGGGGGGGGGTAAACAATTCACGGAGGGGTCAAATAATTCACGGAGGGGGGTAAACAATTCACGGAGGGGTAAAATAATTCACGGAGGGGGGTAAATAATTCACGGAGGGGTAAAATAATTCACGGAGGGGGGTAAACAATTCACGGAGGGGTGAAATAATTCACGGAGGGGGGTAAACAATTCATGGAGGGGTCAAATAATTCACGGAGGGGGGTAAACAATTCACGGAGGGGTGAAATAATTCACGGAGGGGGGTAAATAATTCACGGAGGGGTGAAATAATTCACGGAGGGGGGTAAACAATTCACGAAGGGATAAAATAATTCACGGAGGGGGGTAAACAATTCGCGGAGGGCCGAAATAATTCACGGAGGGGGGTAAATAATTCACGGAGGGGTGAAATAATTCACGGAGGGGGGTAAACAATTCATGGAGGGGTGAAATATTTCACGGAGGGGGGTAAATAATTCACGGAGGGGTGAAATAATTCACGGAGGGGGGTAAACAATTCATGGAGGGGTAAAATTATTCACGGAGGGGGGTAAACTATTCACGGAGGGGTGAAATAATTCACGGAGGGGGGTAAACAATTCACGGAGGGGTGAAATAATTCACAGAGGGGGGTAAATAATTCACGGAGGGGTGAAATAATTCACGGAGGGGGGTAAACAATTCATGGAGGGGTGAAATAATTCAAGGAGGGGGGTAAATAATTCACGGAGGGGTCAAATGATTCACGGAGGGGGGTAAACAATTCACGGAGGGGTAAAATAATTCACGGAGGGGGGTACCAAATTCACGGAGGGGTGAAATAATTCACGGAGGGAGGTAAACAATTCACGGAGGGGTAAAATAATTCACGGAGGGGGGTAAGCAATTCACGGAGGGGTGAAATAATTCACGGAGGGGGGTAAACAATTCACGGAGGGGTGAAATAATTCACGGAGGGGGGTAAACAATTCACGGAGGGGTGAAATAATTCACGGAAGGGGGTAAATAATTCACGGAGGCGTGAAATGATTCACGGAGGGGGGCAAACAATTCATGGAGGGGTCAAATAATTCACGGAGGGGGGTAAATAATTCACGGAGGGGTGAAATAATTCACGGAGGGGGGTAAACAATTCATGGAGGGGTGAAAGAATTCACGGAGGGGGGTAAATAATTCACGGAGGGGTCAAATAATTCACGGAGGGGGGTAAACAATTCACGGAGGGGTAAAATAATTCACGGAGGGGGGTAAACAATTCACGGAGGGGTGAAATAATTCACGGAGGTGGGTAAACAATTCACGGAGGGGTCAAATAATTCACGGAGGGGGGTAAACTATTCACGGAGGGGTGAAATAATTCACGGAGGGGGGTAAACTATTCACGGAGGGGTGAAATAATTCACGGAGGGGGGTAAACGATTCACGGAGGGGTAAAAAAATTCACGGAGGGGGGTAAACAATTCACGGAGGGGTGAAATAATTCACGGAGGGGGGTAAACAATTCATGGAGGGGTGAAATAATTCACGGAGGGGGGTAAACTATTCACGGAGGGGTGAAATAATTCACGGAGGGGGGTAAACAATTCACGGAGGGGTCAAATAATTCACAGAGGGGGGTACATAATTCACGGAGGGGTGAAATAATTCACGGAGGGGGGTAAACAATTCATGGAGGGGTGAAATAATTCAAGGAGGGGGGTAAATAATTCACGGAGGGGTCAAATGATTCACGGAGGGGGGTAAACAATTCACGGAGGGGTAAAATAATTCACGGAGGGGGGTAAACAATTCACGGAGGGGTCAAATAATTCACGGAGGGGGGTAAACAATTCACGGAGGGGTGAAATAATTCACGGAGGGGGGTAAACAATTCATGGAGGGGTGAAATAATTCAAGGAGGGGGGTAAACAATTCACGGAGGGGTGAAATAATTCACGGAGGGGGGTAAACAATTCATGGAGGGGTGAAAGAATTCACGGAGGGGGGTAAACAATTCACGGAGGGGTCAAATAATTCACGGAGGGGGGTAAACAATTCACGGAGGGGTAAAATAATTCACGGAGGGGGGTAAACAATTCACGGAGGGGTGAAATAATTCACGGAGGTGGGTAAACAATTCACGGAGGGGTCAAATAATTCACGGAGGGGGGTAAACTATTCACGGAGGGGTGAAATAATTCACGGAGGGGGGTAAACAATTCACGGAGGGGTCAAATAATTCACGGAGGGGGCTAAATAATTCACGGAGGGGTAAAATAATTCACGGAGGGGGGTAAACAATTCACGGAGGGGTGAAATAATTCACGGAGGGGGGTAAACAATTCATGGAGGGGTAAAATAATTCACGGAGGGGGGTAAACTATTCACGGAGGGGTGAAATAATTCACGGAGGGGGGTAAACAATTCACGGAGGGGGCAAATAATTCACAGAGGGGGGTAAATAATTCACGGAGGGGTGAAATAATTCACGGAGGGGGGTAAACAATTCATGGAGGGGTGAAATAATTCAAGGAGGGGGGTAAATAATTCACGGAGGGGTCAAATGATTCACGGAGGGGGGTAAACAATTCACGGAGGGGTAAAAAAATTCACGGAGGGGGGTAAACAATTCACGGAGGGGTGAAATAATTCACGGAGGGGGGTAAACAATTCACGGAGGGGTAAAATAATTCACGGAGGGGGGTAAACAATTCGTGGAGGGGTCAAATAATTCACGGAGGGGGGTAAATAATTCACGGAGGGGTGAAAAAATTCACGGAGGGGGGTAAACAATTCATGGAGGGGTGAAATAATTCACGGAGGGGGGTAAATAATTCACGGAGGGGTCAAATAATTCACGGAGGGGGGTAAACAATTCACGGAGGGGTAAAATAATTCACGGAGGGGGGTAAACAATTCACGGAGGGGTGAAATAATTCACGGAGGTGGGTAAACAATTCACGGAGGGGTCAAATAATTCACGGAGGGGGGTAAACTATTCACGGAGGGGTCAAATAATTCACGGAGGGGGGTAAACTATTCACGGAGGGGTGAAATAATTCACGGAGGGGGGTAAACAATTCACGGAGGGGTCAAATAATTCACGGAGGGGGCTAAATAATTCACGGAGGGGTAAAATAATTCACGGAGGGGGGTAAACAATTCACGGAGGGGTGAAATAATTCACGGAGGGGGGTAAACAATTCACGGAGGGATAAAATAATTCACGGAGGGGGGTAAACAATTCACAGAGGGGTGAAATAATTCACGGAGGGGGGTAAACAATTCACGGAGGGGTAAAATAATTCACGGAGGGGGGTAAATAATTCACGGAGGGGTGAAATATTTCACGGAGGGGGGTAAATAATTCACGGAGGGGTGAAATAATTCACGGAGGGGGGTAAACAATTCACGGAGGGGTCAAATAATTCACGGAGGGGGGTAAATAATTCACGGAGGGGTAAAATAATTCACGGAGGGGGGTAAACAATTCACGGAGGGGTCAAATAATTCACGGAGGGGGGTAAACAATTCACGGAGGGGTAAAAAAATTCACGGAGGGGGGTAAATAATTCACAGAGGGGTCAAATAATTCACGGAGGGGGGTAAACAATTCACGGAGGGGTAAAATAATTCACGGAGGGGGGTAAACAATTCACGGAGGGGTGAAATAATTCACGGAGGGGGGGAAATAATTCACGGAGGGGTAAAATAATTCACGGAGGGGGGTAAATAATTCACGGAGGGGTAAAATAATTCACGGAGGGGGGTAAACAATTCACGGAGGGGTGAAATAATTCACGGAGGGGGGTAAATAATTCACGGAGGGGTCAAACAATTCACGGAGGGGGGTAAATAATTCACGGAGGGGTAAAATAATTCACGGAGGGGGGTAAATAATTCACGGAGGGGTAAAATAATTCACGGAGGGGGGTAAACAATTCACGGAGGGGTAAAATAATTCGCGGAGGGGGGTAAATAATTCACGGAGGGGTAAAATAATTCACGGAGGGGGGTAAACAATTCACGGAGAGCTGAAATAATTCACGGAGGTGGGTAAACAATTCACGGAGGGGTAAAAAAATTCACGGAGGGGGGTAAACAATTCACGGAGGGGTAAAATAATTGACGGAGGGGGGTAAACAATTCACGGAGGGGTGAAATAATTCACGGAGGGGGGTAAATAATTCACGGAGGGGTCAAATAATTCACGGAGGGGGGTAAAAAATTCACGGAGGGGTAAAATAATTCACAAAGGGGGGTAAACAATTCACGGAGGGGTGAAATAATTCACGGAGGGGGGTAAACAATTCACGGAGGGGTGAAATAATTCACGGAGGGGGGTAAACAATTCACGGAGGGGTAAAATAATTCACGGAGGGGGGTAAATAATTCACGGAGGGGTGAAATAATTCACGGAGGGGGGTAAACAATTCACGGAGGGGTGAAATAATTCACGGAGGGGGGTAAATAATTCACGGAGGGGTGAAATAATTCACGGAGGGGGGTAAACAATTCATGGAGGGGTGAAATAATTCACGGAGGGGGGTAAACAATTCACGGAGGGGTAAAATAATTCACGGAGGGGGGTAAATAATTCACGGAGGGGTGAAATAATTCACGGAGGGGGGTAAATAATTCACGGAGGGGTCAAATAATTCACGGAGGGGGGTAAATAATTCACGGAGGGGTCAAATAATTCACGGAGGGGGGTAAATAATTCACGGAGGGGTAAAATAATTCACGGAGGGGGGTAAACAATTCACGGAGGGGTCAAATAATTCACGGAGGGGGGTAAACAATTCACGGAGGGGTAAAATAATTCACGGAGGGGGGTAAACAATTCACGGAGGGGTGAAATAATTCACGGAGGGGGGTAAACAATTCACGGAGGGGTGAAATAATTCACGGAGGGGGGTAAACAATTCACGGAGGGGTGAAATAAATCACGGAAGGGGGTAAACAATTCACGGAGGGGTGAAATATCTCACGGAGGGGGGTAAACAATTCACGGAGGGGTCAAATAATTCACGGAGGGGGGTAAATAATTCACGGAGGGGTGAAATAATTCACGGAGGGGGGTAAACAATTCATGGAGGGGTGAAATAATTCACGGAGGGGGGTAAATAATTCACGGAGGGGTCAAATAATTCACGGAGGGGGGTAAACAATTCACGGAGGGGTAAAATAATTCACGGAGGGGGGTAAACAATTCATGGAGGGGTGAAATAATTCACGGAGGGGGGTAAATAATTCACGGAGGGGTCAAATAATTCACGGAGGGGGGTAAACAATTCACGGAGGGGTCAAATAATTCACGGAGGGGGGTAAATAATTCACGGAGGGGTAAAATAATTCACGGAGGGGGGTAAACAATTCACGGAGGGGTCAAATAATTCACGGAGGGGGGTAAACAATTCACGGAGGGGTAAAAAAATTCACGGAGGGGGGTAAATAATTCACAGAGGGGTCAAATAATTCACGGAGGGGGGTAAACAATTCACGGAGGGGTAAAATAATTCACGGAGGGGGGTAAACAATTCACGGAGGGGTGAAATAATTCACGGAGGGGGGTAAATAATTCACGGAGGGGTAAAATAATTCACGGAGGGGGGTAAATAATTCACGGAGGGGTAAAATAATTCACGGAGGGGGGTAAACAATTCACGGAGGGGTGAAATAATTCACGGAGGGGGGTAAATAATTCACGGAGGGGTCAAATAATTCACGGAGGGGGGTAAATAATTCACGGAGGGGTAAAATAATTCACGGAGGGGGGTAAATAATTCACGGAGGGGTAAAATAATTCACGGAGGGGGGTAAACAATTCACGGAGGGGTAAAATAATTCACGGAGGGGGGTAAATAATTCACGGAGGGGTAAAAAAATTCACGGAGGGGGGTAAACAATTCACGGAGGGGGGTAAATAATTCACGGAGGGGGGTAAATAATTCACGGAGGGGTGAAATAATTCACGGAGGGGGGTAAATAATTCACGGAGGGGTCAAATAATTCACGGAGGGGGGTAAATAATTCACGGAGGGGTAAAATAATTCACAAAGGGGGGTAAACAATTCACGGAGGGGTGAAATAATTCACGGAGGGGGGTAAACAATTCACGGAGGGGTGAAATAATTCACGGAGGGGGGTAAACAATTCACGGAGGGGTAAAATAATTCACGGAGGGGGGTAAATAATTCACGGAGGGGTGAAATAATTCACGGAGGGGGGTAAATAATTCACAGAGGGGTGAAATAATTCACGGAGGGGGGTAAATAATTCACGGAGGGGTGAAATAATTCACGGAGGGGGGTAAACAATTCACGGAGGGGTGAAATAATTCACGGAGGGGGGTAAACAATTCACGGAGGGGTAAAATAATTCACGGAGGGGGGTAAATAATTCACGGAGGGGTGAAATAATTCACGGAGGGGGGTAAACAATTCACGGAGGGGTGAAATAATTCACGGAGGGGGGTAAACAATTCACGGAGGGGTCAAATAATTCACGGAGGGGGGTAAATAATTCACGGAGGGGTAAAATAATTCACGGAGGGGGGTAAACAATTCACGGAGGGGTCAAATAATTCACGGAGGGGGGTAGACAATTCACGGAGGGGTAAAATAATTCACGGAGGGGGGTAAACAATTCACGGAGGGGTGAAATAATTCACGGAGGGGGGTAAACAATTCACGGAGGGGTAAAATAATTCACGGAGGGGGGTAAACAATTCATGGAGGGGTCAAATAATGCACGGAGGGGGGTAAATAATTCACGGAGGGGTGAAATAATTCACGGAGGGGGGTAAACAATTCATGGAGGGGTGAAATAATTCACGGAGGGGGATAAATAATTCACGGAGGGGTCGAATAATTCACGGAGGGGGGTAAACAATTCACGGAGGGGTAAAATAATTCACGGAGGGGGGTAAACAATTCACGGAGGGGTGAAATAATTCACGGAGGTGGGTAAACAATTCACGGAGGGGTCGAATAATTCACGGAGGGGGGTAAACAATTCACGGAGGGGTAAAATAATTCACGGAGGGGGGTAAACAATTCACGGAGGGGTGAAATAATTCACGGAGGTGGGTAAACAATTCACGGAGGGGTCAAATAATTCACGGAGGGGGGTAAACTATTCACGGAGGGGTGAAATAATTCACGGAGGGGGGTAAACTATTCACGGAGGGGTGAAATAATTCACGGAGGGGGGTAAGCTATTCACGGAGGGGTGAAATAATTCACGGAGGGGGGTAAACAATTCACGGAGGGGTAAAATAATTCACGGAGGGGGCCAAATAATTCACGGAGGGGTAAAATAATTCACGGAGGGGGGTAAACAATTCACGGAGGGGTGAAATAATTCACGGAGGGGGGTAAACAATTCACGGAGGGATAAAAACATTCGCGGAGGGGGGTAAACAATTCACAGAGGGGTCAAATAATTCACGGAGGGGGGTAAACAATTCACGGAGGGGTAAAATAATTCACGGAGGGGGGTAAATAATTCACGGAGGGGTGAAATATTTCACGGAGGGGGGTAAATAATTCACGGAGGGGTGAAATAATTCACGGAGGGGGGTAAGAAATTCACGGAGGGGTCAAATAATTCACGGAGGGGGGTAAATAATTCACGGACGGGTAAAATAATTCACGGAGGGGGGTAAACAATTCGCGGAGGGGTGAAATAATTCACGGAGGGGGGTAAACAATTCACGGAGGGGTAAAAAAATTCACGGAGGGGGGTAAACAATTCATGGAGGGGTCAAATAATTCACGGAGGGGGGTAAATAATTCACGGAGGGGTGAAATAATTCACGGAGGGGGGTAAACAATTCATGGAGGGGTGAAATAATTCACGGAGGGGGGTAAATAATTCACGGAGGGGTCAAATAATTCACGGAGGGGGGTAAACAATTCACGGAGGGGTAAAATAATTCACGGAGGGGGGTAAACAATTCATGGAGGGGTGAAATAATTCACGGAGGGGGGTAAATAATTCACGGAGGGGTCAAATAATTCACGGAGGGGGGTAAACAATTCACGGAGGGGTCAAATAATTCACGGAGGGGGATAAATAATTCACGGAGGGGTAAAATAATTCACGGAGGGGGGTAAACAATTCACGGAGGGGTCAAATAATTCACGGAGGGGGGTAAACAATTCACGGAGGGGTAAAAAAATTCACGGAGGGGGGTAAATAATTCACAGAGGGGTCAAATAATTCACGGAGGGGGGTAAACAATTCACGGAGGGGTAAAATAATTCACGGAGGGGGGTAAACAATTCACGGAGGGGTGAAATAATTCACGGAGGGGGGTAAATAATTCACGGAGGGGTAAAATAATTCACGGAGGGGGGTAAATAATTCACGGAGGGGTAAAATAATTCACGGAGGGGGGTAAACAATTCACGGAGGGGTGAAATAATTCACGGAGGGGGGTAAATAATTCACGGAGGGGTCAAATAATTCACGGAGGGGGGTAAATAATTCACGGAGGGGTAAAATAATTCACGGAGAGGGGTAAATAATTCACGGAGGGGTAAAATAATTCACGGAGGGGGGTAAACAATTCACGGAGGGGTAAAATAATTCACGGAGGGGGGTAAATAATTCACGGAGGGGTAAAATAATTCACGGAGGGGGGTAAACAATTCACGGAGAGCTGAAATAATTCACGGAGGGGGGTAAATAATTCACGGAGGGGTAAAAAAATTCACGGAGGGGGGTAAACAATTCACGGAGGGGGGTAAATAATTCACGGAGGGGGGTAAATAATTCACGGAGGGGTGAAATAATTCACGGAGGGGGGTAAATAATTCACGGAGGGGTCAAATAATTCACGGAGGGGGGTAAATAATTCACGGAGGGGTAAAATAATTCACAAAGGGGGGTAAACAATTCACCGAGGGGTGAAATAATTCACGGAGGGGGGTAAACAATTCACGCAGGGGTGAAATAATTCACGGAGGGGGGTAAACAATTCACGGAGGGGTAAAATAATTCACGGAGGGGGGTAAATAATTCACGGAGGGGTGAAATAATTCACGGAGGGGGGTAAATAATTCACAGAGGGGTGAAATAATTCACGGAGGGGGGTAAATAATTCACGGAGGGGTGAAATAATTCACGGAGGGGGGTAAACAATTCATGGAGGGGTGAAATAATTCACGGAGGGGGGTAAACAATTCACGGAGGGGTAAAATAATTCACGGAGGGGGGTAAATAATTCACGGAGGGGTGAAATAATTCACGGAGGGGGGTAAATAATTCACGGAGGGGTAAAATAATTCACGGAGGGGGGTAAACAATTCACGGAGGGGTCAAATAATTCACGGAGGGGGGTAAACAATTCACGGAGGGGTAAAATAATTCACGGAGGGGGGTAAACAATTCACGGAGGGGTGAAATAATTCACGGAGGGGGGTAAACAATTCACGGAGGGGTAAAATAATTCACGGAGCGGGGTAAGCAATTCACGGAGGGGTAAAATAATTCACGGAGGGGGGTAAACAATTCACGGAGGGGTGAAATAATTCACGGAGGGGGGTAAACAATTCACGGAGGGGTGAAATAATTCACGGAAGGGGGTAAATAATTCACGGAGGGGTGAAATAATTCACGGAGGGGGGTAAACAATTCATGGAGGGGTCAAATAATTCACGGAGGGGGGTAAATAATTCACGGAGGGGTGAAATAATTCACGGAGGGGGGTAAACAATTCATGGAGGGGTGAAATAATTCACGGAGGGGGGTAAATAATTCACGGAGGGGTCGAATAATTCACGGAGGGGGGTAAACAATTCACGGAGGGGTAAAATAATTCACGGAGGGGGGTAAACAATTCACGGAGGGGTGAAATAATTCACGGAGGTGCGTAAACAATTCACGGAGGGGTCAAATAATTCACGGAGGGGGGTAAACTATTCACGGAGGGGTGAAATAATTCACGGAGGGGGGTAAACTATTCACGGAGGGGTGAAATAATTCACGGAGGGGGGTAAACAATTCACGGAGGGGTAAAATAATTCACGGAGGGGGCTAAATAATTCACGGAGGGGTAAAATAATTCACGGAGGGGGGTAAACAATTCACGGAGGGGTGAAATAATTCACGGAGGGGGGTAAACAATTCACGGAGGGATAAAAACATTCACGGAGGGGGGTAAACAATTCACAGAGGGGTCAAATAATTCACGGAGGGGGGTAAACAATTCACGGAGGGGTAAAATAATTCACGGAGGGGGGTAAATAATTCACGGAGGGGTGAAATATTTCACGGAGGGGGGTAAATAATTCACGGAGGGGTGAAATAATTCACGGAGGGGGGTAAGAAATTCACGGAGGGGTCAGATAATTCACGGAGGGGGGTAAATAATTCACGGAGGGGTAAAATAATTCACGGAGGGGGGTAAACAATTCGCGGAGGGGTGAAATAATTCACGGAGGGGGGTAAACAATTCACGGAGGGGTAAAAAAATTCACGGAGGGGGGTAAACAATTCACAGAGGGGTCAAATAATTCACGGAGGGGGGTAAACAATTCACGGAGGGGTAAAATAATTCACGGAGGGGGGTAAATAATTCACGGAGGGGTGAAATATTTCACGGAGGGGGGTAAATAATTCACGGAGGGGTGAAATAATTCACGGAGGGGGGTAAACAATTCACGGAGGGGTCAAAAAATTCACGGAGGGGGGTAAATAATTCACGGAGAGCTGAAATAATTCACGGAGGGGGGTAAATAATTCACGGAGGGGTAAAATAATTCACGGAGGGGGGTAAACAATTCACGGAGGGGTCAAATAATTCACGGAGGGGGGTAAACAATTCACGGAGGGGTAAAAAAATTCACGGAGGGGGGTAAATAATTCACAGAGGGGTCAAATAGTTCACGGAGGGGGGTAAACAATTCACGGAGGGGTAAAATAATTCACGGAGGGGGGTAAACAATTCACGGAGGGGTGAAATAATTCACGGAGGGGGGTAAATAATTCACGGAGGGGTAAAATAATTCACGGAGGGGGGTAAATAATTCACGGAGGGGTAAAATAATTCACGGAGGGGGGTAAACAATTCACGGAGGGGTGAAATAATTCACGGAGGGGGGTAAACAATTCACGGAGGGGTCAAATAATTCACGGAGGGGGGTAAATAATTCAGGGAGGGGTAAAATAATTCACGGAGGGGGGTAAATAATTCACGGAGGGGTAAAATAATTCACGGAGGGGGGTAAATAATTCACGGAGGGGTAAAATAATTCACGGAGGGGGGTAAATAATTCACGGAGGGGTAAAATAATTCACGGAGGGGGGTAAACAATTCACGGAGAGGTGAAATAATTCACGGAGGGGGGTAAACAATTCACGGAGGGGTAAAAAAATTCACAAAGGGGGGTAAACAATTCACGGAGGGGTGAAATAATTCACGGAGGGGGGTAAACAATTCACGGAGGGGTGAAATAATTCACGGAGGGGGGTAAACAATTCACGGAGGGGTAAAATAATTCACGGAGGGGGGTAAATAATTCACGGAGGGGTGAAATAATTCACGGAGGGGGGTAAACAATTCACGGAGGGGTGAAATAATTCACGGAGGGGGGTAAATAATTCACGGAGGGGTGAAATAATTCACGGAGGGGGGTAAACAATTCATGGAGGGGTGAAATAATTCACGGAGGGGGGTAAACAATCCACGGAGGGGTAAAATAATTCACGGAGGGGGGTAAATAATTCACGGAGGGGTGAAATAATTCACGGAGGGGGGTAAACAATTCACGGAGGGGTGAAATAATTCACGGAGGGGGGTAAACAATTCACAGAGGGGTCAAATAATTCACGGAGGGGGGTAAATAATTCACGGAGGGGTAAAATAATTCACGGAGGGGGGTAAACAATTCACGGAGGGGTCAAATGATTCACGGAGGGGGGTAAACGATTCACGGAGGGGTAAAATAATTCACAAAGGGGGGTAAATAATTCACGGAGGGGTGAAATAATTCACGGAGGGGGGTAAACAATTCACGGAGGGGTGAAATAATTCACGGAGGGGGGTAAACAATTCACGGAGGGGTCAAATAATTCACGGAGGGGGGTAAACAATTCACGGAGGGGTGAAATAATTCACGGAGGGGGGTAAACAATTCACGGAGGGGTCAAATAATTCACGGAGGGGGGTAAACAATTCACGGAGGGGTAAAAAAATTCACGGAGGGGGGTAAACAATTCACAGAGGGGTCAAATAATTCACGGAGGGGAGTAAACAATTCACGGAGGGGTGAAATAATTCACGGAGGGGGGTAAACAATTCACGGAGGGGTGAAATAATTCACGGAGGGGGGTAAATAATTCACGGAGGGGTGAAATAATTCACGGAGGGGGGTAAACAATTCACGGAGGGGTAAAATAATTCACGGAGGGGGGTAAATTATTCACGGAGGGATGAAATAATTCACGGAGGGGGGTAAACAATTCACGGAGGGGTGAAATAATTCACGGAGGGGTGAAATAATTCACGGAGGGGGGTACATAATTCACGGAGGGGTAAAATAATTCACGGAGGGGGGTAAACAATTCACGGAGGGGTCAAATAATTCACGGAGGGGGGTAAACAATTCACGGAGGGGTAAAATAATTCACGGAGGGGGGTAAACAATTCACGGAGGGGTGAAATAATTCACGGAGGGGGGTAAATACTTCACGGAGGGGTGAAATAATTCACGGAGGGGGGTAAACAATTCACGGAGGGGTAAAATAATTCACGGAGGGGGGTAAATAATTCACGGAGGGGTGAAATAATTCACGGAGGGGGGTAAACAATTCACGGAGGGGGGTAAACAATTCACGGATGGGTAAAATAATTCACGGAGGGGGGTAAATAATTCACGGAGGGGTGAAATAATTCACGGAGGGGGGTAAACAATTCACGGAGGGGTGAAATCATTCATGGAGGGGTGAAATAATTCACGGAGGGGGGTAAATAATTCACGGAGGGGTCAAATAATTCACGGAGGGGAATAAATAATTCACGGAGGGGTAAAATAATTCACGGAGGGGGGTAAACAATTCACGGAGGGGTGAAATAATTCACGGAGGGGGGTAAATAATTCACGGAGGGGTAAAATAATTCACGGAGGGGGGTAAACAATTCACGGAGGGGTAAAATAATTCACGGAGGGGGGTAAATAATTCACGGAGGGGGGTAAATAATTCACGGAGGGGTGAAATAATTCACGGAGGGGTGAAATAATTCACGGAGGGGGGTAAACAATTCACGGAGGGGTCAAATAATTCACGGAGGGGGGTAAACAATTCACGGAGGGGTCAAATAATTCACGGAGGGGGGTAAATAATTCACGGAGGGGTAAAATAATTCACGGAGGGGGGTAAACAATTCACGGAGGGGTCAAATGATTCACGGAGGGGGGTAAACGATTCACGGAGGGGTAAAATAATTCACGGAGGGGGGTAAATAATTCACGGAGGGGTGAAATAATTCACGGAGGGGGGTAAACAATTCACGGAGGGGTGAAATAATTCACGGAGGGGGGTAAACAATTCACGGAGGGGTCAAATAATTCACGGAGGGGGGTAAATAATTCACGGAGGGGTGAAATAATTCACGGAGGGGAGTAAACAATTCACGGAGGGGTCAAATAATTCACGGAGGGGGGTAAATAATTCACGGAGGGGTGAAATAATTCACGGAGGGGGGTAAACAATTCACGGAGGGGTCAAATAATTCACGGAGGGGGGTAAATAATTCACGGAGGGGTGAAATAATTCACGGAGGGGGGTAAATAATTCACAGAGGGGTCAAATAATTCACGGAGGGGAGTAAACAATTCACGGAGGGGTGAAAAAATTCACGGAGGGGGGTAAACAATTCACGGAGGGGTGAAATAATTCACGGAGGGGGGTAAATAATTCACGGAGGGGTGAAATAATTCACGGAGGGGGGTAAACGATTCACGGAGGGGTAAAATGATTCACGGAGGGGGGTAAATAATTCACGGAGGGGTGAAATAAATCACGGAGGGGGGTAAACAATTCACGGAGGGGTGAAATAATTCACGGAGGGGGGTAAACAATTCACGGAGGGGTCAAATAATTCACAGAGGGGGGTAAATAATTCACGGAGGGGTGAAATAATTCACGGAGGGGAGTAAACAATTCACGGAGGGGTCAAATAATTCACGGAGGGGGGTAAACAATTCACGGAGGGGTGAAATAATTCACGGAGGGGGGTAAATAATTCACGGAGGGGGGTAAACAATTCACGGAGGGGTAAAATAATTCACGGAGGGGGGTAAATAATTCACGGAGGGGTGAAATAATTCACGGAGGGGGGTAAACAATTCACGGAGGGGTGAAATAATTCACGGAGGGGTGAAATAATTCACGGAGGGGGGTAAATAATTCACGGAGGGGTAAAATAATTCACGGAGGGGTCAAATAATTCACGGAGGGGGGTAAACAATTCACGGGGGGGGTAAACAATTCACGGAGGGGGGTAAATAATTCACGGAGGGGTGAAATAATTCACGGAGGGGGGTAAACAATTCACGGAGGGGTGAAATAATTCACGGAGGGGGGTAAACAATTCACGGAGGGGTAAAATAATTCACGGAGGGGGGTAAACAATTCACGGAGGGGTGAAATAATTCACGGAGGGGGGTAAAGAATTCACGGAGGGGTGAAATAATTCACGGAGGGGGGTAAACTATTCACGGAGGGGGGTAAACAATTCACGGATGGGTAAAATAATTCACGGAGGGGGGTAAATAATTCACGGAGGGGTGAAATAATTCACGGAGGGGGGTAAACAATTCACGGAGGGGTGAAATAATTCACGGAGGGGTGAAATAATTCACGGAGGGGGGTAAATAATTCACGGAGGGGTAAAATAATTCACGGAGGGGGGTAAACAATTCACGGAGGGGTCAAATGATTCACGGAGGGGGGTAGACAATTCACGGGGGGGGTAAAATAATTCACGGAGGGGGGTAAATAATTCACGGAGGGGTGAAATAATTCACGGAGGGGGGTAAACAATTCACGGAGGGGTCAAATAATTCACGGAGGGGGGTAAACAATTCACGGAGGGGTAAAATAATTCACCGAGGGGGGTAAACAATTCACGGAGGGGTGAAATAATTCACGGAGGGGGGTAAATAATTCACGGAGGGGTGAAATAATTCACGGAGGGGGGTAAATAATTCACGAAGGGGTGAAATAATTCACGGAGGGGGGTAAACAATTCACGGAGGGGTGAAATAATTCACGGAGGGGGGTAAACAATTCACGGAGGGGTCAAATAATTCACGGAGGGGGGTAAATAATTCACGGAGGGGTGAAATAATTCACGGAGGGGAGTAAACAATTCACGGAGGGGTCAAATAATTCACGGAGGGGGGTAAATAATTCACGGAGGGGTGAAATAATTCACGGAGGGGGGTAAACAATTCACGGAGGGGTCAAATAATTCACGGAGGGGGGTAAATAATTCACGGAGGGGTGAAATAATTCACGGAGGGGGGTAAATAATTCACAGAGGGGTCAAATAATTCACGGAGGGGAGTAAACAATTCACGGAGGGGTGAAATAATTCACGGAGGGGGGTAAACAATTCACGGAGGGGTGAAATAATTCACGGAGGGGGGTAAATAATTCACGGAGGGGTGAAATAATTCACGGAGGGGGGTAAACGATTCACGGAGGGGTAAAATGATTCACGGAGGGGGGTAAATAATTCACGGAGGGGTGAAATAAATCACGGAGGGGGGTAAACAATTCACGGAGGGGTGAAATAATTCACGGAGGGGGGTAAACAATTCACGGAGGGGTCAAATAATTCACAGAGGGGGGTAAATAATTCACGGAGGGGTGAAATAATTCACGGAGGGGAGTAAACAATTCACGGAGGGGTCAAATAATTCACGGAGGGGGGTAAATAATTCACGGAGGGGTGAAATAATTCACGGAGGGGGGTAAATAATTCACGGAGGGGGGTAAACAATTCACGGAGGGGTAAAATAATTCACGGAGGGGGGTAAATAATTCACGGAGGGGTGAAATAATTCACGGAGGGGGGTAAACAATTCACGGAGGAGTGAAATAATTCACGGAGGGGTGAAATAATTCACCGAGGGGGGTAAATAATTCACGGAGGGGTAAAATAATTCACGGAGGGGGGTAAACAATTCACGGGGGGGGTAAACAATTCACGGAGGGGGGTAAATAATTCACGGAGGGGTGAAATAATTCACGGAGGGGGGTAAACAATTCACGGAGGGGTGAAATAATTCACGGAGGGGGGTAAACAATTCACGGAGGGGGGTAAATAATTCACGGAGGGGTGAAATAATTCACGGAGGGGGGTAAACTATTCACGGAGGGGGGTAAACAATTCACGGATGGGTAAAATAATTCACGGAGGGGGGTAAATAATTCACGGAGGGGTGAAATAATTCACGGAGGGGGGTAAACAATTCACGGAGGGGTGAAATAATTCACGGAGGGGTGAAAGAATTCACGGAGGGGGGTAAATAATTCACGGAGGGGTAAAATAATTCACGGAGGGGGGTAAACAATTCACGGAGGGGTCAAATGATTCACGGAGGGGGGTAAACAATTCACGGGGGGGTAAAATAATTCACGGAGGGGGGTAAATAATTCACGGAGGGGTGAAATAATTCACGGAGGGGGGTAAACAATTCACGGAGGGGTCAAATAATTCACGGAGGGGGGTAAACAATTCACGGAGGGGTGAAATAATTCACGGAGGGGGGTAAATAATTCACGGAGGGGTGAAATAATTCACGGAGGGGGGTAAACAATTCACGGAGGGGTAAAATAATTCACGGAGGGGGGTAAATAATTCACGGAGGGGTGAAATAATTCACGGAGGGGGGTAAACTATTCACGGAGGGGGGTATACAATTCACGGATGGGTAAAATAATTCACGGAGGGGGGTAAATAATTCACGGAGGGGTGAAATAATTCACGGAGGGGGGTAAACAATTCACGGAGGGGTGAAATCATTCATGGAGGGGTGAAATAATTCACGGAGGGGGGTAAATAATTCACGGAGGGGTGAAATAATTCACGGAGGGGAATAAATAATTCACGGAGGGGTAAAATAATTCACGGAGGGGGGTAAACAATTCACGGAGGGGTGAAATAGGTCACGGAGGGGGGTAAATAATTCACGGAGGGGTAAAATAATTCACGGAGGGGGGTAAACAATTCACGGAGGGGTAAAATAATTCACGGAGGGGGGTAAAAAATTCACGGAGGGGGGTAAATAATTCACGGAGGGGTGAAATAATTCACGGAGGGATGAAATAATTCACGGAGGGGGGTAAACAATTCACGGGGGGGTCAAATAATTCACGGAGGGGGGTAAACTATTCACGGGGGGGTCAAATAATTCACGGAGGGGGGTAAATAATTCACGGAGGGGTAAAATAATTCACGGAGGGGGGTAAACAATTCACGGAGGGGTCAAATGATTCACGGAGGGGGGTAAACGATTCACGGAGGGGTAAAATGATTCACGGAGGGGGGTAAATAATTCACGGAGGGGTGAAATAATTCACGGAGGGGGGTAAACAATTCACGGAGGGGTGAAATAATTCACGGAGGGGGGTAAACAATTCACGGAGGGGTCAAATAATTCACAGAGGGGGGTAAATAATTCACGGAGGGGTGAAATAATTCACGGAGGGGAGTAAACAATTCACGGAGGGGTCAAATAATTCACGGAGGGGGGTAAATAATTCACGGAGGGGTAAAATAATTCACGGAGGGGGGTAAATAATTCACGGAGGGGTGAAATAATTCACGGAGGGGGGTAAACAATTCACGGAGGGGTAAAATAATTCACGGAGGGGGGTAAATAATTCACGGAGGGGTGAAATAATTCACGGAGGGGGGTAAACAATTCACGGAGGGGTGAAATAATTCACGGAGGGGTGAAATAATTCACGGAGGGGGGTAAATAATTCACGGAGGGGTAAAATAATTCACGGAGGGGGGTAAACAATTCACGGAGGGGTCAAATAATTCACGGAGGGGGGTAAACAATTCACGGGGGGGGTAAAATAATTCACGGAGGGGGGTAAATAATTCACGGAGGGGTGAAATAATTCACGGAGGGGGGTAAACAATTCACGGAGGGGTGAAATAATTCACGGAGGGGGGTAAACAATTCACGGAGGGGTAAAATAATTCACGGAGGGGGGTAAACAATTCACGGAGGGGTGAAATAATTCACGGAGGGGGGTAAATAATTCACGGAGGGGTGAAATAATTCACGGAGGGGGGTAAACTATTCACGGAGGGGGGTAAACAATTCACGGATGGGTAAAATAATTCACGGAGGGGGGTAAATAATTCACGGAGGGGTGAAATAATTCACGGAGGGGGGTAAACAATTCACGGAGGGGTGAAATCATTCACGGAGGGGTGAAATAATTCACGGAGGGGGGTAAATAATTCACGGAGGGGTCAAATAATTCACGGAGGGGGGTAAACAATTCACGGGGGGGTAAAATAAATCACATAGGGGGGTAAATAATTCACGGAGGGGTGAAATAATTCACGGAGGGGGGTAAACAATTCACGGAGGGGTCAAATAATTTACGGAGGGGGGTAAACAATTCACGGAGGGGTAAAAAAATTCACGGAGGGGGGTAAACAATTCACGGAGGGGTGAAATAATTCACGGAGGGGGGTAAATAATTCACGGAGGGGTGAAATAATTCACGGAGGGGGGTAAACAATTCCCGGAGGGGTAAAATAATTCACGGAGGGGGGTAAATAATTCACGGAGGGGTGAAATAATTCACGGAGGGGGGTAAACTATTCACGGAGGGGGGTATACAATTCACGGATGGGTAAAATAATTCACGGAGGGGGTAAATAATTCACGGAGGGGTGAAGTAATTCACGGAGGGGGGTAAACAATTCACGGAGGGGTGAAATCATTCATGGAGGGGTGAAATAATTCACGGAGGGGGGTAAATAATTCACGGAGGGGTGAAATAATTCACGGAGGGGAATAAATAATTCACGGAGGGGTAAAATAATTCACGGAGGGGGGTAAACAATTCACGGAGGGGTGAAATAATTCACGGAGGGGGGTAAATAATTCACGGAGGGGTAAAATAATTCACGGAGGGGGGTAAACAATTCACGGAGGGGTAAAATAATTCACGGAGGGGGGTAAATAATTCACGGAGGGGGGTAAATAATTCACGGAGGGGTGAAATAATTCACGGAGGGGTGAAATAATTCACGGAGGGGGGTAAACAATTCACGGAGGGGTCAAATAATTCACGGAGGGGGGTAAACTATTCACGGGGGGGTCAAATAATTCACGGAGGGGGGTAAATAATTCACGGAGGGGTAAAATAATTCACGGAGGGGGGTAAACAATTCACGGAGGGGTCAAATGATTCACGGAGGGGGGTAAACGATTCACGGAGGGGTAAAATGATTCACGGAGGGGGGTAAATAATTCACGGAGGGGTGAAATAAATCACGGAGGGGGGTAAACAATTCACGGAGGGGTGAAATAATTCACGGAGGGGGGTAAACAATTCACGGAGGGGTCAAATAATTCACAGAGGGGGGTAAATAATTCACGGAGGGCTGAAATAATTCACGGAGGGGAGTAAACAATTCACGGAGGGGTCAAATAATTCACGGAGGGGGGTAAATAATTCACGGAGGGGTGAAATAATTCACGGAGGGGGGGAAATAATTCACGGAGGGGTGAAATAATTCACGGAGGGGGGTAAACAATTCACGGAGGGGTAAAATAATTCACGGAGGGGGGTAAATAATTCACGGAGGGGTGAAATAATTCACGGAGGGGGGTAAACAATTCACGGAGGGGTGAAATAATTCACGGAGGGGTGAAATAATTCACGGGGGGGGTAAATAATTCACGGAGGGGTAAAATAATTCACGGAGGGGGGTAAACAATTCACGGAGGGGTCAAATAATTCACGGAGGGGGGTAAATAATTCACGGGGGGGGGTAAAATAATTCACGGAGGGGGGTAAATAATTCACGGAGGGGTGAAATAATTCACGGAGGGGGGTAAACAATTCACGGAGGGGTGAAATAATTCACGGAGGGGGGTAAACAATTCACGGAGGGGTAAAATAATTCACGGAGGGGGGTAAACAACTCACGGAGGGGTGAAATAATTCACGGAGGGGGGTAAATAATTCACGGAGGGGTGAAATAATTCACGGAGGGGGGTAAACTATTCACGGAGGGGGGTAAACAATTCACGGATGGGTAAAATAATTCACGGAGGGGGGTAAATAATTCACGGAGGGGTGAAATAATTCACGGAGGGGGGTAAACAATTCACGGATGGGTGAAATCATTCACGGAGGGGTGAAATAATTCACGGAGGGGGGTAAATAATTCACGGAGGGGTCAAATAATTCACGGAGGGGGGTAAACAATTCACGGGGGGGTAAAATAATTCACGGAGGGGGGTAAATAATTCACGGAGGGGTGAAATAATTCACGGAGGGGGGTAAACAATTCACGGAGGGGTCAAATAATTCACGGAGGGGGGTAAACAATTCACGGAGGGGTAAAATAATTCACGGAGGGGGGTAAACAATTCACGGAGGGGTGAAATAATTCACGGAGGGGGGTAAATAATTCACGGAGGGGTGAAATAATTCACGGAGGGGGGTAAACAATTCACGGAGGGGTAAAATAATTCACGGAGGGGGGTAAATAATTCACGGAGGGGTGAAATAATTCACGGAGGGGGGTAAACTATTCACGAAGGGGGGTATACAATTCACGGATGGGTAAAATAATTCACGGAGGGGGGTAAACAATTCACGGGGGGGTAAAATAATTCACGGAGGGGGGTAAATAATTCACGGAGGGGTGAAATAATTCACGGAGGGGGGTAAACAATTCACGGAGGGGTCAAATAATTCACGGAGGGGGGTAAACAATTCACGGAGGGGTAAAATAATTCACGGAGGGGGGTAAACAATTCACGGAGGGGTGAAATAATTCACGGAGGGGGGTAAATAATTCACGGAGGGGTGAAATAATTCACGGAGGGGGGTAAACAATTCACGGAGGGGTGAAATCATTCATGGAGGGGTGAAATAATTCACGGAGGGGGGTAAATAATTCACGGAGGGGTGAAATAATTCACGGAGGGGAATAAATAATTCACGGAGGGGTAAAAAAATTCACGGAGGGGGGTAAACAATTCACGGAGGGGTGAAATAATTCACGGAGGGGGGTAAATAATTCACGGAGGGGTAAAATAATTCACGGAGGGGGGTAAACAATTCACGGAGGGGTAAAATAATTCACGGAGGGGGGTAAATAATTCACGGAGGGGGGTAAATAATTCACGGAGGGGTGAAATAATTCACGGAGGGGTGAAATAATTCACGGAGGGGGGTAAACAATTCACGGAGGGGTCAAATAATTCACGGAGGGGGGTAAACTATTCACGGGGGGGTCAAATAATTCACGGAGGGGGGTAAATAATTCACGGAGGGGTAAAATAATTCACGGAGGGGGGTAAACAATTCACGGAGGGGTCAAATGATTCACGGAGGGGGGTAAACGATTCACGGAGGGGTAAAATGATTCACGGAGGGGGGTAAATAATTCACGGAGGGGTGAAATAAATCACGGAGGGGGGTAAACAATTCACGGAGGGGTGAAATAATTCA
Source organism: Eutreptiella sp. 'Long Island Sound 2002' (assembly GCA_964036045.1). Classification (NCBI taxonomy): domain Eukaryota; phylum Euglenozoa; class Euglenophyceae; order Eutreptiales; family Eutreptiaceae; genus Eutreptiella; species Eutreptiella sp. 'Long Island Sound 2002'. The sequence goes on along the minus strand of OZ038379.1, from coordinate 44,081,072 downwards.
CGGAGGGGGGTAAACAATTCACGGAGGGGTCAAATAATTCACAGAGGGGGGTAAATAATTCACGGAGGGGTGAAATAATTCACGGAGGGGAGTAAACAATTCACGGAGGGGTCAAATAATTCACGGAGGGGGGTAAATAATTCACGGAGGGGTGAAATAATTCACGGAGGGGGGTAAATAATTCACGGAGGGGTGAAATAATTCACGGAGGGGGGTAAACAATTCACGGAGGGGTAAAATAATTCACGGAGGGGGGTAAATAATTCACGGAGGGGTGAAATAATTCACGGAGGGGGGTAAACAATTCACGGAGGGGTGAAATAATTCACGGAGGGGTGAAATAATTCACGGAGGGGGTAAATAATTCACGGAGGGGTAAAATAATTCACGGAGGGGGGTAAACAATTCACGGAGGGGTCAAATAATTCACGGAGGGGGGTAAACAATTCACGGAGGGGGGTAAAATAATTCACGGAGGGGGGTAAATAATTCACGGAGGGGTGAAATAATTCACGGAGGGGGGTAAACGATTCACGGAGGGGTGAAATAATTCACGGAGGGGGGTAAACAATTCACAGAGGGGTAAAATAATTCACGGAGGGGGGTAAACAATTCACGGAGGGGTGAAATAATTCACGGAGGGGGGTAAATAATTCACGGAGGGGTGAAATAATTCACGGAGGGGGGTAAACTATTCACGGAGGGGGGTAAACAATTCACGGATGGGTAAAATAATTCACGGAGGGGGGTAAATAATTCACGGAGGGGTGAAATAATTCACGGAGGGGGGTAAACAATTCACGGAGGGGTGAAATCATTCACGGAGGGGTGAAATAATTCACGGAGGGGGGTAAATAATTCACGGAGGGGTCAAATAATTCACGGAGGGGAATAAATAATTCACGGAGGGGTAAAATAATTCACGGAGGGGGGTAAACAATTCACGGAGGGGTGAAATAATTCACAGAGGGGGGTAAATAATTCACGGAGGGGTAAAATAATTCACGGAGGGGGGTAAACAATTCACGGAGGGGTAAAATAATTCACGGAGGGGGGTAAATAATTCACGGAGGGGGTAAATAATTCACGGAGGGGTGAAATAATTCACGGAGGGGTGAAATAATTCACGGAGGGGGGTAAATAATTCACGGAGGGGTCAAATAATTCACGGAGGGGGGTAAACAATTCACGGAGGGGTCCACCGGAAGTAACTAAGGAACGGAGTAACATACCTCCTATTTTTTTTTGGCGGGGTTCAGACCTTGGTAAGCTGGCAAGCGGGAAAGCACTCTACTATAAAAGAAAACCTGAAAAAGAAAAACAGGCATACCCTCCCTAACCTCACCACACAAGAAGGGAAATGATGGGGTGGGAGGGAGGGAGGGAGGGGAGGGAGGGAGGGAGGGAGGGAGGGAGGGAGGGAGGCTCTCTTGGGCGGCCGTAGGGGCTGTGTTGTGCTGTGTTGTGCTGTAATATGCTGTGCTATGCTGTATGTTGTGATGTGCTGTGGTGTGCTGTGATGTGCTGTGATGTGCTGTGCTGTGCCGTGCTGTGCTGTGCCGTACTCAAAACCCACTACCCCCCATCTCCACAGTTCCGGCCCAACCCGATGAACCCCCACCCACCCACCCCACCAGCAAAACCGACCCGATTAGCTCAGGTGTGGTTGCTTGGGTCAGACATCAGGATTCTGTTCCCACTTGTCTTCAGTCACATATGAGCCCCCCGATCGGTTTGAGTCAGAGAGATGGGGTGGGGTGGGGTGGGGTGAGGGGGTTGGGGGGGGGGGGGCGTACCATCATTGAAGGGGTTGCAAGCACTGGTTGGGTTTCAGACGCTAGGGTCGAGACCACAACCCACTTCTACACCTCAAGGGTGTGGTGACAATGGACAAGTTTGATATTGGGGGGAGTGTAATGCAGTGTGGTGCGGTACAGTGCAGGGGCTATTCCTAACTAAAGCACCAGGGCAAATCACAGAAAATTGTATTGTCTGCAACATCCCTAACCTGTTAAAGTCCTTAAAAATGTGTGGAAGCCGAAGCCAGGAGGGGTTGGTCCATGTGGACCGCCCAGGCGGGGAGGGTGGAGAGGAACTTACAGGTTTTTATTTTTACATCCCACCCTGCTCTCTCTGACCCCTTGGGTGCCCGGGCGTCCTCTCCTCCCCCCCCCTGTAGGGCAGTGAAGGCAAGCCTGCCTGCCCAGGCACCCCGCCATCAGATAGCACCGTTTAACAGGCAAGAAAGTGTTCTCCAAAAATGAAAAAAAATTTCCGAAAGCGGTGCTGTCAGTGGCCCCCTTGTGTTTAACTGACTTTTGTTTGTGCTGGTTGTTTAACAGAGGGTCGGGGAAGGGGTCGAGAGCAGAGGGGAGGGATTTAAGGGGTATAGCTGCCCAGCCGATGAGTCCCCCCTTGCAGGGGGACCGAGAGCAAACATACAGACACCCACGCATGCCCACACATACACACATACACACGCATTAAAAACAATTCACGGAGGGGTGAAATAATTCACGCAAGGGGGTAAATAATTCACAGAGGGGTCAAATAATTCACGGAGGGGTCAAAAAATTCACGGAGGGGTCAAATAATTCACGGAGGGGAGACGCCCACGCGTAGCCCTTGCGGCCGCTGTGGGGGTGTCCCAGTGCCGTGGGTGGCTAGGGGGGGGGGGGTCAGTCCTAACCCCTTCCTATCTCTTAGCAGCAGCAGGCAAGTAAGCAGGCAGTACCGGGGGTCATAACCCCGGGGTAACAGTAGCCGGGACTCAACGTGAGTCCTCTTAACCATCAACAACCCCAAATTCCGCCGGGGCTTAACTCCCGAACGAAACGGTATTCAGGGCCCCCGTGGGCCTTATAAGCCCGCGGAGTGTGCTGAGGCGTGGCTACCAGCACTTAAAGTCTGGCCTGCCAAACCCATTGCTGGGCTCGCCTCAGCACGGCCGGTCGGGTCCGGCTCTGGGGGGTGCGCACAAAACTAGCCCCGGGAGAAGGGCCTTTTACCCGGTTAAGCATTAATTACAGCAGTAAGCACTATTTATTGCGTTAGATGTTTACTAAGCGCATGCTTTTACCCCGCAGACATGCCCCTTCCAGTGGTGCGCTCACCTTTGGGGCTGCCGTTGGGGGGTCCGGGGCTTTTACCCGGACCTCCGGCCCTCCCTGGCTGTTGGCCGCAGGGGTACATTATACAATACTATGGTTCTTTCAGTAACGTACCTACATTACTTGATACATACACATCTGGGGCCTGGGGGGGATGGCGCCCCCCCTTGGTTCCAAACAAATTCGTCTCCGGGGGGCCTCCCCTTGATTCACTATCGTCTTGGGACCGTTCCGAGGTCGCCCTGCATGGCAGAGGCAGGGACGGGGGGGCCACCCCTTATTTCAGAACTGTATCGGTGCATCAATGTCTTTCAAATATCCCTGTAGACTAAAAGAGTACAAGAGTTGTTCGATCTCCCCTGGATAACCACCTTCGTATGGGATGCGAAAATTTGCTTTCTGAGACTGCAACACCCACCAAATCCGGAGTGCAGCCACAGCTATGAAAGTTGCTAGATTGATGAACCTGAAAAAGAAAAACAGGCATACCCTCCCTAACCTCAACCACACAAGCAGGGAAATGACAGGGTGGGAGGGAGGGAGGGAGGGGAGGGAGGGAGGGAGGGAGGGAGGGAGGCTCTCTTGGGCGGCCGTAGGGGCTGTGTTGTGCTGTGCTGTGCTGTAATAAACTGTGCTATGTTGTATGTTGTGTTGTGCTGTGGTGTGCTGTGATGTGCTGTACTGTGCTCGAAACCCACTACCCCCCCTCTCAACAGTTCCGGCCCAACCCGATGAACCCCCACCCGCCCACCCCACCAGCAAAACTGACCCGATTAGCTCAGGTGAGGTTGCTTGGGTCAGACATCAGGATTCTGTTCCCACTTGTCTTCAGTCACATATGAGCCCCCCGATCGGTTTGAGTCAGAGAGATGGGGTGGGATGGGGTGGGGTGGGGGGGGGGGGGGGGCACGTACCATCATTGAAGGGGTTGCAAGCACTGGTTGGGTTTCAGACGCTAGGGTCGAGACCACAACCCACTTCTACACCTCAAGGGTGTGGTGACAATGGGACAAGTCTGATATTGGGGGGGACACGGGGGGGGGGAGTTTGACACGGGGGGGGGGGGGTTAGAAAGGGTGTTGGGGTGGGGGAGGGGGGGGGGTTGGGGGTGATGGTCCATAAAAGTCTGAAGTCTGTAGTCTGATAGCCCATTTGGTTACTATACCCATAGCTGCGGCACAGCCTCCGGCATCGCCACGACCCGCCTGGCGGCAGACCTCGAGCTCACCTCCACCTACACCCCCGCCTCCTTCGCCTAACGCCCCGGCCACTCCGCCCTCGGTCTCGCCCTTGTAGCCCGCGCCGCCACCTGCACCGTCCCTTCCACCCACGGCACCTGCGCCATCTGCGACTGGGACGAGTCGGACGCGTACCTCCGGGTGCTACGCCGAGACAACTCCCACCCTTGCTCCCACCTCCGCGCCACGTGGGACTTTGGCCCCTGGGCAGACGGCTTGTACAGCCGCCTGGTCAACCGGGTGGCCACCGGTGAGGGGTTCGCCTACCCCTTCAGCACGGAGGAGGGTGCCAACCAGGGCGACGGGTTCGCCCAGCTCCACTACAAGGCCCCCGGCCTGGTGATCACCAGGGCCATGATGCCCAACTCATCCATCACCCTCCTGCTCGACATCCCCGGCCGCGCAGTAGACCTCCCCGCCACCCACCTCAGATTACAGCGACGACGGCCGCTTCATCTGCCCCTCCCTCACAGACGTAGCGGCTATGGCCACAGACTGCCGCGAGTGCTCCCGCCGCGCCGGCCGCATCATCCACCTAGACAAGCAGGAGTTCTCCCTCATCGACTCCCGCCCAGGTCGCCCCACCCTCGTCTCCGCCGAAGTCCCGTAGCACATCTCCGCCACCTCCACCGCCCCCACCTCGGAGGTCGTCGGCATCCCCATCCTCCCCGAACTCCCCCTCCTCCGCGTCACCAATAAATCCCGCACGGCCCTCGACCGGGCTCGCAAGGCCAGCCGCAATCGCGAGGCCTGCCCCATCCTCCAACTCCGCCCCCTACACGCCTTCGGCCTCTCCCCCCTCAACTACGTCACCTCCGGCGGCCTCATCCCTCCCTCGGCCCTCCGCCCCCACTAGACCGCCATCAACGACGCGTACAGCCACGCCTTCTGCCTGCCCCCGTGGACACACACAGCCTTGCCTCACCTCCCCATCCAGCTAGGCGGCCCCGGCGCCCCTCTCTTGGCATACCGGGCCCCCCTCAACCTCCTCCACACCAACCTGCGTGCCTCCCGGGGCCCCAACACCCTCGCCGTAGCCGCCGCGGCATCCCTCATCTCCCCGCGCCGTCCCACCTGGTGGCTCACCGAAGGGCCTGCCGTGGCGCAAGCCCTCGCCCCCCTCGACGTCGCTGTCCTCCTCCTCCCCTCTCCACTCGTGCGTTCCGCCCCGCAGCACCACTCCGGCTCACTAGCCCCCCTCCAGTCCCTCCCCTACGTCGTGGTCGCGTGCGATGGCAGCCAAGAGAGCACTCGCATCGGCGCGGGTTTCCTCCTGTAGCACCCCCACCATGGCACCCTCTATCGCGGCTGGCTTGGCCTCCACGCCCTCGCTGGCCACTCCACAGACGCCGAGTGGATCACCAAGATCGCCGCCATGTTCCCCCTCAGCGGCTAGACCGGCGTAGCCTTGTTCGCCTCAGACTCCACCGCCTCCCAACTCTGCGACCTCACCCGAGGCCCGCCTCCCACATCCGCCCTCTCCATCCCATACCGGGGGGCCCTTCTCTCCACCACCTTCCGCATGCACCAAGCCTGGCTCATCGCACAACACGACTCCGGCTCCAGCAGCCACCTCGCCACCCTCAACACCGAGGCCGACAGCCTGGCCCGCCGCAGGCTCACCACAGCATCCCCGGGGACCCTCCTCTGGGCTACGCTATACCACGGCCGCATCGTGGCGCACCGCGACGGCGCGCTCTTCCTAAGCCCAGCCCGCGCCGCGGAGGCTGCGTACGCAGCCGCCAATACCCGCACCCACGCACAGCTTCTGCAGCCTCACCCCCCAAGCTGGTCCTCCCACCTGCTCCGCCTCGCATACGAGCGAGCCGAGGTCCCCGCACTAGCCCTCCCCGGGGACAATCACGTGGAAATAATGGGGGTGCCGTGGTGGTGCTGGAGATAGGGTGGTGGGAATACTTGGAGAAGCATGGCGGTACTGAGGACTATATGGTGGATGAACTGAGGGAAGCATGGCGGTACTGGGGACATTATGGTGAGAGTCATGGGAGACACGCGGCGCTACTGGGGACAATATGCTGGCAGTGGGGTACGCATGGCGGTACTGGGGGCAATATGATGGAAGTACTAAGGGACGCGTGGCGGTACTATGGAACAGTATGGTGGGAGTACTGGGAGACGCCTGGCGGTACTAGGGTACCCCTCTGACCCCTGGAACAGCTCAGAGGGGGTATTGGGGCATCCCCTGGCCCCTCCAACAAACAAAAGGGACAGTGCCTGCGGGCGTGTACATAGCCTAGCCATCTGACCTCGGCACACGACACTGGAGTCACGGCGGCACGTGCGGTGGCGATCCTGCACATGGGGGCAGGTGCCTGCAGTAGTAAGCTGGCGCGGCGGTGTGGCGGTGCGGCCCAACAGCGGTGGAACTGGGTGGAGTGGCGTCGCGCAAGCGGCAACAAACTATATATATGTAGCCTACCTGGTGGCAGCAGGGACATAAAAGTTTATGGGGGGCACATGCTTGAGCGGTTCGTGAAGTATCGTAGCGCACAGATGCTGTAGGAGAGGTTCAGGGGGTGAGGCACAGGCCAATGCTATAAGTAGGCATGCCACGTTGTCGGTGGATGCCGAACCTGCGGCCTGGACGCTGCTATGGCGGAGATGGCACAACCATGAGAGCTGGCCAATCAGTGCAGGTAAGGGTCAAGGGTAGACGTCAAGGCAATGTATGTGGGCCAGATGAGGTGCACCTGGTAACCACAGCCCGGGGCGAACCTCTGGTGGGTACCCCTTCAGGGGGTCGATAATCAAGCTACGGCACCCGCCAGCCCGAATTCCGGCCAGCGATATTCACGGGTTGTGCCTCTCATGCTGCGGGGCGGCCGGCATCCCCCCCTGTGGACCCTCGTAGTATATTATATGCACGCATGTACAGGTACCATGAGTCCGCTCGGGCCATGGTCTTGGGCAATGGGTACGAGACCTGTATATATTTGGGGTGTGCGGGGGATTTTCAGCGGGTGCAGCTCATAGCTACTGATGGCCATGGAGCAATATTGTGTTCTTATATAAATGCTGTAGCTCCGACTGGGGGGAGCCTAAGGTGGGGTCACGGCACATGCGTCGTAAACAATGAGGACGAAGGGGCAATGAAGGCTGAGGGCTAGGCTAGGCTGGAGCCCCCCAGAAACCCTGGCTATGCGTCATTGGGCTTGTGCGCGTGCGCTGCCCGGTGCGGAATGCGCATGGTCCGAGGCGGTGGGCGTCCAACGGGTGACAGGAATGGACACCGAAACGGGGCCAGCTCTTGCTTCGCCGCATGCGTGCTGCTTTGTTACTTGGTTGCTGCGTTGCACCCATAGGAGGCACCCTTGCTTTCTGCTTGTTGCTATGCCGCTACGTTGCCCTGCCTTGCCCCTATAACCCCGGCGGTCCAACGGGCCTGCGCCTGTCGCCGTTGCTAATGCTAATGCTGTGCAGTCGCCACTGCCCCAAAGCCTGGCTGGCCAGTAGCCCCGGTCTTCTGGGTCCTCCGTCATGCTGTGGGCCCCCTCAGGCAACCCTGGGACCCACGGGATCGAGCAACCACAAACGGCCCAAAAAGGCGCCAAAAAGCCCCAAAATCTGAGCAATGTGCACCAACACCCCGAAACCAAGAACCGGCCATATCTTAGGCTACGTGGCTCAGAAACGAATTCCGAGGGCACCTAGTCCACCCGCAACCCCCCACTTTTTGTGGTTTCCAAGCCTCAAAATCGCCCAACGAGACGCCTAGACCCCCATACCAGTCGTCACTTGGTGGTGCCGGAGGGCAGCGCGGCCCGCGCACGGCGGGGGCCAACGGTGGGTCCACCAGGGTCCCCGGGGCGAAAAAAATGATTTTTTTCAAAGTTGTTCCCAGACCACTTGGGATGCTCAAACACGTGTTTGTAGCCCATTTTGAGCCTGGGATGGTCTGCATCCAGTACCAATGATTCTTTGACAGATAGTCCTCACTCATGGCCATTGATTCTTTGCTAGATGGTCTGCACTCATTCCCAATGATTCTTTGCGGGATGGTGTACAGTCATCACCAATGATTCTTTGCTTGATGGTCTACACTCATTACCATTGATTCTTTGCTAGATGGACTGCATCCATTACCAATGATTCTCTGCCCGATGATCTACACTCAGTGCCATTGATTCTTTGCCAGATGGTCTGCACTTATTGCCATTGATTCTTTATCAGATGGTTTGCAAGGATTGCCATGGATTCTTTGTCGGATGGTGTGCACACATAATCATTGATTATTTGCCGGATGGACTACAGTCATTGCCATTGACTTCTTGTTGGATGGTCTGAATCCATTACCAACGATTCTTTGCCAGATGGTGTGCGCTCATTATCACTAATTCTTTGCCGGATGGTCTACACTCATTGCCCTGCATTCTTTGCCGGATGGTCTGCACTCGTTACCATTGATTCTTTGCCGGATGGTCTGCACTCATTGCCATTGATTCTTTGCCGGATGGTTTGCACTCATAACCACTGATTTTTTGCCGGATGCTGTGCACTCATTACCACTAATTCTTTGCCGGATTGTGTGCACTCATTGCCATTGATTATTTGCCGGACAATCTCCACTTATTACCAATGTGCTTATCCAAGGTCAGGTCAACCTCTGCTAATACACCATGCTTCTGACAAGCCAGCGCACAGGCCTAGACCACCATGAAGCCCATCAGGCCTCATTCAAGATCCTACTTGGTTTCCAAGGTACCCAAGTACACACAGATGGCATATGAAATGTTTCCTGAACGCTGACCGCCGTTGTGGTGCCTGCAGTTGTGTTGCCAACTGCAGTTGTGTTGCCAACTGCTGTGACTGTTGTGACTGTGTGTTTTTTTACCATGGGCAGCGTTCCAAAATTCATTTGCATACCCAATCAATCACCAAAATCGTTCAACACAGATAAAACCCCCTATAACACCCCTGTGAGACTTGACCATTGAAAAACAGAATGAGATTGTCTGCATACAGCATGAGTACAACATTTGGATACAGTTGTTGCAGGAGAACAGCACAAATGACACCACCAAAGCAGATAGCGCTAGCGCTGGGAATACGGCATCCCCTTGGTGTGTACCTGCCATCGGATGATGAAAAATTCAAGCACGGAGCCATGGCCCACACTGTAAACATATGGGCCCTTCGGGGGAAACAGTATCGGTGTAATCAAAGAGATGGGTATGTGCAGATTGGAGGGGGCTCAGAACAAAATTTATGAGACATGGTGGGAAATGCATACCAAAATCTAAACTGACCGCCACCCCTTGCTCATACGACCCCACAGCAATCATGCTGAAAAAAACGTGCTTAAAAATACACTGCTCCTTAACAAAACCAGCCTGATGAGTGGGAACACTTTACACAAATACATCACTCAGCTGGAGCAAGATCACAATGGCAACCCACTCTTGGCGTGTTGTTTGCAATGCAATACAATTGGCCTCAGCCTGGTGATGACTGGCTGGCCAATATCCTTGGTGATATGCGTGACCACTCCAGCAGTCCAAAACTCTCTTGCAACACGGGGGGGGGGGGCTCAGGAACCTGGGGTTGGTTCAACACATGGATTTCAGACCACAAAGCCACAAGCAGCAAAGAACAGCGCTGCAGCAGGACACATGACACCCAAGACATTTATAAACAAAATGAGGCTTGCATTACGTTGCCAACTACACCGCAATCACTCAGCAACACACTCCAGCAAGTAGAGCTATGAAGGTGGGGTTTGCATTCGTTGGCATTGGGAAGCGCAGTGATGACTTTGAAGCTCGGAAATCCATACCATTGTCAAAGCCTGGGCACAAAATGGGTGGTTTTGGATGCCACATACACGATCTTTGACCGCTTGAGGTGAAATGGCATGAACTTTCAGGCCGGTTTCTCAACCACCCCGGTGAAAAGGCGCCCTGCTGGGTGCCCAGTTCAATGGTCACCTGGCCCATTGGTCACAACAGAGCTACAGAAGAAAATCCTGCAGGTGGCTGGGAGCGTGACAGCGGCATGGGGTGGCTGAGTTCGCAAGGGGAGGGGGGGGAGGAGGTTAGGCAACCTGATAAGCACTTGCAAAATCTTGCGGTTGTACAGCGGCTGCACTGCTGCTGTAATGGCCCAGTGAAGTGGGGTTGCACCCATGTTGTTCTGAATGTTGGGCGAGGCTCGGTTGCGCAGCAGCAGCTTCACCATGTCCATCCACCCGTGGTACACTGCCCAGTGCAGGAGGCTATTGCCCTCTGCATCACATTTATCAATGTTGCGCGTGCTTTTGGGCTGGGACTTCACCCACTGGCGCACATGGTCCACATCACCTTGGCGGACCCGGCGGAAGAGGTACCGAGGGTCGTCGGAAGAGATGGACATGCATTCACACACCCAGCTTCAAGGGAATCTGAACACGTGGTCAGACATCCAAAAACAGTAGACACTTGCACCCAATCCACATTCGTTCACAGCAGATTCCCAAAAAATCAAGCTGAAGGTTCAGAGTGGAGAACAGGACAACATGCACACTGTTTCTCATCATTCATCATCCATCGCTATGTTGTGCAGGCGCATAATCGTAGCGCAGTCCGTGCTGTGAGTTGGGGCCATGATCAACCGATTGAAACACTCAGATTCGGGGGGAATTCCCCCTTGGCTGTCACACCGACCAGCATTGCACTGAAAAGGCAGTTCATGGGACAAATTGACAAAATAGACTCATCTGTTGCAAAACTGTTTGGTTCTTTCAGGCAATATAATGCTTAACCACCTGTGGTCAGGTGCACAAAGAAGAGCGTCACCTTGATTGGAATACGCTCAGAAAATTGATGTGGAACGGTGTTCTCACCTTCCCACTGATAAAAAAAAAACACAGTGTATCTAAGTTACATGGGTCCAATGTCACAAGTACCGAAGCGCATTTTCAAAGTCGGCATACCACTATACAGGGTGGCATTCACAACAGCCCATGTCCTTCCCTTCTCAGTTCGCATTGTGAGCAAAAATGAGGCAAAAAACACCTTCACAAGCTCTTGCAACTGATTGCAACCACTGATGATCTTGAGGTCCCCTTGTGTAATTTAATGGTGCATGATGAACCCCCTGCACACAACAAATACCACCATTATTCAATACTCTTTGGATTGGGAGAGTGATTCCGCCTCTCACACCTGGCCATTGATGTATCCAAGATTTATGTGCGTTACCAGTGCTCTCCTATGAGCACCGTTCACAAGCTGTTCTCACAATAACGAAATCATTTGAGATGACGAGGAATGGGGAATTTCAATCAAGCCCAAGTTGTGAATACCCATCAATGGGGAACCGAAGTCATAAAATCCAAACACCAGGCAATGGGAGTTGTAAATCCCAATCACAGGGCACCAGAAGTCCAGAAAGGTAAATCCCGACCACTGGGCACCAGAAACTGTAAATCCCCATCATTGAGCACTCAAAATCATAAATTCCAATCTCCGGGCACTAGGAGTGGATCCTGATCACCGGGCACCAGAAGTGATGAATCCTGATCATTGAGCACCCAAAGTCATAAACTCCGATCACTGGGCATCAAAATGTATAATCCCAATCACTGGGCACCAGAAGTTGTCAACTACAAACATTGAGCACCCCAAATTGTAAACCCTGATCAGCAAGCACCAGAAATTGAAATCCTGATCACTGAATGCCTGAAATCGAAACTCCAATCTACAGGCATTTGGAGTTGTGAATCCTAATCACCGGGTACCAAAAGAAGTTAATCCTGATCAGTGAGCACTAGAGATCGTAAACTCCAATCGCCGGGCACAAGAGTTGTAAATCCCCACCACGCACCAACAATTGTAAATCCCGATCATAAATTCTGATCACTGGGCACCGGATGGTGTCAACAAAGCACCTGAAAACGCAAATTCTGATCACCGAGCAGCATTGAGCAGCACAAGTCCTAAACCACAGTCCCATTTAAAATCACGGGCGTGATTTTATTTTTTGTGCGTGATTTTATTTTTTGCATGATTTTTTTTTGTTCCGACACTGGTGAGTTCAGCCATCAAGGCAGACAGTGTGCTTAGGCAGCAGTGGCCTAGAGGTATGTACAGCAAAGTCAGCTTAGCCACTGGGTTGGATGCGGGTGAGGCAGTTCTCCACAGAGGGAGAGCCCAATGGGGGCGCGGGACCTGTATGTACTGTACACTCCATGCAGGTGGTGGGGCCTGCCACAGAGGGTCAACACCTAGAAAAACTGCGAAGTTACGACTGCATCAAAACCAAAGAGCAACTAACCATCAGGAACTAACAATCAGGACATACAGGGGGCCCTAGTGCAGAATTGAAAGACTCATACACTGGGGTGGAAAGTGAAGCAGGCTGAATAACTCAGGCGGGTCCATACAGCACAGTCGGGTACTGGGGCAGCCTCAGAAGCTTATCTCCCGAATGGGGGACTCAGTGAGTTGGGTGAAAGGGAGGTCAGCGCCTTCTCTGTTGGGCGACCCTGTAAGTTGGACAGCAGTCGGGCTGGGGGGTTGTACTGTTGGGCGACCCTGTAAGTTGGACAGCAGTCGGGCTGGGGGGTTGTAGGCACCGCCACTTGCAGACACGGGTATCGGGGGACAGCGGGCGCCGGCCTTCAACTGTAGAACGAGCAGGGCCACTAACTCGCTCTCCAGATACTGACCCTTCTCGCGCCAAGCTACCTCTTGCCAGTGTTAAGTGACTGTGACCCAGTGGGCCCACTGACGCGCCAAGAGACGCCCAATACCGAGGCCGACGTACTGGGAGTGTATGTGTCGCTTCAGGGCACGTGCCGATTCGTACGCCGCCCTATGGCGGGAGTGAATCAGTTCTACATACGAAGCTCGGATAGACTGGGACGTGCCGGAGAAGGTTGCCCTGTACAAGCGCTCAGCCTCCGTCATGCAAGTGTGGACCCACTGCTCGTAGGCCCGAATGCGGTAGATCATCATGGAGGCCCATGTCATATATTTCTGATGGGACATGGATGCATGGTGCAGAGTGGCACCTCAGATGGTGCGTGTCTGGCGCTGGTACACCCCCACGAGGGTGGTAATCAGCGTGAGCGTAGGAAGGTAGGAGAGGGTGTAAGTATGGTAAACCCCCCCCCCCCCAAATAACGTACCCCGGGGTACGGTATTTGCCTGACGCTCAATAGGGCCAGGGGGTTACACTATTTGGGGGGGTACACTATTTGGGTGTTTCGCTGTCACCCTCACCCTCACCCCCCTTTGCCTTCTCTTTCGTCATAGGTCTGCAGCCCTGTCCACATCAATGGCATCCGGCTCCGATGCTGATGCGGCTGTAGATATGCTTTGTGTGCATGCTTGCTGTAGACAAACCTGCAAACCACAATCACCACTTTCTTCAAGTGAGCTACTGTGTTGTGGTGTTGAGACCGTATCCTGAATTTGTTTGTGTTTCGTTTGCTTGTATGTGATGAAAAGGGGGTACAGTATTTGGCAAAACGCTTATTAAGCCAAGGGGGGTACACTATTTGGGGGGGTATCTTATTTGGGGGGGGGGGGTTATGTGAGCAGGGCACGAGCCATATTCACCTTGGCATGCATGGCACCCTTAAAGCAAGACGTGCGGAACAGGTACCGGGCTGACAGTAGCGGGGCCCTCCATGCCGAGACCATCGCGTGCAACCAGACGGTGGTCTTGCAGGCCATATGAAGGAAAAGTGTATGGGATCTGTGGTGTGCCTGTAGGTCACGGCGCATGTCTCTCCAGAGGGGGTGTAACTGAGCCACAGACCTCATGAGAAAAACCTCCTCCAGGAGACCCGGATGAGCCACGGGGGGTCGGTGGGGGCCTGGATTGGAGGAGGTGAGCGGGCGAGACACATAGTCGTGGACCCTGGCCTAAAGAGGCGGACTCAGAGAAGAGAGGAGACGGAGGAGCGTACACACCGTGTTGTAAGAGTGAGGCTGCTGCAAAAAGTGTGACGCACGAGCGTCAGGGGACGACCGCGGTTGCTTGGGGCCGCGTTGGTTGCGCCCCCCCTCCCGCGGTTAGTAGTGTACCTGTGCCCGCAGCATGGCATCGTCGGGGTTCAGAAAGACAACCCGGCGACGGAGTTTGGTGTACCATATTGGCGTGCTGCGGCTGTCAACATTCGAGCGAGTCCCGTCAGTGCGTGGGGGCATGGGTAGGGACTGGCGTAGGAGGGTTGTGGCATGCATCATATGATACTGATGCCACGCCACGTGGTACCGGAGCTCGCGTAGCCGTTCCCGCGGTACAGTGTCGATGAAAGACTGGGGAATACGCAATTTGGAAATGTGGTCCAGATCTTCCGGCAAGGCCTGGTCAAGCCACCGTTGTGCCATGTCCTCCCAAGGACCCCACGTGCGGACCCATTCCCGAAAGAAAACCGGGGACCATGCACTACAATGCACTAGTCGTGCGTGCGGAGTACCCCGATGCCACTGAGAAGATAGGGGGCAGAGGACTTTGGTTTTTTCCCACATCAACTGAACCCACACGTGTCGGCGCAGCGCCCGCAGAGGGAGCCACGTTGCCCAATGCAGACCCCGGTACGTCTGATACGGGCGCGTGGCAGCAATCCATTTACTCGCGGGGGTCGGAGCCTCGGTCCCCCCCACGGATATGCTGGACGGACCTGTGGGGTTGTGGAGAGGCAAAGGGAGGGATGTTGCCAGTTTGGCGAGACGGTCCACTTCATTGTTACGTTTGATGTCGTCCAATTCCTGGGCATCACAGGCAGATGAAGTTTTCCGGTGCCCTGGGATCCAGCGGACCCGAATGTTCTTCCCCCGCAGGGTGGCCGACACCCGCCAGCGGAGGTGCATATCGGAGGCCTCTCGGTGGGGTTCCACAGGGCCATGATCCACCACTGCCTGATTGTCCAAGGTGATGGTGGACCCCGGGGCCGCCAGGTGAGCAGCCACGCACAGTCCCATTAGCTCGGCGCGATATGACGTCTGGGGTCCGTGGACCCTGGCAATGCACTGGAAAGGGCCGCATGTCAGTGCCATTCCCGCCCCGGATCCCTGTGGTGATCCCTGACAGTCTGGCGTCACCACCAGCTTGCTCCCGTCACTGTGCCAGGAATTGCCCACCGGGGGTCGCCCATTGGTGTATACCTCATAACCGCATACCTCCGTCCTCGTGAACCCAGGCGGGGTGTCTCCGTGTTCCTCAATATGCCACACAGGGGATGGGGAACAGTATTTCATGGCAATGTCAGGTTGTCCCACTGTAGGCTGGTGGGCAGCCAACAGCCGACCGTCCTGTGTGTCCTCGCTATCAAAAAGCTCTGGTCCGTAGGGACGTCACTTCACGGGTTGTAGAGATATCCCGGGGAGGGCCCCGAGTGACTGGAGCAGTGAGACATAGGCCAGGAGGGTCGTATGAGTGCAAGGGACACCTTTGTCCAAAGGAAAGGGAAAAAGGTCTGGGTGAGTCCGGAGTGTGCGTTGCATTCTGGTAATGAAACGCCCGCGGTATGCCCAGTAGATGTATCGTAGTCCAAGACCTTCATCTCTCACCGGAGTCCCAGGAGGTGGTGATTGCGGGACGTCTCCATACCCTTGGGTTGGCGGACGAAATCCGACACCATGGAATCGATGCGATGAAACATCTTGTCCGATGGTAGCAGAATCAAGCGATGCATCCAGCGCGGCATTCATGGGGACCGAGGCATACTGAGCCAGGTATGACTGGACCAGTGCAACGTAGTCCGCCCGGGCCTTGTGGGCCCACTGGGGGTGGGCCAAAATGTGCCCCAAATACTGCAGAATGGGGGGGCGAACTTTGTTGGACACACCGTCCCACATAAAGGACTCAGTGACGTGACGCGGAGTCCAGCGGTATATTTCGGTCTTACCTGAGTTCACTCGAAAACCCAGGATTCGGCCGAGTTCGCTGACCCTGTGCAGCACAAGATGTGTGGTTTCGGAGTCCGGCGCAATGAACGCCACATCATCCATGTACACAAAGAATTTCACAGGTGTGGGAACTCCTTGCTGAGGGTCCGGTGAAAAATTTCGTATCCTACACAAAACGACAGCGGGGAGAGGGGACATCCCTCCTTGACCCCCCGCTGTTGACAGTAGGAGTGCTGCCTCCCCCTAGCTCGGAAGAAATATCGGGTTTGCCTGTATGCCCGACGAAGGCGTGACACCATCGATGCAGGGACACCCAAAGTGTACATGGTCTCCCACAATAGAGCATGTGGCGTGCTCGGGTAGGCCTTGGCGATTTTGTTTTTTGCATGATTTTACTCTGACCCTTCCTGATTGTATTTCCGTTTTCACCAGATATAACATGCATTACCCAGTTCTTACTTTCCTTGCTGAGGCACGTGATATTGATGAGTTGGAAGTTGATGATTGTTGGGCAATAGACGAAGATGATGAAGCAGCCCCATTACCAGCTCCCAAGCCGAAGCCCAAGGCAATACCAAAGCCAATGCCCAAGCAGTTGACAATTGCTAGGGGGAGCCCTTGCACTGCGCGCTACTTTTACACTAAGTTCCCCCCGAAGAGAGCCCAGGCCCGCCCCTTCCAAACGCCCCTAAATTTAGGTCACCCGAACTACCGTAGCTGAAGACAAATGCAAGCTAACTTCCCTCCACATAAGACATCATGCAAAATGCGGAAAGCCATCAACCCCAAATGTCCCCTCTCAACAACACATGTGCTTCTTTCTGATCTATTGTCCACTAAGTACAAAAAATCAGAGTGAGCCACTTGTGTGCACAACATGACACATCTGCTGAATTCAAGAACCGTGACATTGTCACATGTATGCGTGTCAATGCAATCCGTACAATATTGCAACCGACACTTGTCACACATGGACATCTTCTCAGGGTCAGACTTGGTGCAACAAAGGGCACATACATCCCCATCGTGACCCACAACATCCTCCTCCTCATCGTCCTTCTGTGTAGGTGCAGCCCATACATGTGCGGGTACATGTTCCCATGGACCATATGGAGGGTACCGTATTTGTCTTTGAATAAAAAATGACTGCAAATGCAAGAGCATATGCACGTACTCATGCAACTCAGTACCGGATCCCCTCCATATGTTCCTTACAATGCCCCAATGCCACATGCGTGCAAACAAGTGCTCAATTTGTGCCCTATAGATACCATGCACAGCGTTGCATTCCTTTTGGCGCCCCGTCAAAGTCTTTCAATCGATAAAGGGCCATACCACATGGAGGCGGCCCTTGTATGCACCATCCATGGAGTAAGTCTCATAATCCATATGATGTCCCTTGACCTTTTTGGGCCCCCCGCGATCCCAAATGAGAACATCCGCCAATGTCCCCGGGGCCAACACAGAAATCCAAACAATGTTGCCAGGACTATCAATGGCAACCGTTACTTTGTACATACAACAGGCACAATTCGGATCGAAGAGGACAACAATGATGCCCCTGGTGTCTCAAAGTATGGGTCTCCATTACGGCCAAACGCCCAAATAGTTGCGTTGCGCTAAGTGCGCTCCCCTAGTTTTTTTGGAAGGCGATGAGCAATACAATCAGAATTGGGTCGAATTCTAGTGGCTGTCCGCCTTTTTTGCCTCGTTTAGCGTTTTCTGTGTATTTGAGGAAAGGGAAATCATGCACGTGATTTTGTTTCACCCAATTTCAATAAAATCTAACGTGCGTGATTTTATGTAGTTTGTATGATTTTAATTGGGCCCGGGGTTTAAACCTTGAGCACCGGGCACAAGAAGTGGAAAATCCCAATCATTAGGCACCATTTTGCCCATGGTTTTGCCCAGGGGTTTCATAGGCCGGGCATAGGTGGGGTGGGGGATTGGGGGAACTGGCCTTCAAACACACAAGCACAAGGACACATGTACACAAGCCAGATTGCATTCAGGTCAGCATTTGCACCTCACTACCATCCTCAGGGTTTTTAGACTAGTGCCGGGTCAGGGCCATGAGGCAACGGATACTGGGCTCGCATACGTCCCCGTGTTACAGGCGCATGGTCATCACCACACAGTTCAGTGTTGTGCCTTGCTGCACTGCAGCGCAGACCAGTTCTGTACCACTCCAGGTGGCTTTTGATGGTGCTTTGGCCTTGGCCTTCTGTACCGGGTCACGGGGGGGGGGGGGGGTGGCACAACGCCTTGGTGGTTGGCTCTGTTAGCCGATGGCGGCGCCTATTGGCCTCTCGCCTTTGAACCTTCTGCTATGACAAGCAGGCATCCGTACTACTGCGGACATCCGCACTGCCGCGGGCATCCACCTTCCTGGGTGGGAATCCGGAATGCAACTTCTGCACTGCAGTCCACCTTTGCAATGCAGTGCGACGGAGCTGTGGCAGGCCCTCACACTCTACTAGGCCTTCCTTCACCGAGGCCTACCTCGGAGCTACGGCTGTGGTACACAATTCCCTTCTGCGCTCTCTGCCATTTGTGGTGAGCGCGGTCTGCCTTGCCCTGTTTGCACCATCCATACTCCGCTGCCGGGGGACCCCACGTCCGGTCGCACTCAGGCCCAGTCCCCTTCCCAGGGGGTTGGGGAAGAAGAAGGAAGGGGGGGGGGGGGGGCGATGGAGGAGGAGCCGCAAGAGAAGAAGGAAGGGGGGGGGGGGCAAGTCGGTGGTGTCGGATTGGCTGAGGGGGTTTTGGGGGGCACCGCAATGGCAAGGCCATCTCGGACCTGCCTTGCCCCTCCCCCGCCCCTGCCCTCCGAGACCCCCACCCCAACCCCCGGGTTGCACAGCCCCCTCCTTGTTCCATGGAGAGTCACTGTGGATTGTCCGTTTCATTTTGCAACGGATCCAGACCAAGATCCTTGGGGGGTGAGGGGGGGATGAAAGGGGGGTGCACGCGGACCAGCCATTGCAAGTCGGGGGAGGGGGTGGAGGGGAACGGCAATTCCAGCCCACTAAGGATCAGCAGGGGCGTCCGTCGTCCTCGGGGGTGAAGATGTATGCCCTCGTGCAATACAACGTCTTAACCCCCGAGGTGAAAAAGGCGGGTGCCCCGCACCTCCGCTTCCTTTGCCATAGCTGGGGACGTTCG
The DNA here is from genome assembly GCA_964036045.1 of Eutreptiella sp. 'Long Island Sound 2002'. Taxonomy (NCBI): domain Eukaryota; phylum Euglenozoa; class Euglenophyceae; order Eutreptiales; family Eutreptiaceae; genus Eutreptiella; species Eutreptiella sp. 'Long Island Sound 2002'. The sequence goes on along the minus strand of OZ038379.1, from coordinate 44,061,701 downwards.
GGTTTGGGGGGATGCAGGCTGAGGGGCGGACGTTGGCATGGGTGCACAAGTGGTCGGAGCTGTTGGGGGTTGGAGGGTTTGACCCGGTGAGCCGTGGGGCCTATGGGGGGTTGCCCCACGCCATCGCCTACCGCCCCAAGCCCCCTCCCGAACCAAAGCCCCGAGCCGCCACTGCCGTCCCGTAGCAGCCGCACCCCCAAAACCTCCGGAACGCCTTCTTGAGTGAGGGCCCTGGGGGCAATCCCTCCAATCCTCGACATGCGGCGGACGGTATGTTTGCTGTGTTCTGGCGTCACTCTAGCCTAGCGGTCTGGCATTGATCTAGCCAAACCACCGCCGCTGCCGCTAGAAGTTGGCTAGAATGTCGCTAGAACAGTTGCCTATAACGTCGCTAGAACACTTTCCTTGTTTCTTTTTTTCACAAGTGGGCAGCCTCCACACATGCGCTGGTGACCTGTGCGGGGTCCGGGTGGAGTGGCGGGACGGCGGAGGATGCACTCACCTGGTGGGGCTGACGGAGCTTGGGGGCATGTTAGGAAATGACCCCAACATGGAGCTCTCGGTGTTGAGGGGATTGGGTCGCAAGGAGGCCAACAAGCATTCACGGGGGGCTAGACGTGCAACGTGCAACGTGGGTGTCGGTAGGGGAAGAGGGGGATCGCAACAACACAAGCAGCAAAAGCATGAGGAGCAGCAGCGGCACTGGCAGCCGTAGCAGCGGCAACAGCAGCAGCAGCGGTGGTGGGAGCCCCCCCCCCCCCCTCTGCAAGGCCAAGGGGGCCCCCAAGAAGAAGGCTAATAGCAAAAATTTTGAGAGTGAGAGCGATGGAGAAGAGGACCCCACTCCGAAATCAAGAAGGCCGCCAAACCCAAACCGAAACCGAAACCCAAGGCCACACTCACCCCCCAACCCCAACCCCACCCGCTCGCAAGTAGGGGCCGCAAACCCTACTCAAAGACGCTGGGTGTGGGGGACACCCGGCACGTCCCTTGGGAGGAGGGGGGCAATGGGGGGACCGTCAGCCAAATGATGGTGTTGGCGGATGGGGATGCGGACCTCAGCCCCGAGGAGTGCCGGCCGGTGTCCTTGGGGTACAAGGGGGGGGGGGGGTGGAGGCGGAAGCAGGGGAAGAGAGAGACGAATGGGGGCACCTTCCAGGTGCCCTCGTCCCTTCTCCTCGCCACCCGGGAGGAGGCGGAGCGATACCTCCAGTTGGCAATGGGGGAGAGCGATGGGGACAAAGGGGATGACGAGGCGGGTGGAGGTGACAAGGCCGACGACAAGGGGGACGGGGCTGACAATGGCGGTGGCAAGGAGTAGGAGGGGGGTGATGAGGGGGGTTAAAGAGGGGGGGGGGCATGGGGTTGACAAGGGGGCTACCGGGAACAAGGATGCGCGCCGGCAACCCCCCAGCACGCAAGAGGGGTGACCTACGTGTCGTGACTCGCGAAAGGGGGTTGGGGCACTACCCGGGCTAATCGGGTTGACCCTCCACCATGTCACCCGGCGCCGGCCCGCCAAATGACCCTCCAAGTGACCTATGGGTTCGGGGGGGGGGGGGGGTAACGGGGCTTACCGGGGGGGGGGGGGGCGAGTTGGGTCCATCATCAAGACCCTATGATTAGCCATGGTACCCAGGGCACCTTGTCTTTGAGGAGTATCGGAGCACTCGTTGTAGTCGTCCTAGCGACGTTCTAGCGAGCGCCGCTAGAACGTCGCTAGAACACGTTTTTGCCGGTGTCTGGGTCCAAGTTGCACCCTTCATACCCCAGACCCCCTATGCCCATGGGTCGGGGTAACCCCCATTTTTTTTTATCTAGCCGTTCTAGCGGTTCTAGGCTAGAACAGAATGGCATTTGATAGCGTGTACCTAGGGATCAAACCATTGAGCAAGTATAGCTCCTTATATAAAGGCCCACAGAGCTGCACCATAGTGCTGTGCCCCAAGTGCAATAGAAGTTGTATGACGAGCACATGAAGCTGAGCGTGCCAACTTACGTCGAACGCTCTGAGTGGCAGCAACCTTCTCATTGTGACCAAACATGTCAGCATTAGGACGACAATGTAACAACATCAGATGGTATCACATGCAAATCTCTTGAGCTGCTGCACCAAACCACTTGGCCGTACACTACCCACTACGGATAAGCTTAAATTGCCTCAGGATAGCCTTGAGAGTGACGCCCGGGACTCCGGTGAAGCTAGCTTCTGAAGCATGTCGTGGACCTGTTTCCATACCACACCGTACGTCATGCTCCCCACCAGGTACCACGCCTTCGTCCTAGAGAGGTGCAAGGACCGGATCCGGCAAACGGCCATCACCAACCTCTCCTCCATGCTGGGCCCAAGGTCCACGGTCCATGTAACTCGGGTCTCCGGGGTAAGGACTATTTCCCCGGTATCGGGCAAATACTTGGCGGTGCACAGTGCTGCGAGCTCCTTGCTAATCACTTGCTGGAGGTCTTGTAGGCGTCTCCTTCTCGAGCGATCACCTACCAAATAGAAGGGCCCCTTGGGCCGTGCCCCGTCACCCCGCCCCATTGTGTGTGCAGGAAACCCTGTGGATGTGCGGAGGGGGTGGTCGGGTGGTCTTAGCCATTACCCAATTGGACGGTGGTACGAATCATCAATGGTCCCAATGCACAAATTGACTAAGTTTGGTGAAATTTGTACGAAATTCGTACATATTTGGTACGAATTTTGCATGAATTCGCTGCAGTTCACCTTGTTCCCAATGGGGACTTCATAGTCAGGTGCCACGAAATTCGTACGAATTTATCCTTTTTTCACATGAAAGATCCTATGGCGGCCGGCGGTCCAGAGGTATGCCCCCTGCAACGTCGCTTCCACGGACCCAGGTGTAAACCTTGCGATGCTCTTCTTACATGTACCATCGGGAGAGGCACTGCGGTGGTGGGAGAACGGTGATCGGTTCAAGGTCGGGTACTCTGGAGCACAAAGAAGCCCAAGCAACAAACTTAGGCGCTGAATACACGCACAAACAAAAAGATCATCGGCAAGCCACCTTTTTCCACCTTGTATCTCCTTCACATGTGCATAAGTGTACCCATGTATGTACATCACCCCGAGCCGGGGGGGGGGGGGTTATTGTACATATTTGCATGTACATGAACGCCTATGGCACTGATGCAAGGAACGAGAACACAAAAGTTTCCCTTGAGTTGATGCGGTGCCAAAATGATGTCAATGGTATGCATCCATTACAAATGTAACCGCGGACACGAAGGAACACACTTTTGGGGACACACTTGCATTGCACGTGCTGAGTTACTTGGCATGATAGACATGGGGTGTGAAGCGACGGTTCCATGGCGGGGGGGGGGGGGTTGTTGGACATTGCAACGGGGGGGGGTGCTTCACATGTACATCAATCCGCCCATGCATGTACAACAACGCGGGCGTTGCAAAGCGGAGGGGAGGTACTTTAATTGTAAATAACTCCACCCATGTAGGTACGTAACACTTAGGTCATTTAGGTTAGCAGGTTACGAGGCAACCGGGTCAAGGCAAGGCAAGGCTACCCTCCCCCTCCCCCGGCAAAACTCCGCCCGTGGAGCCCTAGGAGCTGTGCTCCTCCCCCCCGAAGTCGGCGTCCAACGCCGCGGCGGTGAGGCGGTGGGTGGGTGGGTTACTGCGCCGCGAGTTGGGCATGGGCCTGCTCGACCATGCCCCAATCGGGAGCAACCGTCCCAACCTCCACTTCCATCTTGGCCCGCAGTATCGCCATGCACAGGCCGGTGGCAACTGCGGACATCTGCCCATGCGCCGCCTCGGCCTACGCATGCCATGCTTGCGCACCGGCCAACAGGAACCGGGTACCGGCGGGGTTGGGCGCCCCCCTCCCCTCCCCCCACCCACCATCTGGGGCTCTTGGGCTCTCGGGGTCTCGGGGTCTCCTTCTGCCGCTGGCCCTAGAACCCTGCCGCCCCTCGCGCTCCAAGGTGTTCACCTTGGCCTGCAGCCTGTCCTTGTCATCCCGCAACTTGTCCGTGTCCCATTTCAGGGAGTCCCTCTCCACTCCTGCTGCCCGCTTCTCCTCCTGGGACCGGGCATAGCGCTGCTCCATGTCCCTGAGGGTTGCCTCTGCGGACAGCGCCTGGACCTGCCACGGGTCCGATTGTTGGTGGTGGTGCTGCTGCAACCACTGGGACACATCCCCCTTGACCAGCTCACGTCCGGCGGTGGCGGAAGGAGCTTGTGCGGGGATGCCCATGCGGGGGCCTTGGAAGGGGGGGCATCCGTGTCGGGGGGGCTTCCTCTTGGAGCCGCGGGTGGCGGGGGCTGCGTCAACATCCTCCGCCTCGACATCAACGAGAAGGTCTACGATGTCTATTACAACCAAGTGACAAAGAAAAAACAAGAAAATTGGCCTGCTGACCCTCATAACTAACAACATCTAGATACTCGTCCTTGGTTTGGTACACAAGAGCGGCCAAGAAGGGGACAAACGGCATTGCATCCAGAATGTTAGACGCAAGCTACACTTGTGCACCAGACAAGCATCAAAGAAAAAGGCTTGATCTACGGGCAAGTAAGCACATGGACCAGTACACTAAGAGAATGCCGAACAGGTACCTTGCTAATCTCCATGACCTAGCTCATCATTGTAAATAGTGCACGAAAACTATAACCCATGTTGCAGTACTACAACTTGGTGGTGAAAGCCTTCAAGGGGCTGCCAACGCAAAAACAATAGGTCTCGTCAGGCCAAGAAGGAGGCTGCTATGTGAGCGCTATGTGGGGTGTACAAACAATCACCTAGCCAAAAGAATGAGCCATGGTCATATACAAGGGTGCATTTTTCGGTTCAGCTAGAAGAGTGAGCCATGGCTCATTTTTTTTTGGTATACCATTTTACAAGGGTCTCATGCATGTCGCGAAGAGTGTATAGTCCAGTGCTGCTGGTATGTACACAAACACACAACACACAACATGGTCATTGATCGCCTGAGGACAATCCATACTACACAACATAGCACACAACACACTAGTCAACACACAAAGAAAGAAAACTGTTCACGGCATTGATAGGGCTTTGACATGCAATGCGCGGAACAAAACATCACCTGAAATTCTGATTTTGAAAACTCACAAAATGGGTCTGATTGGGTCCAAAATAGATGGGCAGTTAGGGTTGCCAAAGAATATGGCTACATCAACCTTGCCTTCTTGGGGTCCCCATGCTAGGGAGACATCAATATGGCCGCATAACCCGTGCCTTCTCAGGGTCCCCATGGAGGGGGAGAAATCAACCTACAAAAGACTGGATGTGGTGGAAATGAGCAAAAAGCGTGTGGAAAAGGGTGAAACTGTTTTAAAAAAAAGAGGTCTCGGGCATGAGGTGGGGTGGGGGTGGGGGGGTGAAAGGGTGCGTTGGAATTGCCCGGCAGCCTCGGCCGGCCTTTTTGATCGGCAAACTGAAGTGCCGGGCTGCCAGCCGGCGATTCGGCCGGCTAGACCGCCGTCGAGCTAAACCGCTTGACCCTAATCAGCTTAGCAGAAGCGCCGCTGAGGTTAGTGCCATTTGGTTCTGTCCAACTGCACGCCTTAAGCCACTTGGGTGCGTGGAGGGATGCTGGTCGACGTGGTGCCAAATCGGCACCCCCATTCAGCGTGATGCACCAATTGAATGCAACAATAGAATACAATGAGTCATGGTTGTTGGACCACATGGTTGTGGCCACTTCAAATGTTACACGCCGGTGCACGATACGGTCAGCCTAGTTTCTACCATGCTTCCCGTGTATGCCAACCCGGAGTCCTTAGTCCCTAGCGTGCATTCACAACCTAGGGTTGTCCAATGGCGACACTTTTATGGCCCTAGATTTTTGGTCCTAGTCCCTACTTACAACTCTCAACAACTCATGGGGCGCAACAACGGGTGTCCACCGGCCGACCTTACGGAGATGTATATGTGCCCCCCTTATGGGACACCATGTGTGCTCACGGGGAACCATCAGCCCTATCCTTCACCATGGGCATTGTCCAAGCCTTAGTTGTTGTGTTGGATGCAAAACACATTCATCAATAGGAAACAATGGGCTCAATTGATGAGTAGACCCTTGCTAGGCAGTGCATCACTCCCAGTACTAGTGAGCCGCTTCCATTCTGCCGGAGATTCCACCTTCTCGCACTGGGTGCTACACTTTTGTCCATTGTGGTCTTGAATGTCCAACCAAAAAAGCACACAAAAGCCAAAACCAAAATGAAAATGGCACATACACCTCCCAAAAAACCATTCCAGAATGCACAAGGGGAAGCGAGTGAACCATAAAGGTGAGAAAGGGGGTGAATGGGGATGAACTTATCCAAAGCGTTGCTAACTCTGGACCAATTCTCTTACACGCCAGCTGCAACATGACCACTCGTCACCTCTTTCTGGTCTGCCTCACGTTGAGACGAGTGGTCATGTGCACGAATCTTTGTATTTGCAGGTCTTACCCTACTAACACAGTCCGTCTTGGCCCGCAATAGTTGGGTGCACCATACCATCATGACACGTTTGTTGGATGCAGCTCGAGCTACTATTGCTGAAGCAAGTGCTACAGGTCCACGCTTGGGAGCTGGCCATCAAGCAAAGACATTGTACCCCCCCCCCCCCCTTGTATAGGCTACGCAGATTTCCCAAGTTAATACGGTCCCTCCGCCTACTGTAGCTTGGACAAGACCATGGACGCCCAGGTTCAAAAAGAGAAGATTGCATGGGGAGCTGGTGCAAGAAAGGGGAATATAATGCACAAATATACCCAAAACCAGAGCTATGTAGGTTCAACTAGGCAAACACTCACAACAAATGTGTGCATGACCCTATATAACTGGCAAATTTGTCACCAAACCCATGTCCTATGTGGCTGCACTACATTTGTGCCAGATCAAATTAGGTACCAAATTACCTTTCCCCCCCATGTCCATCCCCCCCCCAGGGACGGCGGTTCCCCCCCTGGGGGGGGGGGGGGGGAACTGTACACCACTCCCGACCAGCCAATTCTAGTATAACCCAACTAAAATTTTTCTTCAGCGCCTTCGGCGCCTGTGATTTCCTATTGATTTCTTATTGTTCATGGGCCAAGTGACGGTTCCCCCCCTGGGGGGGGGGGATGGACACGGGGGGGGGGGGGTTGGACACGGGGGGGGGGGGAGGTAATACGGTCTGTACGCACGCTTGGACAAGGCTTGCTTGGACAAGGGCGTAGCTTGTACAAAGGAGTGGGGGGGTACATGGGTTGCTGTGACCAGATATTTGCAACCCACAACGATTTTCAGAGAGGCACAACCCCCAAGCGTCCTTTATTTACAGGCTGGTGTGTCATGAAAAGGCTCGTGGCTGCCTGTAGTCCCCACAATCCATGAATGAATTGCCTTCCTCTATTGCAGCACCCAAATTTCGGAATAAAAATTTCTGAATAACAATAACAATGATAATCTGAATGTGGCACACCGACAGTGGGATTAAGGGGGGTAACAGCGCCTAAACGTGCTGTGCTACCTCTTTCGGCACTGAGTTTGACACTTGGCACTGCAGGAGGCTCCCCTCCCCCCTGTGTCGCACAAAAAGCGGTTTGCTTGTGCAACGGAGGACAAAGCAGAACACAGAAATAAAAATCCCTGTAAACCAACGTAGAACAGAACATTCAGCATCCCCCGCATTGGCAAAGACCCCATTGAGCTGTATCATTCAAGGGAGCAGCAGCACTCATGGGGCGGAACACTCCGTTGCACAAGGATATCAAAGGCTTTAGCCTGTGTTTCTGGAACATAAACACGGGTCTCAGACAGGGAGGTTTTTACTCCCCTTTCGCACCATTTCACACCAAAAAACATGCATTGCCCAAAAGCGCACACTCTCATGGCACGGCATATCCACTCACAAACACCTACCCCCCCACACAAATTGCACAACAACTATCAGTGTTTCACCGCTCACCCAGTGGGCAGTCATTGGAAGTGTTTTCAGGCAAAAGAGCGCTGCTCAGTCAGGGAGTGGCTGTTGAACAAGCCCGCAAGCATTTCTGCAGCCCAGAAACAAAATTTTTGGTGCACTGCACCAGAGGTGTGTGACCAAACACCCGTTTGAGCCAAGGCTTGGGTGCTGTGTTGCCCTTGGGCTTGGACACCAGCTTGGGCTTGGGCTCTGGTATCTAGAAGAGCTTGGCTAATCATCCATGACGTTGCATGCAAAACACAATTTGCCATTAAAACATGTGCCAAGCTGCACGCACCTCTGGTTGCCTTTGCCCAAACAGCATCTACAGATTGTTGATTGTCAGCGGGATGTGCATCAGACTCCTTAAAACTAGAATGTGCATTAGAGTCAAATAAATCTGCCAGGTCTGATCCAGAATCAGAATCGAAATCAGAATCAGAATCGGAATTAGGTGGTAGACAACTACAACGGTCATCACAACCACCTCAATTCTATTGCCTTCGGCAGGGCACCTCGAAGAGAGTGCTAGAACACTAGAGTCAGTCAGTTGGGCTGACAGTCAGTCAATGAGGCAGGCAGGCAGGCAGGTAGAAACACCCAGTTTGGTTTTTTGGTGGCAGCCTGCATCTACGAGTGATGGGGAGAAGTAAGTGTGCAGTGGAGTATGGTGGTCGAGCGGACAAGCTACTCGCCGGCTGTTCGGCGGACTAGGATCAAAACCCTGATCCGTCCGCCACGCAGCGATTTTTCACCCAAAGCCGTTTGCAGACCAAGGTTCAAATCCTCCTATGCACAAAACTTTGGAGCCCCCCCTGCCCCTAAAAAGTGGTTCCCAGGTACGAGGGGGTAGAGGGCTCAAAATCGAAAACTTCATTGGGGGATCATTTTGTCTCCCAAAATGATGATTTTACAAGGGCGTAGACATCCAATATCATGCCCTCAGGGTATATCTGGCAAATGACGCCCCAAAAGGGAGGGTGTATGGCGTCCGTGCCTGGGCTTCATCTGACAACCTCTCTTCGAGGTGATTTTCGTCCTTCGAAAGCCACAGACCCAAAAGTGCTCTTTAAAGGAGACACTTTCTTTGGTGCATCCATCTGCATGCGCTGCGCTTGCACACCATTAAACATCCCTGTTTTTGGACACACAGGCGAAAAGCACCATTTGATCAGCAATTTATAAACAATGAGGACCCTTAACTAATGGAGAGCCAGGACACCCTTCTGTTACACTCCACGTGGAAAGCCCCCTGCGCAACAGAGCACCAGTGGCACCACCTACATGCTGCCCAAAGAGGCTGATGCAGTCTGCTGTCTGGCATCCATGGCAACACAAGCTCTGTCCCCATTGCTGAATCGTGTTTTATACCGCCGTCCAACTGACCCTTATTGGACATGAGCAATGCAATTGGGCTCCAAGGGCTCTTTGGAAACTGTTGGTGATCAACATACTCTGGCCCATCAGGGGGGGGGGGGGGGGCACCCACGGATGGCCCAAACAGCAGCCCACCGCATCAGCCCATTGAGGGGTGCCTGTTAGCAATAGCTTGTTAGCTGGTGCTCTTCCGTTCACCAACACAAATTGTCAGCACTGGAGGCACAATCACAGCATGATTAGGCAGGCGCTGAGGCTTTGCCTGTGTGATGTACCCTTCCTTGTGTGCCAAGGGCAACGCACAGGCAGCAAAACAAAAACAACCCAGGGCTTCATTAGGGATCGTTTTTGTCTCAGCGGAACAGATAAGTGTGCAACGCATATCAACTAGTCCTTGTGCCAGAAAACAACAGAGGTTGCAATGTTTGTACATTGTCATTTGTCCCATGCTCCACATTTCCAGAGAATGCATTCTTCGTTGTCCACATACGCTCTGCAATATGGGCATCCAGAAGAATTTCACATATCAGGCTCGGATGCCCAGGGAGCGTCAATTGCCCCTGCAGTAGTCACTTGTGGCTTTTGATGAGAAACGCTCGAAGGAGAGATGTATCAAATGGCGGTCAGTGTTCCCGGCAAACCCTGTGGGTAGCCTAGGCCACCGCTCGATCAGCTGGGATCCCTGCTGCCTGCGCCTGTTGTCTCGTTCGGTGATTTAGCTCACGCCGCTGCTGATTTATGAGAGACAAGCCAGCCAAGGTAGGATGTAGCGCCTTCTGCAGCCCATCTGTGTATAATTGATATCCCTTCAGTCCAATTTCAATGTCTGAAGATGTCAGCCAATCCATATCTGCACGGCACCCCGAGCTTGTCAATCTGCTCTTCGTGGCATTGGGCGCCATCGCTTGACAGGTTTTCGCTCGGCATCCGTGGTGTCACACTCAGAGCTCTGCAGACAAGATGCAGGTACGATTCCATGCCCAAAAATGCACAGGCGCTAGCACATTGCTCCTCAGAATCATAGTCCATCAGCCTAGCCGTAAACCCCGTCTTGAAAGTTACTACAGCGGCACTCACAATGCTTGCTGCTGGGCCCTAGAGCTCAGACCCCTCTCGTTCGAGGGAAAGAGCCCATCCAGAGTGCGGCAGCCACCAACCAACCACTTACACCGGAGGCCGGAGTTCTCTCATTTGTCGTCACTTTTTGCCCTGCCCCCCCTCGCCCACAGCCTCTAATTCCTACACAACCAAAGCCTGCTCTGGGGGGATCTTCAGGGCTGGACCACCATCCCACTCCTGTTCGGTCCGCCAGCGGCGACCGATCCCCCTGCAGCGACACCACATGTGCACACTGCGCAGCTGCTGCCTCAGGGTCAAAGTCGCAAGTGTGAGACGATGACAACTGCCAGAGCACAGGCTTCCCACACACCTCCGACTTCATCTTCACGGCATCCTGGCGCTTCTGAGCATCCTGTCTGCAAAGCCGCTTAAGGAACGCGCAGTGCTTCCTGAACCTTTTATGTTCTTGTGTCGGGATGTCGTTGGGGTCCCAACCGCACAGCGCCTCGCCACAGTAGAAGCATACACAACGGTCAGGCTCATGGGGGAAAGGGTGATGGTAGAAGCCGGCCTCTGCCAGGGCCCGGGGGTTGACAGTGGCGGTATTGGGGCACTGCATCCTTTCCCAGTCACGGAAACTGCCCAGGCGCGTCTGCAAATCTGCATACTGCGGCACTGCGACTGCAAAGTGTGGGAAGTGGAGGCTTGGGGGTAAAGACATCAGGGCAAACTGGCACGCACCCTCACAGGGGGAGGGTCAAAAGTTTTTTTTTTCGGGTTCTGAGCATATTTTTGAGTTCCCTGTTTCATTCTCCCACTCACCCTGAGATTGCGATTGCTGGGCCAGCCCATGGCAAGCTGAAAACGGATAACTCCTCGCAGGTGGGGCCCCATGGAGGGGCTGATCTTGGAAACTTGCAGACAGCACCCGGCAACCCAATCATTGGATGAGTCCGGTTGACACAGCAGGGAAATTCTGCATAAACTCAAACAGCCTTCGGGTCTGTACGCCAGGGAGTTTGTGCGCAGAGTGTGCACACAACTTCCCTGGTGGGCGGACTGGACAGGGGCTGGGCGCGCACCAATTCCCTGGTGTATGGACCGGACAAGGGGTGGGTTTGCGATTTCCCCGGTGTATGGACCGGACAAGGACAAGGGGTGGGCATGCACAAAGCCCCCGGTGTATGGACCAGACAAGGGCTGGGCGCGCACAATGCCCCGGTGTATGGACTGGACAAGAGGTGGACGCACACAAATGCTTGGCGTACAGACCAGGGTGTTCACACACAAATTCCGTGGTGTGCACATCGGAAAGGCTGATAGCACACACACAATGCCTGTCTGTTGCGCGCACAAGTTCCCTGTTGTACGGACCGGAATCCCATGTTCACAGCTTATATGTAAACACAAAAAATTTTCAACAAGAGGATTGGAACTCCTCTAACGGGGACTGGTGCTTGTAGTGTTGACCACTCAGCCACCCTTATCACTACTCACATCTGCCTCTCTGGTCTACAGACCAGGGAATTCGTGCACATACCCACATATACACCGGGTGTGCATGTGACTCAATGTAGCAAATGGACTAGTGCACGTGTATATTACCAAAACTTGGCTGGCCCATAGCCGCTCTCGTGCATTGATTTGGACCCATGCGCATGGTCAATTTGGTGCACAAACTGTTTTACCAATTAGAGGAACTACCTCTTCAGAGTATGACATAAATTTCTTGGTATACACACCGTAGTAAGTTACACCCACTCACACACAAACACCCAGGAGTGCATTCGACTCCACACAGCATAGTGGGAGCAGTCCTGGAGCAGGTCCGAGAGGATGGTTCCCATGTCCCAGTGGCCTTTTGGAGTAGAGTTTTGGTAGAGGGGCAACACCGCACTTGGACTGCAAGGGAAAAGGAGACATATGCCATAATCTGCGCTTTGCGCAAGTGGTCCGGACATATTGGTTTGCAACCCATTGTCGTGTGCACCGACCACAGAGGTGCTAACAAGCACATTGCTAATATCAGGTGCTGATTTTCTTCATTTTTCAGATGCGGTGGGAACAGTTCAGACAGAGGAGCACCATAAAAGGAAATGCACATGCCTCTCATTTTAGCTGCATGATGCAAACTGAGTCTCACTGGCTTCCACTCTAGGTCCTCCCAATGAAAGTGGAATGCTTGAAACTTCCTCGTTAAAATCCCGGTTGTTCACCATGCACAACTGTGTTCCCATTGGTTTTTCCATCGGTGCTAAGTGCATTTGACACCTAAATTAAGCACCGAATGGAACATGCTCGGACAGTGTGAACAACAGCTGACAAACATAGCACACATCACAACGTGTGCCGGGTTGGCCTAGGGCTGTGCTGGTTACCAATTTGAGGCATTGTTTGCCATGAATCTAATCTGAATTTTGACGGAGTAGTGGCATTCTCCTCACCATTCAGCACACCAGCTGCATCAGCTGCATTGGCCCAGACGGCATTGTTTAGGTGCAGTGTGTGCACGTACCATATACATTTGGGCTTTGCGGTATCCTTGACAAGAGAGGGGTTTTGTGCCAGTGTCTACATGCCAACTGCCAACTAGTGGGCACCACTGCAGTGCCAGCAGTGGGACAGGGTGGGTGCAGAAAGGGGGGTCAGGGGCATTGCAGCAGCGACAATCGGGCAATGGGGCACAGGCAACAGGGGTGGAAGCAGCAGCAGTAGCAAAGCACAGACCAAGCTGCGAATGGTCAGGTAAAGCCCGGCGAAGTGGGAATCTATCAGGGCCGGTGTTCACTGAGCCAATGGACTGCTTCCCCCTTCCCTAAATGCTGGAATGATTGCACAAGGAGACAATCATCGTCAAATATGGCCTCCCACGTGCCCAAGACACAGCCGTGTTTCCAATACATGGGTGTGGCGCATTTATGACCCAATTGAAGTTGGCAAATGCAAAAGCAATGCTGCTGGCCTTTGTCAGACTTGATCTGCAAACTCACATGTCGCCCAGAACAAGAAATTGGTATTCTGCTGATATGACAAAGACAAAGTGCCATACAACCCAAAATCATGCACAGTGTGCACAAGGTGCACCCACCGCGGTGGACTCACCTGGTTCCCACTGACTTGCGGGTGCAACAGCAGCGGATACCACCGGAGTGGCAAACTGGACGGAGCCGACTCCTTACGAAACTCACTTCTCCTGCCAGACACTAGTGACATATTTGCCCCTGGCAACACCAACATACAGGGCAACTGCTTCGGCTTGATCTCCACCGCATCAACGCTTTCATCCTCTTGACTCTCCTTGCTGTCATGCGCAGCACCGGTTGAAACCTGTGTATCCCCATGAGTCTTTTGCCTTTTTGTCGCACTCGTGCCCCGGCTGTCTGTGTCATTGCCCGGCACTTGATACTCAACCTCTGCATTGTATATCACACGTGGCTTCCGCACCCTCTGAGACCGCCGCTCCTCACACAGCTCAGCGTCCTCCTCCGTCAAATCCGTTGCAGCCTCTTTGCATCCCACCTTGCCTACTGTCGTCTGCTGGACATTCGCTGCAACATGCACACAGAAGGCTGGAGTCCTCGGGGGGTGGGGGGGGGCTGGGGAAGGGGGGGAGTGAAAAACAAAGCTGCTGGCAAACACATCCGAATTGGCTCAGCAGGCCTCTGTCAGCCTGACCCAAGCCATGGAGATGTTGCCTGTCAATGGTGCACTGCATTTTGAGTCCATCGTTTGCGCCCGCACATCAGCACAGCCACCAGTAGGTGGGCCATTATAGCTACCAGAGAGGGGAAGGTCCGTGGTGTGCAGTATGATGGGGCTGACACACCATGAAACAGCCAAAAGCAAGCAGCCAATCAAAAAAATTAGTAAAATTTTTTTTTTAAAAATTTTTTTTTTACTAGGTTTCACCACAGACCCTGAGCACTGTCTCTTGCATGCGTCAGTTGTGCACATCTTGCTACACAACTGACCCTTGTCAACATTGAGGGAACCACCAATAGGTTGGAGCAGTAGGCTTGGTAACATTGTACAGTGCTTGAAGCAAAGACTAAGTGCTGCATGGCCTTGAACACAAGGTAGAGGTGCAGGTGTGCATTTTTACCCACCTTGCACTGCCTTTGACTGCACTGACCCTCAGCACACCACCCAACACCACGCCGACAGTCAACATACGCCGCCTGCGCTTTGACTGGTGCTGCACAACATCTTTAATGTCACCATCCTGCTCGTCACACGGCGCCCCAGTCTCGGGCCCAGCCTTCGCCGTCATGGCTTTCCCTTTAGACTCTGTATCTGCCCGGTGTGCATTTGCCTCAGCTCTGTGCACTTCCATCTGAGCCTTTGGCCGTCCTGCACCCTCCTCAGCCCCAGCCCTAGCACTGCGCCTCTGATCCTTTGCCTCCACAACCTCATCCCAGGTTACCACACGTTCCCCATTGGACTGGGCTTCATCCACTTTCACCGCCTGTACCTTCCCCTCTGCCTCCGCCTCTGCCTCTCGATCTGCGTCTGGCTCTTCCTCCAACCTTCCAGGGTCCTCGTCGCCCTCATTGCGGGGGCGTTTGACCTGACCCTCAACTTTCACACTCTTGACCTTACGCTTCCCCTTGGGGCTGCAGGCTTTACCGTTGGGGTGTGCAGTGTCTGTCCTCTCCCCCACGGCCTGGGCCTTACCTTTCAGTTCCAGGGCCAGCAAACGATTGCAAGGTGCAGCCACAGCACCCTCAACTTGTGCCGTTGCAGCAAGACCCTTCGTCTGTAGCTTCTCAGTTGTCTGCAGGTCTGAAGGTTTACCATTGAACTGCCCTGTGTCTGCATCCACTGCCTTCTCCATCTCATTTTGGGCCAGCACAGCGGCCTCGTCTTCTGCCCTTCCTTGTCCCCCAGGCGCCTTCTCTGCCTCTTGCTGGGTAGCCTCATTCAGGTTGGACGATGCCTGAGCCTCCACCTCATGCTCTAGCCCCTGCCCTTCTCCATCCGCTTCCGTGCCTACGCCACTGAATTGTGCAGTGCCCATGTCCCCAACGTCTGCACACTCAGGTTCGGCATCCTTCACAATCGCCACAGCCCCATCCATCTGTACCACCTGCTCAGCACAAACTGTCTCACACGTCAGAAGATCTCCTGATGAGTGCCTGGCTGTGCCACTGCAAGACCCCGGGGGACTGTCGGTTGCATCCAAATCCACAACATCCACGTGTTTGGTGTGCGCCACCCATGCTAGGGGCGCCTGCTGGCGAGCCTGGCGAACCTCGTTCCACCAGCACCGCACCAAACTTCGCACGATGTCCTGGCTCTTCGTATCTAAGTGGACGCCGAAGGAAGCGATGACAACGTCTTCCACAGCCTTTACGGTCTTTTCTGCATCCTCTGCATTGCATGTCCCCACCTGACAGGTGCCACTATACGCCTCAATGTACCTAGGGAGAGTGACAGGCAAGCCGGTGGAGTCTATTACGACTGCCAGCCATCTGCTACTCACATGTGTGCATATGAAAATATGCCGAAGCAGGGAGCATTCGTCTGCAACAGGAAGAAGCGGCCGCACAGGTCCATGACAGAGCATACGGTCTCTGTGCCAAAAGATATGGGCTGTTAATCTATTATGCAGCCATGTTTTTGCCCCAATAAGTCAACGCCTTCGTGTGTACACGCGCTTGTCTATTTACGAGGAAGAACCATGTGTAGCAATAAGGAGGAAAACATATTTGGCTCTGATTGAAGACAGCTGCTTCATAGTTGTGAACCCCCAATCCCCCTTCTTCAGGATCAAAATCTCAGTGAACATGTGGGGCCATGTCTCCCACATTGCCAGGCACCATCATGAAAAGGGCGCAGATGGGCAGGGTGTCCTCTTCCATGTCTGCCATTCCCTGCGGCACAGTGAGCGGCACAGTTTATGGATTGAACAAACCCCCCACCTTTGCATGTAGATATGCAATGTTCCTTTACTTGAGAAATTTGGTGATGAAAGCCCACTACTGCAAGCCGTATACTGCATCGGAATATGCCTATGGTAATGTAAGACAAGGTTGAGGTTGAAGATGTATGTCTTGCACAGTTCAAGGAATGCTTTCCAGGGCTAATACCGTTAGGCTCCACATCAGACTGGGCAAAAGGAGTCACCACTGCCTCCTTCAAGGTGATTTCAATCTGGTTTGAGGGGATGGATGACCACAGGCCCGTACACCCTACACCTTGGCCAAGAGCCACATACAAGCACACCCACCTCCCATCCCCCCACCAAAATAACTACGTTACTCTTATCTCCACCCTTGCATTGTAAGATGAATGCAAAGAGTATTACACTGGGATTCCAATGCGAGAATGGCCAATACTCTGCTGCGGGCCAGGCCAAAATTGCAGAAAGACACGCGGCGAATGGAGGATCCGGTGGGGAAAACTGAAGAGGTGAACTGAACTGCTGCATACTTCTTGACGATTGCTCGCCTCTCCTTCAACTGGCTTTCTCTAAAGTAGAAGATTTGACATTTTGAGGATTCCGGCATCAATCACCATCTGCAGACAAAGATTTGACAAGGGCATTAAAGTGGTCCAAGCGCTGGGGCTCATGTGATGGGACTCCGTCAAGGTGACCAACCACAGTGTTCTCACCAAGCTGAAGAGATCAGGCCTGTTACCATGGTTGAATTGTCCTCACGGATTCCAACAGAGATAGGGCTAGGCCGCATAGCAAATTCAACACAATGGAACTACAGGTGCTCAGTCTTGTCAGAATCTCCGCCCCTCCCCCCCCCATGAATGAACATTGTGCGTACATTGGTATTAAAACTGCACCATGACAACAAGATTAATCCATACATTCGTTGCTTTGTACCTACACTAGACCTCTTTGACATGTTTGCTCCCCATCACCAGCTTTAGCTCCGATACCATCAGTTGTGAAATGAGCTACCATGTAGAGGGATTGTATTTTCCTGTGCCCAAAAAATGCGACGAGACCTAAATTTTGGGAGGGGGCCGCACACAGGCGAAAAGGCACCACACGTGCAGATCCCAGGGGGCCATGATTGTCCATTCTGGCTGAAGGGGCCAATTAGCAAAAGCTATATGGGACGAAGCACCAAGAGCACCGTTTTCAATTGAACATTCAAGAGACTGTGTGGTTACACACCTGTAAGGCGTAAAAGAGCCTTCAAATATTGCCAAAACCCACCATATCAGCTTGGTGGGTTGTGCATGGGGTCTTAAATTGATGGAGACCAGGTTGTGTGTCTTCCTGGGGCTGGCAATAGATGCATTTCCCAGTTTCTCCAGTATTCTGCAGGTTTTTTAGACGGCGTCAGGATAGCGTCAGGATAGCGTTAGGATGACGCCACCAGGACCCGAGGGCATCTCAGGGTGTCAATCAGGCCTTCGGGGTTGATACTTACCAGAAATCGGTTATACATAACAAATAAAATGTTGTATAAGGTGCAAACCCAATGAGATGTTTTGAACATCTTTTCGAAGGCTTAGAGTCAGGAAATGCCGAAAATTGTTTTTTTAACAGAAAAATATCTTTGCCTTCTGACAAAATGATGGTTTAACTGAATAGCTAGCAGCTAGGAAGCCGATGGTAATCCCGAACCCCAACCGCAATCCCGAAATGAAGAAAATGGCTTACATGTATGCAATCTAACCACACTAAAATTGACTTTTGCCATAACTGTTCAATTTCATTTTGTGTTTTTTCCTGATTTCACCTTCCTGTCCCGTTTAGGACTCCCTATTGAAGACGGGATTCTCCATGGCCGTCAGCAAGGGCAACTTGTACATCCTCAAGAACCAGGTACAATTGTTCAATTTGACCTCATGATTGATTGCGTGTTCGCCGGTGTTCTGGGTGTGTGAGTGTGTGTCTGGCGCTCGGTGGGTGTGTGATTGTGTGTCCGGCGTGTGCTGGGTGCAACATTGTGTGTCTGGCGAGCGTTGGGTGTGTGAACGTATGTTCGCTGCGCGTTGAGTGTGGATTGTGTGTCCGGCGAGCGCTGGGTGTGTGATAGTGTGTTTGCCGGGCTCTGGGTGTGTGATAGTGTGTCCGGCGCACGCTAGGTGTGTGAATCTGTGTTTGCTGCGCGCTGGGTGTGTGATTGTGTGCCCGGCGTGCGCTGGTTGTGTCATTGTGTGTCCGGCGCGCGCACTGGGTGTGTGATTGTGTGTCCGGCGTGCGCTCGGTGTGTGATTGTGTGTCCGGCACGCGCTGGTTGTGTGATTGTGCATCCGGCGCGCGCTCTGTGCGTGTCTGTTGCTGTCTGTTGCTATTTGATTTGTGCGATCGTGCCTCCTGGTTGCTGCTTGCTGCTTGCCGACTGCTGCTTGCTGGTTGTTGGTTGCTGGTTGTTGCTAGCTGATTGTTGCCTGCTGACTGCTGCCTGCTGATGGCTGATTGCTGATTGCCTCTTTTGCTGCTTGCCGATTGTTGCTTGCTGCTCGCTGCTTGCTGACTGCTGACTGGACTGCTGCTTGCTGCTTGCTGCCTGCTGATTGCCTCTCTTGCTGCTTGCTGCTTGCTGCCTGCTGCCTGCTGCCTGCTGCTTTGCTGACTGTTGGTTGCTGCTTTGTTGATTCCTGCTTGCTGCCTGCCGATTGCTGATGGCTGCCTGCCTTTTCACACCGTCTCTTGCAATCTGTACAGTCGTTGGGCAGTTTGGTATTGCGCAGCAGGCTGTGCTCATCCATTTCAAGGGGCCGTCGCTGGGCGAAGGAAGTGATGTGCTGCAGCTGATTGCTCTTTCGTTCATCCTGCTGCCCTCAAGAAACCGGTGCCGCACATGGACGCTGTAATGCTGCGATGCCGCTGTGCCTCCGAGGTTGCTGTAGTTAGTGAAGCTGAAATGACCATCACACTTTCAAACACCTTCGATTGCGAACCTTAGTGAGGCAGCCGACGCAAGCACCAATCCCTGTGGGCTATGGCAATCGTCTCATAAGCACAGCGTTTGCACATTGCCCATTGTTGCCCGCACCAGCCCCATTTGCATGTCCACTTGCAGGAATTGGTTGAGTAGTTTATCGCTGGTTTCGTAGAGATTCAATGCACCTGTTGAACTAGCACTTGGCGTGTGGGGTAGCTACCCACGTCCCTCCAAGGGACCTGCTGCAACCATGTCATTTGAAGTGGCAATTGGGTAGTGGTAATTGCGTAGGTACTCGGTTTGTGCCCCTTTGTGTGCTCTCATCGCATCCCAGTTCCTTATCTGCTTGCCCTATGATCTGTTTAGCACTTGCCCGCCATGTATTCCGAGCAGTTCAGCGGCCAACGGGTGCGTGCACACAAGTGCATTGCACTGCGATGGGGCACTGCAACAGGCTGCATCACTACGTTGCTGCTGTATGCCTTGCTGCTATAACTACAACCATGCATGGCAACCACGCATGGCCCATTGCCACAAAGATTTCTTGCTCGCCTGCTGCAACTACATTGCTGCCGCCGTAGTAATACAACCACGCATGGCCAATTGCTACGACAGTTTTGTTGGCTGTAGCAAAACAACCAGGTATGGCCAATTGCTATGATAATTTTGGTGCTGTCGGCACAGTGCAACAAGCACAATATATGGCAGCCAAGTCGGAAAGTTGGTGCATTGTGTTTTGGTGGATGTTTGTGTTGAGAATGTATTGCATGACAATCTTTTGGCAAAATATGTGGTGTTTTTCCCGGGGAGCCTGTGTGGAATGTTCCCTATTACCTTTGGTTTGGCATCACGGATGCAAGTGTTTTGGTGTCTGTTGTTTGGTCATCAATCAGTAATAAACACATCAAGTGACAAATTTCTAATCAGCACCATGCAAATGGGTTTAATGTTTCTAGTTCCAAAGATTTTGTTGGCCATCATTAGAAAGGAGTTTGTGTTGATCCAACCCTCAAACTAATTGGGTCAGGGGTTCAAGTGTCACCAAAAAGGGCAAACAGTCCACAAATTTCTCATGCATCCTAGAACATCAAGAGCTTACATAGAGTGAGCGTGAGGTTGGTTTGGCCATGGCAGTTGACTTGCATGGCCACTAGTTTGCCGCTTCTTCCGTGGGTTTCCCCCTCTTCATTCTGAAATTGAGAGTTTTTTTCCCAGCCATGCGCATTCCAGCAAAGTGTGTTACATCAAATTGCTAGAAATTTCAAAGGCATGTCCCCGAAACCGGGATAGTGGTGTAGGTAGATTTCAAGGGCATTTGAGATATTATCCGGTATTTTGAGGTGAGGATTGAGCAGGGACGGCATGTCTGCTGAAAGCATTCTTGCATTGGGAAAACCATGGGCAGCAAAAAAAGGGTTAACAAAATGGGCATGGGATGTAAGTTGAAACCAATGTTGCACCAGCAAAAGCATGGGCTGCAAAAACAATATGTTTGAAAGGGTTCATAACTAGAATGGGCACGGAATGCATGATTGGACAGTTTTGCATTGGCAAGAGTAGGGGCAGCATGTATGTTCAAGCCACTTTTTCATTGGTAAAAGCTAGGGTTTGGAACCTATTGGTTTTGAAAATGATTGGTTTTTCACGACTTGTTTTTCCGATGAATGGTTTTCAAAATAACCGATTTTTGCGATTAATTGCCCTTCACTACCCATTTTTTTGTAATCCATGAAAAAAGAGGCAATATGAGTTATGGCGCAAGGGCCAAAAGTATGTAAAAAGGTGCATTTTACCGTTGACCATTGGTTATGGTTACCAAAGCTAATAGAAAAAAAGTCACAAAGGTACCTCAAAAACTGCTCTACGGTGCACCAACTTCTGCACAACTTCTTTTTCCTTGCACTCCACGTCTTGCTTCAACATGGCCACAAAGACCACCCTTGGTGTGCATTTGCAGATTGGGCAAAAAGGAAAAAAACCAATCCTCTAGCACAGACTTGAAGGGGTGCAGGTCCCACCCGGAGGTTGATTCCCCCCCTGACTGATCAGTACCTGCCTGCGTACGATCGTATCCCTACAACC
Source organism: Eutreptiella sp. 'Long Island Sound 2002' (assembly GCA_964036045.1). Lineage (NCBI taxonomy): Eukaryota > Euglenozoa > Euglenophyceae > Eutreptiales > Eutreptiaceae > Eutreptiella > Eutreptiella sp. 'Long Island Sound 2002'. The sequence continues at coordinate 44,040,382 of OZ038379.1, read as the reverse complement.
CCGGTGGGACATAGCCAAAATGACGGTTCCCCTACCCCTTGGGGGAACACAGCAGACCGGTGACATGAACCAAGACATGCAAATACAAGGGCACATGCTGCACAAAATGACTGGGAAACTGCCTGTTGGGATGTGTGTTCAGCTTTACTTAGAGACAGGCACTAAACGCCACTTTTTTTGGCGCGAGTATTTGACTTTGAAGAGCTGCACATGCTCAACAGAGGCCACTAGAATGGGCTCTCTGGCTGCAAGCTTAGCTGCAGGCTTGGCTGCCACCTTGGCAGGAGGTTTGGCTGCACTGTAGTGCCTTGGGTGCAAGAAATTTCAAGTACACATCAATGCACCAATAATACTATCTTGTCCAACCAATAGACACACAGGAGAAGCCCAATATCCAAACTTCCAATTGAGATTGGAAAACTCAGAGTAACGGTTGCCATGCATGAGGAAGCCTCCGAGTCGCGGCACACCGGGATGACAGACATCGATCTCCCGTGTAGCCCGAGGAGCCCCTTCCATAAAGGCAATCAATCTTGACGGGTGTCTAGGCGCACACATGTGTACAACAAGAACTGTGTGGCCATCAGCTTCATCCGGGCGGGGTATGTCCCTTATCAAGCAAGCTGGTGGGGTGGCAATCTTATTGCTATTGTAAACTAGGAGCAACGGTGTGTCATGTCACGGCTTGGAGGGAGCCCACCTGGATCGTAATATAAGAAATGCACCAGGACAAAAACACATGGTAACAAGAGGGCGTCGAGAATCACACTGTGATGTATCTTGGGGGGCATCAGTCCTTGTCCTTTTGCCCCACCCTTACAATGGGGGGCATGGCCTCCACCATCTTCGGCCCTTTTCGGCAAAAGCCCACCTTCGGTTTTTCTGGGGAAGGTCACCAAAGCCCACCTTCGGCTTTTTGGGGGAAGGTCTTAGTGAGTCAAACCCTAAGGAGGGAGCATAACCTTAACCAACCTTAACCTTAAGCCTCTCATAAAAAATTTTCTTTCGCGCCTTCGGCGCATGGGAAGGAAGACATACACAATGACAAACAAAGGCAATTGCAAAACGGGCAAAGTAGGTCAATTTAATTGCATCCATGTGATGAAGTGTGTAAGTGTGTAAGTGTGGTCACCACTGAGACGGGTTGCAGGCAGCATCGCCATTTGGGCGCGGTAAAACTCCTCATCCGACCAGTACGTGTCGAAGAACATTCGACGTAATGTATCATCGGATGGGACGCGCCGAATGGACTCGATCAGCGGGCTGTCACGAGCCCCGCGAAAAAGCGGGTTCCTCGCCACCCACAAGTCATACTTGTGGAGAGCCGCCTCAACCGCATCATCGTACGTTTTCGCCAAATGCCAGGTACATTGCTCAAAAGAGGTACCCGATATCACAGCCTCACGCACGCTACTAATAACCTCGGTTGCCACACCGAACCGGTCATTCAAGACAAAGGGGAGGAAGGCCCGTGCTAACCGGCTCAATTTGCACCGGTGGGCAATCGTCCACTTCACCTTACACTCCTTGTTTGGGCAGCGGTAATTGTATGAAAATAAGGCGTACGGTCCGGTTGATCCAAACAACCGTAAGGGTGTAGAGACCCAGCCGGACTCTTTTGGCCTACGCTCCATCTCTGCGTTGCACTGCGTGCACCAACAAGAAGTCCCAAGTTGACCGATCGGATCGTAGCAGATGATGGAGGGCAACAAGTAACTCTCTATGTTGGGTCCCCAACTACGCGTAGGGAATGGCTCGGTACCAGCCGTGGCTAGAGCCGATCTGGCCTTGCGGAGGCATTCCAACGCATCCTGTGTGCGCGCTACAGGGTATTGCCGCGCGATGGCTCAGTGCGCACTACAAAACTATAGCGCGCAGCATAGCGCGCGCTATGGCTCGGGGTCTTGGGTTTGTAACCCCATGTCCTAATAAGCAGGGCAAAAACCCCTATTTTTCTAAAGTTTCAGATTCTTTCGGCACCGCATCTGACGCTGTTAATGTCAGGGAAGATTGCAAACATTTTGGGCCCCCACTATGGGTGGTCCCTGTGGAAGAACGAGGACCTTTTGGCGGACCTAGTTGAGTTTTTTTGCTCAGGGTCTGCCGTCCAACGGTCTTTGTGGGCCAGGTTGGAAAAAAGGGTCCCCGTGTCTGAAGCAGAGAAGAAGCGTCGCAGGACCGAGGCTGCCAACGCCGTCACACCCCTGTCGGTGGTGGACTTGGTCCTGCTCCTGAAGATTCCAAGAAGAACGTATTATTGCGCGCGCTTTGCATGTGACATTGCGCGCACTTCCGCTCATAGCACGCGCTTCGTTGACTTCTGCGCGCACTACGTCCCCACGTCCCCACGTGGTTGCAACAGGATGTGGATAGAACCACCGAGCGAGATGAGCAATTGCTAGGGCTTATTGCACCTGGGGCCAAGTGCAGGCCCATGGATATATTTGGTGTTGTCCAGAGCAGGTTGTTGAAGGTGCCTCTGAGGCGGCGTCACCTTATACCATGTGTTCTGCACCTTCTGATTTTTGTAGGGAGGCACGTCTTGGTACGCAGATTGGCCAAGTCTGTGCGTCCCAGTACTAGGGTCTCTGTTCAAGCTATTCTTCACAGGTCTGGGTGTCACATAGCACTATAGGGGACGGCAGAGCCAGATGGGGAAGAGGCTTGGTGCCTTCTAAAGGTTTGGGAGGACCTGGCCCCCCTCCCTGGGGGTGACATGAGGATGCACACAGCAGTGGTTGCCATGTACATGCTACTGGGGGACATGCATGGCACAATGTTTCAAGAGAATGCATTGCAGGCTCCAGAGGTTGCCCAGGCTTTCCAGAGGTGGGTTTGTCCAGCAATAAGATCACCTTATATAAACTGGATTTGCACGATGCAACAGTTACTATTCAGGCCATAAGGCCCTATGGCCTAGGAATGTTTTCGGGTGATCTTTTGGAAGGGAGCAACAGGGTGCTGAAGGACATTTGGTCCTCCTTTTGTGATAGAGGTGGGGGGGCAGGAACCCTGGTGTCGCGCCGCATTAAGATGCTCAGGCAGGTTAATGAGCGTTTGTTCCTGTACTTTGAAGTACCAAGGTGGAATGGCAACTCCAGAAGCAACCTGTGCAATGCACAAAAATTGGCTGACGAGGTTCGGGCATATTTTGCGGATGAGGAACTGTGGTAGCGCGCGCTATTTGTTTTTTAGCGCGCGCTACATGTTATCTAGTGCGCGCAATGATCACTATCATGCGCGCTATGCTGTTTTCAAGCGCCGGAACCCCTTGAAATCGCGATATATAGTCGGAAGTAGCGTGCTATGACTACGCACTTAAAGCGTTTGGAATGCATTGATTGGAATTGGGAACGCATTGATTTGTTCCTTTTCGTCCGTTTGTTTTGGTGCTTTCGATTTTTTTGTTGCTGCATTTTCCTTTTTGTATTACTGCTGGAACAGAGGTACTTTAATGTAACCCTCTTGCCCATGCAACCTGTGGGCTGGGGGTATCCGCCTCCTGCAGCACCGCCAGCAACTGCTGCAGGGGCTACAGGAGCAGGTGCGACACCGCAACCACCACCGAATGCAGCTGTACAACCGGTACTGCAGCAGCCGTCGACGACGCCGTGGAGCATGCGGCCACAGGTACTTGCCGTGCGCACTACTGTTTCCGTTGCGCGCACTATTGTTTCCGTTGCGCGTGCTACGCTCTTATTGTGCTTGCTAGCTGTCTCGTTGTGCGCACTACGCACGTCCTGGTTGCGCGTGCTTTGTCCTGTTTTCCGCAGACGCTGTCCCAGCAGCTGACCCAGTTCTCCCTAACTCACCCTCTGTGGCCCGCGCCGCAGTCCCCGTTACGAGGTGCCTCACAGCAGCTGTCTCCCATGCTGTTCCCCGGTGGGTCGCCCACCTTGGGCTCCCCAGTGCGCGGCAGTCTTCCCGTGGGCCGAGTGCAACAAGTGCTCTTCGGCCCACTGCCAGTGCAGCAGCAGCAGCAAATGCAGCAGCAGCAAGTGCAGGCTGCGGCCCAGCAAGTCGGCAGCCCAGAACAGCAGCAGCAGCAGCAGCAGCAGCAGGTCCAACCAAGACAGCAGCAACCCCAAGTGCAAGCACAGTTTCAGTCTCCCCCACCCGGGCCACGTCAGGGCTTCGCCGTCAGCAGCGACTTCAAGAACCGAATCTGGCCCAACCAAAACAGCACCATCTGCGCCCAAGGGCCCAGCTGGGCATGGCTGAAGGACGTGACACCGGCCTACCTCTTCGAGGTGCCCTTCTACAAGTTCTGGCGCCAAAGGGCCACGGCCATTGCCAAGATCCCAGACGGAGCCGTGAAACCCTACTGGTGTGACGAGAGCATTACTGGCACCTGGTGCAGTCTCCAACAGCAGGCAGCCGTGCAGCAGGCAACACTGCAGCTGCTCCAGCAGCAGCAGCGGGTGCAGATGGCCCAGCAACAGCAGCAACAACAACAACAACTGGCACAGCCAAAGGTACGCGCTATGTTTGCCATTGCGCGCGCTTTCGACATTGTTGCGCGCGCTTCATTTGTTGTAGCGCGCGCGATTTGATTGTTTGCGCGCGCTACGGCCCTTACTTCTGTCCCATTGTCACGTAGGTGGGCAGCTTCGAGCAGCTTCTGTGCCTGGGATCCCGCAGAGGGCCGTTGATGATCAGCGTGCCCGCGGACATTGCCGGGCAGTCCAGGCATGCGGCCGACTGGCTTGACGGACGGAAGGAGCAAGGCCCCTCCCCGGTGCTGGCCCGGGCTAAGCGGCAGCTGGAGGAGCTGGAGGTGGACTGGGCCGACGCCTTTGCCGTGCCGGAGACGGAATCCGTGACAGTCCCAAGGCCCAAGAAGAAGCGTAACGAGGAGCAAGCAGCCACCAGCCACCTACCACCAGCCATCTCCGCCTCCCACACCGCTAAGCCCCCCCAGCCGCCTGGAAAGGTCCTTGCCCAGAAGACTGCCGATCAGTAGCTGATGGCACAGGCGGCACACCGAGTCCAACGTCAGGCGGAACAGGCCAAGAAGAAAGAGGACGAAGCAAAGAAGAAGAAGAAGGAAGAGGACGAAAAGAGGAAGAATAAGGAGAAGGATGAGGAGGAAAAGAGGAAGAAGAAGGAGAGGGAGAAGAAGGAGAAGGAAGAGGAGGAGAAGAGACGGAAGAAAGCAGAGGAGGAGAAAGCAGAAAAGGTAATGCAGCGCGCGCTATCGTCGTCATTGCACGTGCTATGCATCTCGTTGCGCGTGCTATGTTCCGTATTGCGCGTGCTATGCCTGTGCTATGCCTCCGCGCTACTCTTTCCAGGCAAGCAAGACGGCACCGCAGCAGGCACCCCAGCCGCAGCTCGCATCAAAGCCAGCACCGAAGCAGCCTGTCCCAGTCCCAGACCAGCCACAAGAACAAGGAGGTCCGTGCGGTTCCACCCCACCCAGTACGGCTCCCAAGGCCAAGCAGCAGAGCAGAGTCGACGCGGACAAGGAGGCAAGAGATGAGCTCATGCAGCGCCGAGATTGGTCCTACAAAGAAGGCTACAAGCCTCGGTGGATCATCTACTGCACCGCTGAGATCGCGCCGATGATTGTGGAGGGAGCCGAAATCAAGCCAGCAGGCGCCAGGAGGGCCCCTCAGGACCACGTGGCCGTCATCATCCCCAACGATCAGTGGAGCACTAGCCAACAAGGGGAGGAGGAGGAGGAAGAGGACGACTGGTCGGAGTTCATGCCCAGCTGCCAGGTGTTCTCCGCCAAAAGCAAAGCGTATGAGGAGTTGGGCAAGTGGCAGTCGTGGTGGGAGACGCACGAGGCCGATGAGATTGAGGACCTCTGCCCCGACCCAAAGACCATGAGGATGTCCCCGTCAAAGCCACCAACCCCAAAGAAGAAGAAGCCCCAAGGGGACCCACCAGCCCAGCCACCAGCCCCCCCACAAGGAGACAAGGGACCTGCCGAAGCTGCAGCACCAGCAGAAGCACCAGCAGCAGCTGCACAAGAACAAGAGGCACCAGCCCCAGTAGCAGCAGCAGCACAAGAAGACGACGCACTAGCCCCACCACAAGAAGAAGAGGCACCAGCGGCCACGCCACAAGAAGGAGAAGGAGCAGCCCCGAAAGAAGAAGAGGCACCAGAAGGAGCAACCCCAGAAGGCGACCCAAGCCCACAAGAAGAAGGGGATGCAGCCCCAGCTGCCACTGGGGCAGAAGACCACAAAGAAGGGGATGCAGCCCCAGCTGCCACTGGGGCAGAAGACCACAGACCCGAATGGGAGAAGGAGTGGGAGGCCGAAGTGGTGGTCCAAACCATTAAGGATATCACTGAATGACAGCGCGCGCTATACCTCGTATAGCGTGCGCCATAAGGCTCCCAGCGCGCGCTGTAAATATGTTGTGCGCGCTACACTGTCTGTGCCCGTGAGGACCTGTACTGTTGCACACTTTTCAGACCTTTCAGACAGTGTTTTTGCATGTGTCTTGGGTTGAATGAGCAACAGGGAATGTTTTTTAAAAGCAAGGGGTTTTTGAGAAACGCAGGACACTGGAAAAAGCATGGTTTTGAAACATTTTCCGGCTTTGAAAAATTTGAAAAACGGGACAATATAGCGCGGTAGAGCGCGAGCAATAGGCGCGCTATAAAGGTCGTATTTTTGAAAATTTGCGCGCACTATGGAAAAAATGCAACATTGCGCGCACGCAGGGCAGCATCCGTAAGTTGAAGCCCGGCCTTGTTGACCCTCGGCTTCCCTTCCCCAACGGCCTCACTAGACCGTGGGAGAATGGCCCCGTAGATTAACAAGAAAAGCAAATGTTGCCATAAGCGTTGCATTCGCATTGTAGTTCAAAGTGCCTAAAATTGAAAGTTACACAAGGTTGTAGGTTTGAACGGAGCACAACATGAGCAAAAAGTACCAAAGGCACGCAATATGTACAAAGATGGCCAAACCTACACCACAAGACACCTTGCCATTGGACAGTTCGGGATCGCAAGCACCACCAAGATGTAATCCCGTGCCCGCCCGCGGTGCCAATCCAGCCTAGTGCTGGATTGACACTGCGGGCGGGCACGGGATTACATCCCGACACCGAAACGCGTGTCCGGATGTGGCTAGAAGAGGGTGTGCAGCGGAGGCTGTGTAACTGCTAAGATCTGTTCACATGGACACGTACGTGTTCAAAGCCCGACACGTACGTGTTGAAATCCCAACTCGTACGCACTGATTTACCAAACCGTACGCACTGCGTACGCGTTTGGCGCGAAATCGTACACAGCGCGTGCGCGTTTGGTACCCAGTGCGTACGGTGTGGAAAATCAGTGCGTACGAGTTGAGATTTCAACGCGTACGTGTTCATGTGAACAAAAAAGGCCACATCTTAGCAGTTACATGCACATGTGTGGGCCCACACACCCCTCAACTTGCCTTGGAACTCAGGCCACCAAGTTCAGTTAAGAACGGAGAATAGAAATGTGGATGCTGCAGATTCTCAAACACTGGCACTAGTTGCCAGCATCCTTGAATCTGCTGTCATCCAGAAAGGCTAGGTTCCGAATTTGCGCAAGAAACCTCAGAGGGGGATAAAAGCTGGTACCATTGATTACTTCTATGTAGAATTTCTTGCTGACCAGGTGAATTTCTCTGATTTTATTTAGCGCACCGTGACATTGCGTGAAATCCCAGCTGCGGGGCCTGAAATCCCGGCGCCGGGCGCCTTACGGCGCCGTACGGCGCCGCATGGAACGCCGTACGGCGCGGTACGGCGCGGGGCCGAAGATGGGGGAGGTAGTGCCCAATGGGGGTGGGCACCGTCGCAAGCGGTCGCAGGCGGTCGCAGGCGCTTGAGATGCCCTTCTTTGGCCAAAAACCCCCTTTTCAGGGCTCCACGCAATTGTAATATGGCTTGTGACTCCTCGGCGCACATATTTTCTTGTGCTCTTTGCCATGAAAGTATTTTTCACCACATATTTTTTTTAACTGACCAAAACCCTTTTGTACCCGAAAGTAACAATTCCATAAGTAGATGACGTCAGCACTATGAAAAAAAGTCACGATGGGGTCTAAAGGACCAAATTTTGCAACTGGTAAACGGTTTCTATTCCCATTGTTGATGTTCGTCGTCGTGCACATGAGGCCGAGAAGGTATTTCGTGACCTTCATGTAAAAGCCCGGCGCAAAAATGGGTATCCTCCAGTGGCTTCACAATTTGATGTGCCATCAGCAGTTGCCTGCGTCTTGCGTTCTTTTCATGGCCATCATCTAGCAACCGAGGAAGAGGGATACAATGACCACTAGGCCGCCTCAAGGTCGCTGGCGTTGCAGGGCATCTTGCATGTTCGAAAAGATAGGAATGACCGCACGCGCAATGCCCTACCAAAGGAGGCCCAACAAAAAGGGCAGACGACGGATCTAATGGAAGCTAAGAAGGAGCGTGTTCATTGTGCCAAGTGGCAAAAGGCAAGGGCCCCCTGCGTCCAACCACTTGTGTTGACAATGAGGCAGGCAACAAGCCGTTGCCATTGCTACTATTTAGTGCAAGAGACAATTGTGACATGTCTTTCCTTGGATGGGTTAAGGCATTGCACACTTGGAGGGACAGAGGGGAAAAGGCCGGGCGGGCTTGGGGGAGTGGGGGAGTGAGTGTATGGGTTATGCCATCCGTAGATGTGTACGAAATTTTTCAGAAGCAGTCGCACGCGGTCGCAGGCGGTGGGCATCCCCAATGCACGCCCAGCTTGTAAGCTAGATGATGCTTGTGTTGGCATGGGACCAATGCACAAGACACCCAGTGAGCTAGACACCGCATGAGACTCCCTCTACATGGTAGCATTGCCTTTTGATGAGTGCTCCCCCTCGGAACACCTAATTTCTGTCCGTTTTATTGGAAGCTCTGGCCTTTAACCTACTAGCATACATTGTCAACCCCCGGGAGTGCCATTCATAGACTTTACCCCATGCTCCCAACAACAAGTACCTCAAGTCTTTTGATATTGCCAACTCGGGGACCCAAAACCTCTACACTGCCTCTAGCACCGTACAGTTACCCGTATGGCACGGGAACATATCCCAAAAATTGTTTCTCTAGACCTTGTAAATCAACCGGTTCCTAGACCCCAAACATTCCTACTCTTTCCACCTGTTGCGCCCTTCATCGTGTGGAAGCCCCATCAGTATACCCCGAATGCCAAACATTCACTACACTCAGTGCCCTCCGGACACATCCAGATAGATCATTCCGCCATTTTACCCTGTTCTTTGAAAGTTTGTGTGCCCCGTCGTGTGCACCAATTGTGATGAGTGTGCAAACGCTGCCCACTGTTCCTTCATCTTCGCGGTAAACCAACTCAACCATGTAACACACGTGGCTAGTATCAAAATATTAAATTGACGTTGAAAAAATACTCAAGTGCTCTATACGTCGACTAGTGTGGGTATTTCTCCTAAGGCTTGGAACCTTTTTTGATATCCAAAACCGGTTATCGTTGTTCACTTCAAAAATCCAAACCGGTTATTGGTTTTTTCATCATATTAAACACCAGTTATTGGTTTGGACTTATGTATCAAACAGGTACTGGTTATTGATAATTTGGGTGTCCAATTGTCAGTTGTACAAGTGGTTGGGACAATACAGAACCACGTAACTATTTATGATTTAATTGCCAATACCGGATGTTTAGCAAAAAAAAAAAACCAGTTATTGGCTTGTGTGCAGAAAATGAAACCGGTTATTGGTTTCAAACAACCATGCTAAACAGGTACCGGTTATTGGCAATACCTGAAAAACCGGTTCCAAGCCCTGATTTCTCCTCGGTAAACGGGCAAACGTCAACACAAAAAGAAAGACCACAACATCGGTTTCTGTGTAGCGCGTACAAGCGAAACGTAGGAATGTCCTATTTTTATAGAGCATGCATGTAGTTTTCACGCAGGATTAGTCGAGCCATTGCTCACCACAGGAGTCCACACTTCTTCTCGCGACAAGAAGTGTCGAATCCAGTGTTGACTTGTGTCTCTCTTTCCACGTCACTCCGTACCAGGTCGGGTTCCCTACGAGGACTAAGCTTGTGTCTTGAGGCTTCAAATTATAGTGGGGTTACAAAGTGATTTACAATAACAGCGTCGGATTTTGGCTGCATTATTATCTTTTCAATTTACGTTTGCCCTGCGGTCCGGAGTATTATTATTTACTTTAAATTTACATGTGCGGCAATTCTACTTACGAGCGGCGGTACACTGTAGCGGGTAGCGCAAGCGTTGTCTGGAGAATTGCGAAGTCTCCGAATACACTAAGGTCCCGGCTCAGCCCGTAGCAATTTAGCCCCGCGTTCCGTTTTTAGCGAAGGACCGCTCGGTGGCAGAAACCCGAAACAATTTTCGCAACAAATTCGCCTAGAACGAAGATATTGTAACAGTAACGATGTGTTGATTACGATGTCTAGATTTTGCGCCCCCAAACTCTTCATTTGGACTGACTCACATTGGTGGACCTTAGTGTTTTGTTTTCTTTTTTGGCTGTGTTGTGTGATAAGATCGCGCGCACAGTGCTGCGATGGGATCGCGCGCAAAGTGCCAGCATGACAGTAAAATAGTACTCAGAGAGTTTGTATTATAAAATCGCCGTTTGTTACAGATTAACAAGATGAAATCATGTAAGGTGATCAAGGTGTTCATTGCACGCTGGATTTTGAGGGATTTCAAAAATGCATGAAGGATTTCCAAAAATTAAGTCAAAGACAAGATCATTATTAAGATCATTACAATCTTGGTAATCGAGCTCGGTATGTCTGTTCCTGCTGGTGCAGTGTGAGATTCGTCGCAAAGTTCATCGCAATCGAGGCCTTTGTCATGGAGCAGTTTGAAAACTGAGTGGCCTACTGAGATTTGTGGAGAACCGATGCCGGATCAGCCCCGTTATCGTGAGCTCCAGATTGAACAGTGGCGGCTGACGTGCTGCAATGAGGAGCTGCAGCTGCGTACTGAAGAGCTTCAACGCGAATTAAAGCAAGAGCGCAAGCACTTTGATAGGACATCGAAAAAACTGCATGCTCAGCTCAAGTTGACAAAGGCACAGCTACGGCAAGCGCAGGAGGCGCTGAACGACGAGCAAGACAAGCTGCTGGTGGCTGAACGCCGGAAGCAGCGCCTAGAGAGGGACAATGAAGACCTGCACCGTGCTAATGCGGCGCTCCATACAGAACTCATGCAAGGAGGCATAAGCGATACACGTAAGTATTTTGAAGTATTGCCGCGTTGTGGCACGTTCACGTCGTTGTGCAGTAGTTTTTTTTAAGGGTAGTTATTTTTTTTTGCGTTTCTTCCGTTGCCTCCGTTGCAGGGCAGGGAAAAAATTGAAAGCAAGCCCTCAGGGCTGAACGGCATGACGGCGCGTGAACAGTGTGGTGAGCGGCGGAGCACCCTGTTTTGAGGTGTGTTTACCGTTGCATGCCTGCTGTGAAGTGCATGAGGCGGAATTTTTGTTTGGGGTTATTTTCGTGTTTCCTTGTAGGTTAGCAGTGGAGATACGTTTATGGGGTTTGAAGGCAGATGTTTTGGAGACGCCAGTGTTGTGCGCCCATGGTGTGTTCTCCCGTTGCATGCCCGTGTCCTCATTTTTTTTCATCGCGCCTTTGGTGCTTTTCCTTTTATTTGTGAGCCTAAATTGGTTGGCCAACTCCGCCTTTTGCGCATGGCCAAGACCCTATTCCTTTTCCTTTTAGGGTGCTTCCGTTTCAGGGTGAGTATGTATGGCGTTTGGGCTTTCTTTCTACCTTTGCCTTTATTTTCGTGCCCTGGCTTGTTGACCGCCTCCGGCGAGGGCCGCCCACTGCGGGCGATGTTCAGAAATTTACGGTAAACCCCCTACTGTCTAAGGAGCGTGAGGCTCCCGACCCCCAAACCCTAGGGTGTGCGCGTGATGCGCTGAGCGGTGCGTGAGGCACCCCGCCCGCGCTGCGTGATGCGGCGAATTTTTTTGTGTGGCGTGCGAAGCGCCCAGTCCTTGGGGTTGCGCGATGCTTCCCCCGGACACCCCCCTGGACTGTGTTTTCTTCTAGGGTGATTTTTTTCTTTTCGGTGGTGCAGCGTGAGTTTCGCTGCGCGCCCTGGCCTTGGTGCGTGCTACACATGGCCTGATGGACAGGATTTGCAGCTGTTGGCCGGCGATGAGCCATTGTGGCGTGGTTTACTATTGCTTTATGCTGACAATGCCCGTGTGTGTTGAGTGATTCCTCGTCTGCTAGTCCGGTCTTGTTTTCGTCCGTTCGTACGTGTGCTATTATTTTGCTATAGGTGTGTTTCATGTATGTGCATTTGTGCAGACACGGCTTTTTTTTTCTCTTTTTTTTCGTTGGTTGTCTTTCGTTTTACTTTGTTACTGCAGTAATGCTTCGTGTAGGTAGTAAAGTATTTCAGGAACGTCTTCGAGTGTCTGTGGCATAGTGCCTGCTTGCATAGTTGCAGTGTTTGGGTCGTAGATTTTGTGTATCTCTGCTGTTTAGGAGGTTATGAGAAATTCAGAAGTTGGAGGTCAGAAGTACACACTAGAAAATTCTTCAGGTATTTGCTCATTCATTCGCAGTCGGACACGCTGCGCATTTTTTTATATGATATGCGTGTTTGTCCCTTGTCACTGTCTCTGCAGGGCCAGAACGAAGCGTGGATTGAGAATCAGGTTAAACAGGTTAAGTGGTTTGTTGTACAGAAGCTGCAGGTTTTTGCACGCTTGCTGATACACATGAAAACCCACTGATATCCACGTGTTGTTGCTGGTGTTTTCTGCAGGGCAGGTAGGGATCTTGTATAGTTGACCATTTTGCATGATGGCAGAAAATACAGCAATTTTGTGTTTTTGAAAACTGTTTGTCAGTATTTTTCTTTCTATTTTAACTCTGTATGTTTCCCAGTTACTAGACAGGGCTTAGCCCCCCCCCCCCTCTTTGTGTATGACTGAGTGTCTATTTTGTTTTGTGTGCGCGCGCTTAGGTTTTCAGCCATTTGCGTTGTATTGCACCCACCTGCAAATGTCTTGTGCGGGGAGTGTCATAAGATCGCGCGCACAGTGCTGCGGTGGGATCGCGCGCACAGTGCAGCATGACAGTAAAATAGTACTCAGAGAGTTTGTATTATAAAATCGCCGTTTGTTACAGATTAACAAGATGAAAGTATGTAAGGTGATCAAGGTGTTCATTGCACGCTGGATTTTGAGGGATTTCAAAAATGCATGAAGGATTTCCAAAATTTAAGTCAAAGACAAGATCATTATTAAGATCATTATAGTTGTTGGCGGCAAGGCTCGTTCGAACATAACTGCATGTTTTCTCCATTTCCTCACGAACATTGGTATCCGTGTCATCCGAATCATTGAAGGATATTGTGTTGCCGCTGGTAGTTGGACTGCTAATTCACTCTATGAACCTCTAGTCTGTAGGCGGCATATGAGGCCCAACCGTGCTTTTTTTTTTGTGATCCGGCACCCTCAAAATAGGTGGGGGGGGGGCTCATGGTGAAAGACCTATGTGCAATACACACGTACGCTCCCGCCTCCCCCCTGCCTCCTTCGCGAACGGGCAGCCGCGAAGAACTGCGAAATTCTTTGGTCTCTTGGAAAATTAGAATTTCTCCGACATATCAATGAGTTCGCAAAAACCGAGGGAGGCTTTTTGTGCCCCAGTGTTGCTCTCTAAGTGGAAAAAAACCGCCCCTGAACGAGACGGTAAGCCAACGTTATGAACTTATCCCTTGGTTTGCGCACTAGATTTTGCCCCTGCAACCTTAGTGTAAGCCCTTATCCGGAGAATTGCGGCGCACAGCCGCAAGATGGCGATCCCCAGCTGTGAACACAGGATTCGCACCGCTGCTGAGATAGCGGACATTGACACAACAAACCAAACCAAAACCAAACCAAAACCAAAACCAGCATATTGAGGATTTTCAAATAGCAGACAAAAGAGATCCAACAGGAGGCAAAAAAGAAATTCAATTGTCAGAATCTTGGATGCATATGTTGCGTGGCTCCATCCGTAATATGCCTAATGTTTTAATGCCGGGGTCGAATCCCGCTCCCAAAATTTGTGCAGCGCAGGTTACCGTGCAAAAAAAGCAACTGGCGGCAAAACTCACCGAGCGGGAATCGAACCTTTGACAAAAAAACGGTCGACGCCAATGTCACCATTGGAGTATCAGAATTTTGGACGATCACAGGAAAAGTTATTACATAAATTTTTGATGGTAGAAAAAAAATCGGCAGTGGACAATGCAATCAAAAATACGAAAATTTTTTTGAGAATTTAAATCTTTTTTGTCTGCGATTGCGAAGTACCCTCATGCAATGTAGCCAATGCCAGTGTAGTGTTGATCCCCTGTCACAGCGGCGGTTCGAATCCCGTGTTCACAGCTAGCGATCCCTAGTTCTCGGCTTTTGGCGGCCATTTTGCCGCAATTCTCCGGATAAGAGCGTGTCTAGAGAATTCCCATTTCTCTGGATAACACTTGCAAGGGAGTAGCCTACGGTTGGCGGCTGTGATCCCAGGGCTTCTTGAAACAAAAATTGAGGATGAACTCTTTATACTTTGAAGGTATGAATGCGCCTTTTTCATGAAAAATAATGTTTCTCTTGTGTTTCCATTTTGGTGAATGATTGCTAGATGCTTCACATCATTGCTTGATTTAGACCTCCATAGCAGAAATGTGGCAAGAAGCTCTTTTCGAAGTACGCAAACTGTTTGTCGGATACTGCTTTAACCTTTTTTCATGGTATGTGTTGTTGTTGTCGAAGCGAACTTGGGAATCGTTGATGATTGCATTTGTGAATCTAACTGTAATGCTAGGAGATTGTGCCACAAAATTTCTCCGTTTGCGGTTGTTGCTCATAGGGTTCGGAACCGGTTTCAGCAGCTAATCGGAAAAACCTCTACTGGGCAATAATCTGAGCGTATTTTCAAAGCAATTGGCACAATTGTTTATTCTGAAAACCGATTTAACCAATTAATCGGAATGGTTCCCAATTTATCAGGTTTTTTTAGGCAGTACCTTCTGTCCAACTTTTGCACTAAACAGCGGCTTTGGTAGCAATAAACGATGGCCGATGGTGAATTATAACTTCTAACGTAGTTTTGATCCCTGTGCTCCAACTTTTATGGGCTCTCTTGTACCGATGGCAAGATTTTGGTTAGTAAGGGGCAATTAATCGGAAAAACGGGTCATTTTGAAAACTTTTAATCGGCAAAGCCGGTTATTTTTGTAAACGCAATCGTTTAAAACCGCTTAAAGCAACGAGGTTCCCAACCTTAGTTGCTCATTTGGAATATTCTCCTTTGTCAGCACGGTGGTAGGGAACGTAAAGGTGCCATTGGTAACCCTCCTTCGTGTTAGATTGATAAGTGATGATCTATGAAGTAGCAATTTTGGGATGATATGTTTTGACGTTACCACTACTTGTAGGTGTTGCGGGACATCAAATTACACGTGATTTGGGTTGAGTTTCCGTCGTACAAAGCCGTTGTGAGGTTAAAATGAAGGTTGCGATCGCCGTTGCCTTCGCCCTCCTTGAGGGACCTTGCGGCAACTTTTGATTTGCATCGGTGATTCATAATGAACCTACATCTCCCTCAAAGGATGAACCAATGAATGAAGCAATGCAAGAAGATGAGGAATTGTGGTGAATGCTGATGAGACCGGGGTTCTCCTTGTACCATGTCCGAATGAAACCTATGAGGAGAGCGGAGGCAACCAATTGTCAATCCAAGGTTTTGGAGACAAGAGGCAATTCACGCTTCTATTTGGAGTAAATGCCACAGGAAAGTTTGCAGGTAGGTTGCAACTCATTTGGAGCAGTCTTCCAAAGCAAGGTGTTATGGACTCTTTCAAAAAGTATGTTTTCAATGATGTTTCAGAGTCTCATCCCATTTGGCTGCATTCCATCCTACACTTCACCTATTTCAGCGATTTCAGCCATTTTGGGTATAAATTTGGAGGAATTCTGAATTTATATCATTTATGATTCACAGGATGCAGAATTTGACATCTTTGTTTCACACCAGGCCCGTTCTGTGTGCGCCCCCTTCTCGTGTTCTTGGTGGCGTGCTAAAGAAGGTCTGTAGGACCAGCCCCTGCCATAGTGCGAACTCTACCGCCTATACCCGATTTCTCCACCCTCTTTCCCGTGACTCCCATCGTCCTTGACCTCACCAGTGATTCCATGCTTTATAAACCCAAAATCCAAGATTCTTGTAAGTACCCTTGGTAACCTCTGACCACAGAATCCAAACAAATCCCGTAGGTACACCCGTTGGCAACCCTTGCAATAAAATCCGAACACTTGATCAATGAATTCGAATGAGTTTGACCAATGGAGTCGCAATAAATGATTGCCAAATTGGGTTGAACATATCCACATCAATACATGGACATGATTATGGAGAGAGGAGCAAATGAGACAATGTCGGGCAAAGGGAGAGGAAGAAACAGAAGTATAAGTGAAGCCCTGGAATAGAGTATGCGATTATCGAAGACGATGTTGCATCCTTACTCGAAGAATCGATTTCATATACCATGCACATTCGAACTACGGACATATGACGCCATGCTAACAACCTCGATTCACCACATTGAGGAAAATGACATTCAGGTCATGCGCGACAAAATGACATCAATGAGGTTCATATGGCACATGGCGGAGCACAAAGAAATGATACACGACACCATGGCATCATCGGATTCAACATAAGCGTGGCCCACATGGCCCATCCTCACCCTTGCCTACAAGGCGGCAAAACTGGAATTGAGAAACATGAGCTCCAAATATGAGGAACGTGCCACCGTGGATTAAGTGTGACACCATGGCCTCCATGAACACAAAATATCGCATGGCCACAAACATGACTTGTCCACACTCATGAATAACGAATGATCACAAACAAAGGGCTTGCAACGAGGATCACCAAATGTGAGTTAGGAGAGTGACCTCATGGCACTACCTAACACGTGGCATGTGTGACACTGTCCATATATCATCATGCTGGCAATGCCTCGGTACTTCACACCGGACGCCGGGTGCCTATCACTTAGCAATGACATACACAATGGCCAGCAAGTGAATAGACTTGGCGGGTTTACTTGTTGCTCGCGAACAAGACATCAAGAAGGGCCAGCCCACCAACCCTCACCTGTTTAATGTATGCTGCATACCAATTGCTGGGCTCCTGCGGTTAGAGTATCGCCAACCAAAGGCACGAACAAGATGTAAAGCCAACACACGACATACACCTCAGGCCCTCACATGCTTGGACATGCCACTCAGTTCGATCACCTGATGCCTGATTGCTTGGGAACCGAGGGCATTGGCAAACACAAATTGTCATGTGCATAGAAACCATCCACACATGGACATGTGAAACCAAGATTGCCTAATTGCATGTTCGTGTGACACCGAACCAATTCAAAGCATGCTACTTGGAGAGAGATTGGGCAAGAGTGCTTGGGTAAGAAGTGTAAGTGGCAGTGATTCACGGCCGCCCAGCTTGGCTGCAGGCAGTTAGAATCGGCTGTGATGAATAGGATTCGCGGCAGCGCTCACGCCTCGGATCATCGCGTGCAAATTTCTGTGTGATAGATAGACGACGCTTCAATTCAGTACGCTTTGTTGATCAACGATTGTAGCAACCAGATTGTATAATCATTTCATCATGATCAATATTGAGGGTTGGTTCACTGTCACATTTCAGGGTCCTGTTTCACGATGCAACAATGACAATGAATGGATATTCGTGGTCTTGATGTTGTGATCCCGCTTTGGACATCATTGAGGTCTGTGATTTTGTAGTTGGCATAAGTCCGGTGTGAAAACAAGGTTTCTCATTTCAAGGAGTAAAACTACAAGTGGGTTTTGCACGATTGGATCGACAAACAATCCATGGCTTCACAAATGTCTAGCATGGTAGCGGTTCGTGGTCAACAACAAGCCATTGCTTATCAAGCGCCGGCCTTTGCGTGTGGCTCTTTGATTCCATTGACCTCTCTTGCGTCCAATGAGAACATTGAAGAACACCATGAAGTTTGGCGTATGGATGTTGATTTCGAAACATGCAAGGTTCGGGTTGAAAGGGAACGTTGGTTTGACTCTCAATGCAATCTTCATGAGTGGCTCACGTTCATAAGTGAACCTATCGCTCATATGGAGTCCGTTATCGATGAGTTCCGACGCCAAAAAAAAGTAAACTCCATTTTCCACAAACACTTTGATTTGCACTCTCAACACCTTGAAGGAGTGGCTCGCGCCTTGCATGTCGCATCGCAAAACGATAATTGTCTACACTCAGAGATTGCTCAAGTTCGTGGTGAGATTGTTGATTGGGACAAGCGATTGTTTGAATTTCTTAATCAATTAACAAGGGATGTCCAACAAATTGGCGCCGAAAATACGAGTTTGAAGACTACCATGGAAGGTAATAAAGCACTTCGCGATTGCCAAGGGAGTTGGTTGTCAAGGGCGCCCAATTTTTGGAGGGTGAAGGATTTCAATTGCCACCATCGCCTTTGAAGGAGATACCTTTGTTGGATCGAGTTTCAATTGGGAGGGGATTGTTGGCGTTTGGATGTATCGCACTCAAAAGCTACCGCCGCCACGTCCATGATGGAACAGGCGTGTAAATCATGTGGCAAAGATGTTGCTAAGCTTTGGAGTGGTATTGAGAAAATGAAGATCACCTTTCGTGAGTTCGTTGAGAATGAAAATTTCAAGGTTCAAGATCATTATGAGGCAAAAATTTGGTTGATGAGCCATGAGCATTCGGAGAGTGTTGCAAGTATGCAAGTGGCTCATCTTAGAGCCATTGAGAAAGTGGAGAAGGCTTGTCATGGGAAAATTCAGACTTGTGAAAAAAACCTTCAAGAGCAAATTAATCGCTTGACTCATTTAATGTCCACACTCTCGGATTCTCCTTCCCATGCCTTGTCAACCATCCCTTCTCATTTTTGTGACTCGCAATGTTCATGCGTTGTAGAATTTCGTAAAGCCCAATCTAGTATTGAAACAGGACTCAGGGGCATTGAGTTGTTCAATGCAACTTTGGGTCAAGAGATCGCCACGTGTACGTCCTCGGTGCGAGCCAATGAGAATCTTACTAACTCTCTTCGCTCTTTGCTCCGGGACCGTGCAAATGCGAGTTCATCCAGCGAACAACATGCCGGGAATCATGAATTTACAATGAGAATTGGGGCCGTCGGATTCACACCGGGAGGTAATGGGCAATGTGGGGATGATTGCCCATTTTCTTGCTCGTGTCGAACCGATATTAGAGAGGTGCAAAATAACTTGGAGGCTAGTATAGGCACCCACGAAGACAAATTTAGGCAGTTGGGTACGTTTATTCACGAGTTACTTGATGAACTCGTGGGTTTGAGTTCTGAGCACACTATTAAACATGAGCCCATTAACTCTGCGTCATCTCCTTCCATTGCACCGCTCACTCTCGACGTCTCCAATCTTCAACGGGAGGTGGCAGCGGTCCGCCACGCCATTGAGGGATGGGAACACGAAGGAGTGGATGAGGCAAAGGAATTCAGCGACGATGAATCATTTCAGGTATGGTCCTCCGCGCGCTCAAGGGGGCATGCCAATCGTAGAACTAGATCGGTTGAATGCCTGTCCTCTGCTTTCTATGGGCGGGGACAAGATAGTGCCTCCAAACGTTCCACCTCCGCCCCGTGTGCAGCGAAAAAAAGGTTTCTTGGAGTTGTTGGTGATAATTTCCATTTGGGTCATGGTGAATGATACACCCCTTCAATGTTTTCCCGTCCACACACGCTTCATCGTAACATCACACAAGGCAAGTTACCCACTTTGGATGTGCCAAAACCGGCGCTGAGTGGAATTTCCCGGGATTGGAAGAGTGGTGAGCAACGAACGTTGGGGACAATGTTTAGCTATGGCACTTGCTCTTTTGGTGGGAATGATGATAATGCATTGGATGGCAAATAAGGTGAATTTGGTGACGAGTATCAAGGAAATTTTTCAGGAGACAAAAATGTGTCCTTTGGAGGTGACATGGGTTTTGAGAATTTGGAGTCATTTGACGAAACAAAACATATCAGAGAGCCCGATGCAGGACCCGAAGGAATTCAGCGGAAAGTTCGCCGCTTATTTGGGCTCATGGGATCGTCCAGGCCCGATTTGGAAGCTTTGGACGACGACACCAGGAAAGAGGTCCAGAAAATGTTAAAGTGTCCTAGATGGAATGGCGACTACACACCTATGATTTTGTGGGGCATTCTGCGGCCAAAACCGCATTTACGCTACCGCACTGGATCTGAAACGGCCCAACGGATCTGCAACGGCCGCGGTGCCAAAAATTTGTCGTTCAAACATGAATTTTTGCAAAATCCATTGCTTGAATACATTTGATTCCTTGGCACAAAAGTGTGGATGCGTCAGAACATTACAATGCTGTGGTTGAATCTAAAGATGCCTGCCAAAAGTCGTTTTAATATTGTTGTTCTGCTGTTTTTGTGCTGCTCAGCTGTAGTGCAGATCGATCCGGACATTTCCGGCTATTGACTGCTAAATTTTGACACAACATTTCTGACTTATGCTGTGCAATTGCCTTCGTTTTGCCTTGCTTGCAAACACAACGTTGAACTGGTGAGAACTGTTGAGAACTGAGGTCCCTGGGACTTGATTTGTGTTGCTGGTAAAGGTTTCGGAACAGTTGACAGTTGACGTGCTGTGCACTTGCTTGTGTTGTGCCTTCTTTGCCCGGTCTTGGCTCTGCGAGTTTACTATTTGCCTGATTTGTTGCAAAGCCTGTTCTGCAACCCTTGACTCTCCCTGAAAAGGGATCTCCTGTGGTGCAGAAGTACCCATTCCAACGGTCAGGCTTTGTAGCTCATCTTTGGCAAATAGTCTCAAACTTGCAGGCACGGGCCCTTTGCACCGCACAATGCTCAAAAGAACTAGGCTTCACAAAGGTTGGCAGGTGTTTGAAATGACAATGAGAACTGAGGTGTGTGGTTAACTGAGAAGTCAGTTTGAACTGGTCCCACCCTACGATGCTCAAAAGAACTTTGCTTCACAAAGGTTGGCACAGGTTTTTGAACTGACTTTGAGAACTGAGGTGTGCAGGTAACTCAGAACTCGGCTTGAACTGGTTGCAGCGTACGAGGCTCCAAAGAACTTCGCTTCACAAAGGTTGCCACAGGCTTTTGAAATGACGATGAGAACTGAGGTGTGTGGTTAACTGAGAACTCGTTTTGAACTGGTCGCACCGTACGAGGCGCTAAAGAACTTCGCGTCACAAAGGTTGGCCCAGGTTTTTGAAATGACGATGAGAACTAAGGTGTGTGGTTAACTGAGAACTCGGTTTGAACTGGTCGCAGCGTACAAGGCGCTAAAGAACTTCGTGTCACAAAGGTTGGCCCAGGTTTTTGAAATAAAGTTGAGAATTGAGGTGAGTGGGTAACTGAGAACAAGCAGTGGCTCGCTTTTGAGTTACTCTGGAGGCGGTTTCATGATCACTGGTGTAGGAGATGTGGAGCCGACCTCATGGCGAAAATTCTCATTACTGCGCTCCCAGAGGCCAAACGGGCTCTCTATACGGAGCTTCAAATGACGAAGGGATGGAACTACCAACAAATTTGGTTGGATTTGGCGGGGCAGGGCAGGGGCCTACAAAGCCGGCGTTCATTGCGGCGGGTATGGACAGCCTCGCAGCCTCCGCCTGGGAAGTCGTTGGAGAGATATGGAACATGGGTGCTGAAATGGAGTCATTTGCTCCGAAAGGCCATGCCGGTTGCGGCCGTCAGGGCAAAGAACGTTTTTATGGACGCCTTGGTGCGACACGATAAATGTGGTGAGGAGTTGAATGAGGTGTATCAATGGGAACGAATCCATGGACAGGAATTGACGTCCGAAGGAGTCCATGATATCCTGGTGTATGAGATTGGGTGGCGTGAAGACTGCGATTGGGCCCAGCATGAAGATGCAGCCGAGGTCAGGAGAATGCACGGCGGTGGAGGCTGGCAAGACAAAGGCAAGGGCCGCAGTAAAGGCCGCCCTTTGGGACCTGGTCAGGATGGCCGCGATCAGAATAAAGGTGGCCGTGGACGAGGTGGAAAGGACGGGCAAGGACAGAGTGGACAGGGACAGGGTAAAGGCCAAGAAGGACATTGCACAAATTGTGGCAAAGACGGGCACACTGCTGAATTTTGTTGGCAGAAAGGTGCCAAGGGCAAAGGTAACCGTGGAAAGGGCCGCCCGACCCTGCAGCAAGCGGACGCTGAGACTGAGCGTCCCTTGGGGTAAAAACTCTGTCTGCACTGTGCCTCTCCTGATCATTGGGCCAGGGATTGTCCCCAGAATGGTCCCAGCCAGCAGCAGGGTAAAGGGCGTGGCCAAGGAAAGGCCCAGCACCGCCAAGTGGGCGCGGAGGCGTCAGGGGTGCCGCCCGGCGACTGGGACGCGGGGAAAAGCCAGAAGGGCAAGGGGACTCATGAGCAGGGCAACCCAGCTAAATTGCCTGCGCAACCAGGACCCTCAGGCGCTTCGCGTAAGCCAGCTGCTGGACAAGAGACTCACGGCTAAAGCTGTCGGAGCTTAGCAAAATAAAACGGAAACATGAACGGCTGAGTGACACAACCACTGTTAACGCGGCCACTGCCCCACTGACCACTGTCAAAGAGGGACAGACCCCGACCACCACTGTGGGGTGTGGCGTGCAGTCACAGGAGGGCGTCCTGAATTCGGCTCTGGAGGCGGCTGCTTCTGTAAATCAGCCCCCAGAGTCCCTTGAGTTGCCTATGCTGGAGGTCTGCATCCGGTCATGTGCACTGCGTTCTGCCACTGTATGATGGTATTCACTGGCCTGTGGCATGACCAGAAAAAAAGTGTGCAAATTTAGGCGCAAACCGGCATCAACTCAGCTTGATGGTGCCACGGAGTTGGTTGTATCTGGAGTTGTTGAAGGGGTGCAGTACACAGTATTGATCGACCCCGGCTCCGAGGTGTTCGCACTGGCACTTAGTTCATTTTTTAAGAATAAAGAGTTGCCACTGGCTGCCCGCCCACTGCAGATCACAGTGGCAGATGGCAGTCGTATCGCTGGTGGTGCACAGGGTGCCACAGTGTCCATAGCGTTGCCTGTGGAACGGCACGGGCGCATGACTGAGATTCTTTGTGAGGATGTGTTTGTTTACAAGGCCGATGTAGTCGAGCATGTCATCCTAGGGTATCCTTTTTGTAAGTCGTATGGACTGATGATTGATCCAGTCCGCGACTGTCTGATTGATATTTCTCCATCAGTTTCTGTTTTCCAGATGAGTCACGAAGCGCCTGAGTTGAGGGCTCCGCTTGGAGTGCCCCAGCAAGACTGGGCGATCAGCGGGGACAGCCGGGCAGGGATAACAGTGGCCATGTGTCGGCACTGTTCTGAACTTTATGCATGGTCTGGGGAGGTCGGGAGTTGCTGCCAAAAACACCTGGTAACTCAGGGGCCTACGGCACCTGACAGGGATGAGCAGGGTTTGCAGTGCTGTGCCACTGAGGTACTGCGACCAGTTTTATCTTCGTTGGCGCTTTTGACCCTACCTCACACGCACCTAGTCCCCAGCCATCACAGCTGCCACAGTTGCTTCTGTCACTGCTGCTTGTATTTCTTGTTTTCCTTCCACAGGATGCCCACGTCAGCATGAACGACAACCTTTGAGTCTGGATCGCCGGCAAACGAGAGATCCGGAGACATGGAAGTCGTGCAAGAATTTTTCGCAGGTTTTGTATGTGTGCAATTGACTGTTTTTTTGTTACACAGTGCATGAGTGAGGGTTTGCGTCCACCTGCAACCCTCGTCTTGAATGACGAGTCAGAGCCTCCGCAATCTCCATGTACCATAGATGTGGGGTCTGACGCAAATTCTGAGGCATATGGCACAGATGAGCTCCAATCTGACATGGAGGATGTGCCTGATGCTCATTCTGTATATACTGCTCCGCCCCCGGATTCTTTTGCGGGTGGTTTTGGGCTCCGTGGTGACTACAGGGGCCCAGGCAAAGTTTCTGGAGGGGGGGTACACAGACGCAGCCACCAGCCCCAGTTTCGTGTCTACATTGTAAGTGTGAAGTGGATGAGGTTTGCGCCATGTGTTTGCGGGCAGATATCCCCCGGGATGATTTGGCTGATGACGAACAGGAGGGGGACCCACTGAAGATGGCCCATATCGGGTCCACACCGGTCAGATCATGACGGGTGCGGGCCCAGTACTCAAAATGTTCTCGAAGAATGGCACTTCAGACCCCCGGTAAATGCCGTCAGGCCGTGCGCAGGAAGATGAGACAATCCACTAAAATTTTATACTCGCAGGGTATTCACATTCTTTTATCGTCAGTTGGAGACATGATTCTGAAATTAGCTGGGCTGAAGGGTGATCAGTTTGTTGATGTTTTTGCTTCCAAGCAGGCACACGTGTTTCCGGGGTATTGGGATAAAGGGGAGAATGGGTTGTCCCATAATTGGGGTTTGTCGGACTCCAAAGGGACCCGGATCAAAAAAATTTATGGTTGCAGCCTCAACACCCTCGCACCGCCGAAAGTAGTGCAGGACGTCATCCTGGCAATCCTAGGGGTGGTGACGCAATATGTCGCCCCCTTCATCGCTGACGACTCCGACACCGCGAACCACCTGGACCACATCACGGTCCAGAGCGCGAAGGACAGGGCGCGGTACGCCTTCGACGCCTCGCGGGACAGCCTGCAGGATGACCGGACCCTTGGGCTTACGCGGAGCGAACGCGATGCCAGCAGGCATCGGTGGCCCTTGTGCTCACACTCGTGCACCACCGCTCAGCCTCCGTGCACGCCGAAGTCACCAGGATGTTCTGGGAAATAGCCGGTGCGCACGGCATATGCCACGAGGTACACTACCCCGTCCCGGAGTTCGCAAACCTGGCAGGAGGCGACTGGGTCCACCGCATACCCCGGGCCCTGGCCGCCCTAGGACCGGGGCTCTACAACCCCATCGCGTGGCCCAGTTTTGTGCTTGTACTTAGTATTGCCAACTTACTTAGGGTGCACAATAAACCCTTTTGTCCTTGTCTTGCACTTCAAAATCAAATTGTTTTAAATGAATTTCTTCATTCCAATTGATTCCCTTGGCAAGCACAAAGTAGGCAACAGCAAGAAGACGAAGTCTAGAACGAACATTGAGCTGGACCAACTGGGTGGTCTAGTAATACGGGTTCACCTGCCTAAATAACAAGAAAATTGATATAACAATAAATTCTCATTCAAAAGGCAATAAAACCTATATTTTAGCAACTTTCTGAGTAGTCTATCTTATCACAGGCCTTGTCAACATTACGTAAATTGCTGTCGCCGACAGCAGGCGGCGACAGTCGCGACAGGCCATCTGAAGCTTCAAAATAGCTTCAAAATAGCTTCTAATACATTAGAACCTTCTAAAAAGCTATAAAACATGATTAAATCACATTATAAGCATATAGGATGTGATTATTCATGTATGGCTACTAATGTATCCTAGATCTCTGCTCTCTGTAGTGTACCTAAGAGCAGTAGAGTCTAGCAGCAAGCTATAGGCTTGGAATACAGGCCAAATATGAGCAAATATTCTAATGTTCTAGGATCTTGAAGCTTGGAGAGGTCTAGTATAGATCCTCCAGAAAGCTTCTGAGAGGCCTAAATGCCCTGACTTATTACACCCCCTTCCTAAGCTTCATGCACATTCTCTAAGAATGTTCATGACAAGCTGATAATCTAAGATAAGGAGGGGTATGAGCATGAGGCATGCTCATATTGAATGTTCTGAGTGTCCAATGTAGTGTCTTACTACCCCCATCCTAGAGGTAAAGATGTATCTCCACCTACGAGGGTAAAGTTCCTAAGTGTTGGGTATGGTAGGGCTCAAAATGAAACATGAGAAACACTGAGCAAAAAGCTAGCATACAAAGTATGAACAATGATAACCCAAATCCTCAGGCAAATAATGAGGGTAAGGGTAATACACCTGGATGTAGACGTATAAATTACAATGAGCTATACGGAAAATCAATCACAATTGAGAATGAAATGCAACATATGGGTTAAACTTGAAATTCAAGTTCTGCCTAAGCTGTCTATTGACAGGCTTGTCTTTGTCATCCAAAGAGAGGATATACCACCTTACTCAACGGACGCGTTACATGTGGCTAGCTAATGCAATGGATGCATTGCGGTGCCTGTTTGACGCAATCGGTTTCTTGGCCTGCATTACATGGACAGAGAAAGCGAGGCAGCATCAGTAATGACTAACTGTTGATTAGTTTAGCGGGTAGTCTCAAAGCGCATCTCAAAGGGTCGGGGGTGGCAGTCACAATGAGGGCCTCAACTCATCTGACCCGGATCTGCTCTTTCTTATGAAGCCGGTTCGGACCCCCGTGGCCATCTTTGGGTCACTTGGGGTGTGTATGAATGTGCCGGCAAGCCGCCATTGGCTGATATCATACTCTCCCATCCACCTGACCTAACCCGATGTGATAGTGTGATAAGTTTGGCCATTCCAGCTATGAGCGGCCATATTCAGTACCGAGGCGCCGCCAGCTGAGATTTATATATCAGAATATCAGGAATCAACATGGTTTTTTTATCATAATGTTTCCGTAACTTTTCCGCCTTCCGTTCTGATGGTCAATGTATCGGCGACCGTCAGTTGGCTCGCGATTTTGCGGTAACCGATTGGTTAACTGTTATTTCCAGATATTTTGGCGGAAACCTCGATGAAGGGTCAGATTTCATCAGTAAAGGGTTCGTTGCTTCCGCAATTTTCTAAATATGCACTCGAAATTTTAATCTGAATTTTTCGCGATGTCGAAATCGGATTTTCGACTTCGACATCGCCGCACCTGATTTGGTCTTCTTCGAGTGGTCATACTCCTTTCCCTATGCCCAAATCAGGTTTCCCTTATACTTGCCACCCATTTGACTTGGAGATATAAGGGAAACAAAAGTGAATCGTGGGACCACTTTGAAGGGCCATATCTACGCGCGAGTGTGAGGAAAGATAATAAGGAAGGTTGCGTTGCAAGCGCCTTGGTCTCAACTTATTTTTAGTAGGGTCCAACACCTTAGGTCGTCATACACACTCGTTGTATCATAGGATCATGGTCAACATGGTAGAAACTGGTTTATAACTTGTTGACCATGTGTCCGGACTTGATATTGTGACTTTCGAGAGTAGCGCATGAGTCTTGCGGTTGCATAGCATCTTTCCTTAGGTTCCCACGTCCATTTAACCCAAAGTTATGACCATGGAGGGGCATGGCATACCATGGTGGGAGCCATTTTTAAGGGCTATGTGTGATATTGGTAGTATATGTCTTGATATGCTCACGCCCATGTTATATATCTTCGTGTGGCCGAAGAGATGGTGAGCCACACGTGACAAGGGCTTTGCCCATGTCCCAATTGTGGAATTCAAAGCGCTAGACTAAGTCTACCGCGTATGTATTGCTCATGGTATGTTTGGCAAAGAGATCCATGAGTGCACTCCCATTTTCATGGGGCATGTAGATATGAGTGGCGAAGGTATCTCCATGCGCCCGATTGGGGATCCAAGTGGGGGAATTGTTCGCAAATGGTTTCAATCATTTGTGTATTGAACCATGAGCGGATATCATGGGTGAGTATAGAGATATACTATCATGACAACTTTGTATTTGGACATATTTTCATGTTTTTGACCTCAATTTGTGCTCATTTTTGCATTTTTTGTACTTACCTGGTCGGCAAACAGCAAGAAGCCTATGGAGAGTCGAACCGTGGTATGTTGTTCATATGTTGGCATATGCTTTGGAGTTGAACACCACCATATGCCGGATCGCGTACTCCATTTGGCTTGGCGCACGAAGGATTACAAGAATTGGTCTCAAGATCATGGGCTGACTTGGGCAGTGCGTGGCGCCCATATCCGAAGGGGTTTCGAAGGTAAAGTGGGGATGTACATGGGCATTGACCTTTGGTCTCTATCCTGCATGAATACTAGATTTCGATTCCTTGCATGCTTTGAGCCTTTGGATAAGTGGTAACTTCAATTTTGAGCATATATTTGATATGTGGCCAATATGGTGTGAATTGGCAGTTTTTGGCATGTTATGAGGTCAAACTCATGGGGCATATCTCTAAGCCCATTGGACTCCAAGTCCATCCAAGTTTATGTCAGGGTAGGGCATGGTCCTGAGTGCCACTCTAGGCCATGACACGCCACCTCCCCTATTGGACTAGGATTTAGAGGCTTGGGAGTGAACACATGTTTGGGGTTTGTGTAGTGATTTGTGACACATGGCATTCAGCCATCTCGTTTGACCTGGTTCAGGGCAATAGGTTGGCTAGTCATGGGAAGGTCTTGAGTCCAGGGATTGAGGGGTTTATGGCTGTGAATGTGTATGTTTACCTCTTTCCCCAACTTTTGCTTTATTTCTGTTCATATGCCAATTTCAGGGCTTTCCTCTTTGGTGCAATTCTTGTACATGCCCGCCACCGTGGGACAACCGGTGTGCTGACGGAAGCCCGCATCGTGTATTGGATTGTGGATTGGGTTATTGCTGTATTTGTGGGATCCGGTTGCTGTTCAGGGTTGAAGGAGGATTTTATTTTCTATATTTTTTAATTTTTGACCCTGGAATTTGATAAATGCAATCGTTGATCAGGGGCAAGTCGGCAGGGGTTACAGGCGGAAGGGGCACAGCAGGGGCCGGTCCTGGTAGGGACCTTCTTTATGGTAGCAGAGGCGTACCTGCTGCCCCTACCTACCGCCGACCCGGGGACTTGGGCCCCTATGAGCCCTGCCCGAGTACGCCCCGGGTGCGTATTGTGGACTCGGTGGAGACTACGCCGGAAGTTGAAGCCCGAAGAGAAGTACGACGTTCGGGAAGAGGAGGACTTGACATGGAGGACCTGGTCTCCATGTGTGAGCGTCGCTGCCGAAAGGCATGCAACCTCTGCTCCGCCGCGGAGGACTCTGAGGAGGCCTGCCATTCAGGCAGCAGTGGAGGACGGGCCCGGCGCTACCGGAAGCGCGGGTCACCCAAGCCCGCGGCAGGGGACGCCGGGGCTATGGATACGGACCCCAGCCCGGTCAGGCTGTGGGCATCCGAGGGGCACTCCGATGGCTATCGGACTTGCTTCCCCTCGGAGTCCGAAGAGATGCCCGCGCCGACCGCCAGGGCGCGTACGGCCCCCGAGCCCGCCCTGAAGCACGACGCCGAGGGCTTGGAGAGGCCAGCCAGGGACAGGACGGCACCTGTGCCCCGGCACACGGGACCAGAGATGGACGCCATAGGCGATACGCCCATGGGCGATGAGTCTGAGGTGCCGGGAACCGCGGGATGCGCTGGATCAGGTGGAAAGCACGCTGAGTGCCACTGCGAGCACGTGTCCTTCCTCATGGGCAAGTACTCAAAGATGGGGATGGACGCCATCGTGCATCGACTCGACAGCCTGGACAACGCAAAGGACCGCCCAGAGGAGAACGTCGCCGGGATCCTGGATGACCAGTCGGCCGCGGAGAGAGACATGGCGGAGCTGCGAGCGGAACAGGACCGGTACCGGCAGAATTTGGAGCTGGCCCTGGAGAAGCAGCAGCGAGTGGTGGACAGCCTCCTCCACCTGGTGGAGGACATGTCGGGACGCCTGAAAAGGCTAGAGGAGCTACAGCCCCTCGCCTCGGGTCCGGAGCTCCCGGCAATGCCGGCAGCGGCAGAGCTGGTGGAGCGGGTTAAGACCCTCCGGAGCGCCATGGATAAACCCATGGGCGGTCCGGCAGAGGCACCCTACGCGCCTCCGCGTGTTGACCCGGGTGCGCTGCCGTTTGTTCCCATGTTCAGCGAATCCACAATGCTCGGGGAACACACGGCACCGGCTGGGTCCATGCGGGAAGGGCACGCAACCACGGACCCGAGGAGCCTGACGGTACAGATGTCTGATGCCGCCCAGGATCTACCGATCACTACAACTGCCCATGCAGTTTATGCGGAAGAGGAGATCCAGAGCCAGACCATGCAGGGGCGAACCATGGGAAGCGCCGACGAACATGGTCGAGGTCATCCAGGCGGAAACCTGTGGGCTAAGGACCCCAATACGGGGATATGGACGGCCGGTGGAGCAAGTCCTTCCCGCATTCCAAACCCCATGGGTTCAGGCCCAACTGGACCGCACTCCATGGAGGAGAGGGATGTAAGGGGAGTGTACTCACACCCCCCGGCCACAGGTGGTATCCGTCTCGGTGGAGTGGTGGCTGGGGACGTCGGAGACGCCATCAGGATTGACAACCTCAGGGGAATCGAAATCCCCTACTATGATGGCAACCCCTCCAACCTGGACGATTTCATCCTGGATTGGGAGGACTTCGCCGAGGAGGTCGTCGGCGAGATGCGGGGAGCGCCGCGGGACAAGTGGGTATGTCGGACATTCCCACTCCGGCTGGCGCAGGACCTGAAGGAGGAGCTGCGGGATCAGATCCGGGAAGGATTAATCCATACGGAGCAGGCCTGCCTCCAGTGGTTGGAGGATGAGGAGCGGGTGGACGCTCCGAACCAGAAGCTGGACGATTTGTGGTCCATCCCGCTGCAGCTGGACCGCGGTGAGTTGCGGGTCCGGGAGTGGAACCGGTACCTGCGGAAGTACCGACGGAGCCTCAAGCTGGTTGAGGACTGGAACGAGTCCAGCGACATCCGTCACTTGCTGAAGGACGTCCTCCCCCGCCACTGGAAGAGGCGAGTGGAGGACGAGAAAAAGAAGCGAGCCAAGAAGCGGGTGGCGGTGAGGATCATGGCGGCGGAGGATACCCATGCGGGTATCATGGAGTTCTTCAGGAGGAACCTGGGCGAGCCCAACCGGATGTTGGGACTGAAGAACGCCGTGTACGTGGAGGTATTTGGAGACACCATGGGGCAAAGGTTGCTGCGCCGCAACAACGTGGAGTGGAGGCGCGGGGAGCCGCTGAGGATGCAGGTCATCTTCGCCCGCATGAGCCTGGACGAGATCGTGAAGTATATCACGGTGGATTTGAAGCTCAATGCGAAGAACGAGGCCCACGTGCAGGATCGACATGGTCATGGACAACGAGGCCACCGAGAAGACCGCCATCATCGGGAGATCCAGGAGGACACGTCCATCTCCGCGGAGAATGGTAGTGGAAGTGGCCAAGACCACTGGACCTGGTCCCGGGAGGATCACGAGGAGGCCCATTTCTTCGCGTTTGTGGCGCACCACGTGAGGGACCATGGGCAGGATCGGTCCAGATGGAGCCGGGTGGGACCCAAGAAGGGCAATGAGCCAAGGAGGATCAAGAGCCCACCGCTCTCGCTCCGGGAGTACAGGTCTCAGCACGACGAGTGCTGGCTCTGTTATGGCAAGGGAAACAACCATGCACACGACCACCGTCAGTGCAAGGTGTATGAGGCGGACAAGAAGGCCTACTTCGCCGCACACCCCGAGAAGAAGCCCAAGGAGCAGCGGATTGCCGATTGGAAGGCGAAGGGCGGAGACGGGGGAAAAGGCCAAGGCAAAGGCCAAGGGAAAGGCGGAGGAAGAGGCTATGGTGGTGGACCTGGCCAAGACCGACGAGTGAGGTCGATCGAGGAGGTTGCTGAGGACATGTTGAGGACGTTGGAGGAACTCAAAGCCCAGCAACGTGGTGGACAAAGTCCTGGCGGATCGCAGCCGGAAGGGGCTGCGGGAAGCCAAGTCTAGAGGAGCGCCCACGGAAGTGGGACCTCGGAGGTCTCTCCTCTGAAAATCAATGGAATTCCAGAGAAAGCGAAGGCACATCGGGTGCCGAAGAAGGATCCAGAAGAGCCAAAACCACTGAGTTTCGCCACTCCCAAACCCTGGAGCGCCCTGCCAAGGGAAGTTTATGTGGACAAGGGACGTGGTAAGAAGGAAGGAGCGACCACGGAGAGCCCCGTGGACGGGCAAGACCAACCCAAGGTCTACACCATCCGTGATCATACCCTCGAAGTCCTGATGCACCTGGACGTGCTAGAGTTGCATGCCGTGAGAGTCGTCCATACACCGCATGGTGACGAGCGGCAGTTGCACTTGAAGGTGCGTGTACGGTGCGGACAAGAGGAGTTGGTGGTGGATGTTTTGGTGGATACGGGTGCCCAGGTGAGCCTGGTCCGGAGAGGGTTGGTTAAGGAGGAATCCCTGCAGCCCAGCCGCAGACCGGTGCGCCTGAAGGTGGCCAATGGAGAGATCATGGGTGGTGGTACCCATGAGGCCACTATCAGTATGGAATTCTGGGAACATGAGCGCTTGAACCGCCCTGATCTGGCGAAGAGAAGCACTCTATCCGGGAACTTCTATGTGGCCGACATTACTGATTGGGATATGATCATGGGGTATGACTTCATGGTGGCAAACGCCATTGGAGCCCTTCCCCATGGTGCAACGCTGGTCCGGGGGGATGATGAATGCCTTACATGGCTGTCCACGGACTATGCATGCGGATTGAAGCGGTACCCAGAACCCCATGGCTAGGGTAGGGCATACAACCGGTCTCCGGTCCACTAACCCCATGTACGGAAGGGAAGACGCCCGTTGATGCCCGGTGCGAGCCCGGCAGGAGCATGTTCCGTGCCGTAAAGCCCCTCATCGGCAACCGATGCGCCGCCAGCAGAGATTTATATATCAGAATGTCAGGAATCAACAGGGTTTTATTTTCATATTGTTTCCGTCAATTTTTACGCTTCCGTTCCGATATTCACTGTTTTGACAGCTGGCGGTTAGTTCGCGACTTTAGCGTAACCGCCAGTTTAACTGTTATATACAGATATTTTAGCGCAAATCGTGACGAAGACTCTAAAGTCTTCAGGAATTGCATTGATGCATCCGCAATTTTCACATTCTACACTCGCAACCTTCATTCGAATTTTTCAGGATGTCGAAATCGGATTTTCGACTTCGACATCCCCGCACTTGATTTGACCTCTTTCGAGTGGACCTACGTGCTTCCCTATGCACGAATCAACTTTCCCTTTGTCTTGCCCTCCATTTATCTTAGAGATATGGGAAAAACAAAGTTGATTTGTGAAGCCACTGGTGAGGGTCATATCTCGTGCCGCTTGCGAGGAATGACAATGAGGAAACGTGGGATGTATTGACAATACTCCCGACGTAATTTAGGAAGCTTTATACGCCTTGCGTCTCCACACGTGCGCGCTAGCGTAATGGATCATCGTCAAGAGGGTAGAGTTTGCGTTATAACTCTTTGGCCATGATATTGCGTGCGTTAAGATAACTTTCGAGTGTAGCGCGCGAGTGTTGGTGTTGCATGGGAACTCTTCTTGAGTTCCTATGAGCGATTGACACAAAGTTATGCCCTTGGAGGGGCATGACATATCGTGGGGGCAGCTACCTTTTTAGGCAATATGTGGTATGTGCCATGTGTTGTATTGCGTGCCCATTTGGCGGGTTTGGCTAAGAGCGATACACCCACCAATGGACCTCATATTGCACGAGGCCCTTCCTTATACTCCCCACGATCAATTGAAAGCCTAACCTTCGTGGAGGGAAGCTTGTGTGGCGATCCCAAAGCGATGCGTTGGGAGCAAGGTGTCTGTTTTGCAATTTTCCATATTTACATTTGCCCACTTGGGAAGTAGCGTTAATATTATTTCAAAGCGCCCCAAGTGGAGCACATATGTGGAATCGAAGGTCATTGGTGTCAAGTCATTATGTTTAGAGGGATTGGTCGATTACTCAATCCAAGCCGAAGATATTATAATATATTTGTGCGCCTTTCAAGGCACTTTTGGGTGTTTTTTCGCCAATATTGCTGTTTTTTGCCCGTCATGATGTCAAGTGGCGACCGTTTATCTCAACGTTGCGCTCGATTGACATCATGACCCAAGTATGTTATGAGGTTACATACTTTGATGCCCACCATATCTTGGACCCGGCGAATAACTCCTCTTGGGCTTGGCATACCGTGGCCGCCATGTTGGCGATTTGGGACCATCCCAAATCATGGGCTCACTTGGCGACCCTGCCATTCTCAAAACCAAGGGAGATGGGCGGCGCCCAAAAGATATGTTGGACACATATGACTTGATACCAATCCAATGGCATATTCCGGTCCAAGTCGGGCATGTGCCTCATTTGCCCCAACCATGAGCGTGCGCATTTTCGGCCATTTTGAGCAATTTTCCACATTTTCTGCCCGCCGTGCACCATGTTCAGCTACCTCGTGCACGCCGGACGCATGGACCAATGGACCATATATGACATGGGTGTTATGTATATCGGTCCCCATTGTTCACACACCACATGAGCGAAGCAGAGCAACCTTCGTTAAGGTGCTAGCCCAAAGTGAGTGTGGGCAATTTTGCCATTTTGGCATTTGTGGACCCAATTGGGATTGTCACCACGCCAAGTGGCATGGAGATCTTTGAGAGCCAATTTCATGGCAGTCTCCGTTAGACCTCTGGTGAATCGCGTATGGAATGGCCAATCCGATCTCCAAGCCTGCGTGGAGATATACTATTGGGAGCACCCCCGAATTTTGGCTCATTTCGAGCAGCCAAAATAACCCCCTTTTGGGACCCCAATTTCACCCCCCCGTGTGGTCAATTGGCGGCCCCATATCTCTAGGCCCACGTGAAGCCCGGACCTAATTTCAGGTTGCACACTCAGATATAAGTCCTAGGTCCTGCCTCCTACCCTGTGAGCCATTGGCCTTGCCCTGGC
The DNA here is from genome assembly GCA_964036045.1 of Eutreptiella sp. 'Long Island Sound 2002'. Taxonomy (NCBI): domain Eukaryota; phylum Euglenozoa; class Euglenophyceae; order Eutreptiales; family Eutreptiaceae; genus Eutreptiella; species Eutreptiella sp. 'Long Island Sound 2002'. The sequence goes on along the minus strand of OZ038379.1, from coordinate 44,005,688 downwards.
CGGGCGAGCCACGCGTGGGAATGACGCCAATTTTGGTGATTCTGGCATCATGACCCCACTTGACGAACCCGTGGTGCCCTGATGCCGGGACCTCAGAGGGAACCAGGTTGGGTGAGGGCTCCAGGGAGTTCGTATTCGAAAGGCATTGGGTCAGCTGCCTCGTCCCTACCTCTGGCGGGTCCAGACGAGGGGTCAACTTTGCAGATTTTTGAGCTAATTTCAGTTTGGGCTGAAACAGCCCATTTTCAGCTACCAACTCCTAGGGGATAATGGCGGAGCCATATCTCTGGCTCAGAGGGAAGTTGGGACCTGCCGTTGAGGGAGCATAGGGAGCGACTGTCGGTTGACCTTGGAGTATCTTGGTTCCCAGGAACTCGCATGTGGCTGGGCGTGACACCCCCCCTATTGGCAGGGTTTCAGGGTCCGGACTGAGCAGGGCATGGGTTGTGTTTGAGCCCCTGCCCCCACCAGCCACTGAGAGGGTCGGACCTGGGATTGGGATATGAGTTAGGACTGAGTGTCTATTGTCCTATGATGGCCTTACCCCGGTCCAGTCTTAACCCCATGTGTACATATCCTGATGTGTTGCTGTACATACTTTTGTTCCCTTGTTTCAGAGTGGCAAGGATCCTGAAACGCTTTGTCACATGACACGAGCGTATTGATGCCCCTGTGAGCGCAGTGCTTTGCCTGCCTGCTTGCTTGTGCGTGTCACCGCAGCGTCCCGTGGCCAGGCCCCCCACGGGAACGCGTCCAAAGCGTTTCACCGCCGCGGGGTTACCCATCCCTTGCGTGCCACTCGGGGCCACCAAAACCTGAGCAGCACGGCGCAGCAGCTCGCAGCTCACAGCTCGCAGCTCGCAGCTCGCAGCGCAGCGCAGCGGCTCGCAGCGCCGCCCAGCGACAGCGCCGAGTCAGTGAAGGAAGTGCAGGGAGCAGAACTCCGTCATCAACGAGTTCCCTCGGCCGACCAGCAAGGCCGCACTCCCAGCTACAGCAACCGCTTCCACAACCGCCGGCCGACCAGCACCGGCCGCACTCCCAGTCCAGTGCTGCATCACCCACCTCAACAACCACCCCAGGACCACCCCATCGAGAGCACCGATGGTGAACTGGGACGAGGCGGGCAAGACGTGGCCGCAGCCCCACCCCCATGCGGCGCGCCTACTGCGTGGGTTGCTGTGGGGGCAGCAATACCGCCACAGCAATCCCCAGTGTGAAGGCGGCATGCCCGGGAGCCTCGAGCTCCGCGAGGACATGGGCGAGGACCGCCTGCGGGCAGTGGAGGAGTGGCTGCGGGCGGAAGGGTATGAGTACCGCTTCCGCCGCAAGCGTTGGAGGACCTGGACCCGCCCGGACAGGCCCGGCAAAGGGCTGCGCCCCGACAGGATTGAGGAGGACGAGAAGCCCAACGAGTACCCGTCGGGCGCCTCGATCAACGTCTCCATGTGGGACATGATCGAGAAGGAGTTCCCGGAGCTGGGAAACGAGCGCAGGCTGCAGGGCAGCAGCAGCAGCGCGTCTCCTGGGAAGGAGAAGCGTTCCGCCGGGGACAGGAGGCGGGACAGAAAGTGGCGGGAGTACCAGGAATCCCTGGCCGCCGAAGCCGCCCAAGGCGCCAGGGGCGGAACCCCAGCCCACAGCCCCCAACGGGCCAATGGTGGTCACCACCCCGGCCACACCACCCTTGGTGACTTCCTGGAAGTCGCCAAGCAGACCAAGGCCAAGCCCCGTATGCTGCTCCTGAGGAAGGCAGGCCCCAGCAGCGACGTGGAGTCGGCCCACCGTGGGAGGATGCCGGCCGACCAGGCCAGCTCCAGCGGCAGCGTCGCTCCCCACCAAAGGGATGTGGCGGGCGCCTGCGAGCGCACCTGTGGGGTGCCCTGCAACCTTCGGGTTGCCCGGCAACGCGCCACGCAGCAGAACGCTGCCGTGGAGGGCGCCGTCGGCATCGCCCATGAGGAGGCCACCGAGTGGGGCAGAGGCATGGACTACCACGCCTCGACCGTGGCAGTCATCGCGGCTGGTCTCACGGCTGCGGCCGCCCATGAGGCAGTGGCTGCCCGGATCAGGGGTGAGGTGGCGGCAACCGACGAGGAAGCCCGCCTGACCCAGGAGGCCATTGCCTGCAAGGAGGCCGAAGTGAAGGCACTTGAAGAGGCGCATGCCCAAGAGAGGGCAAAGAAGGAGGCGGAGGAAAGGGCCCATGCCGAGGCAACGGCTAAGGCCCAGGCGGACGCCGCCAAGAAGGACGCCATCGAGGCCGCGTGACGGAAGGTCGCTGAGGAGAGGGCCAAGACGGAGGCGGAGCTGGCGGCGTTGGAAGCGGAGAAGGCTCGGCTGCAGCAGGCCCGCAAAGCCGAAGCAGCTCGTGCTCGGGAGGAAGCCGAAGGGCGAGCTGCCGCAGCCACCGCCGCCGCATTGGAGGAGGCAGAGGCCAAACTCCGCCGCGAGACTCCCCCGGGAGGATCACGAGTGGAGACCCTTCGAAAGCTTTTCGAAGGGGACGCCTCCTCCAAGATGACGCTGGATGAGGCGGACACGGGCAGCAGTGGGAGCAGTGGCCCCACTGCCCATCGACGGAGGAAGGGCAAGGGGAAGACCCCCGAGAGGCCGCGGAGGCCAGCCGGTGGACACCCCCACGACAGCGACCCCTTTCTTCACCGCCAGCGACGGGGATGAACGAGGCCGCCAACATCGCCGAGTGGTGGCTTGGACGGGCGGAGGAGGCGGAGACGTCCCCATGGAGCCGGGAGGTGACGATGAGGATCCCCCTCCTCCCTACCGGAGCTCAGAGTCTTCCGAGAACGAGACGCCCAGGTGGGGCGACATGGACGAGGATGACGACATGGACTTCGACATCACGAAAAAGCGCCCATCCTCAGACCCACCGAGGCGACCCGGCGGAGACCCACCGGGACCCCCTGGCGGAGGACCATCAGGACCCCCTGGTGGACGCCCACCAGGTGGACCCCCTGGAGGCGGACCACCGGGCAGGGGAGGACCCCCTGGACCGGGCGGACCCGGCGGAGGCCCTCCTGGAGGACCCCCTGGAGACCCCGACGCCCCACCAGGGAACGGCGACCCGGATACCACCTGGCGGTGGATTTTTACCTCCGCAGGAGGGTCTAGTTCCTCGAGTGCGAGGTAGACACGGGCAAGGGCGAGATGACTCGCAATTCCAGGGTCGCCGCGCGCGCGCAGAGAGAGCTGGACATCGCCAAGATCGAGATGGTCAAGAGCGCCAGCGTCGCCACCGCCACCCAGAGGCTGCTGGACATCGCCAGGGGCGAGACCAGGTCGCTGAACAAGGTCATCAGCGGCCTGCAGCAGAGGCTGGACGCCCTGGAAGCCCGTGGGAGCGTCGGCAGCGACCACCCACCCCTGGAGTCTGGCTCGTCAGACGACGGCTGGGGACCTGGACCAGGTCCGGGCAGACCCCACGCCCCCGGCGGAGCCCCCAGGAGTCGCCCCAGGGCCAGTGCCCCCACTCTCACAGCCCCCTCTCACCACGGCGCGGGCCGCCGCAACGAGCGCGTGCCGCCCGGCAGTGGCAGTGAGGATTGGCGGGATGAGTGGCTCAGTTCGGACTACCACAACCGCTGTGCTCCACCGCGGACACCGGTACGCCCCCGACGCCCCGCACCAGCCCCGGAGCCAATCCCAATGGCTGGCGGACGTTATGGTGGACTCAGGGATGAGGTCCCTGGAGGAGACGTGGAGTGGGATGTCGGGATGTTGGCGGAGGAAGACCTGGAGGAGTTCGACATTAGCCTGCCGCGTGGTGTACGACGGGAGGCCGCTGAACGCAGCCGCCGGCGCCGTGATGAGGAGGCATACATGGAAGGTGTACGGCGTGAACATCTAGGTTCAGCGTACATCGAGGAACCGCGGCGTAGCCACAGCGATTCCATGGAGGAGATGGACGTGGCGGCCGTGGGAGTCCGTGGGCGAGGCCGATGGGAACCTCGGTCGACCTCGCGGCCGGCGTTCATGGTCTCTAAGGCCGCGGATGCCGCCGTGTGGGAAGACTTGAAGGACATCAAGCCCCCCATGTACGATGGCAACCCCCTCAACCTCGACCGCTTCATGGAGAAGCTGGACTATTGGGGGGTGACCGTCACTGAGGACATGGATCTCGCGGATGCGGAGAAATATGTCTTCAGACGGTGCAGGTACCGCCTGCCGGAAGTGCTCCAGGAGCTATACTTCGTGGCGACCAAGGAGGGGAAAATCAAGACCCTCAAGGAAGCTAAGAAGTGGCCCAACGAGCAGGAGCGGGTGGACGCTCCGCAGGTGGCTGCCAAGCGGTGGAAGTCCATCAAGCTTCAGCATGATGGACGGAAGATCCGCCTACGGGACTTCCGTGACTTCCGAGGGCAATACACCCTCTTCCGCCGCAACGTGGAGGACTGGAACGAGGGTGACGAGCAGGCTCGCCTGCTCTCCATGCTGCCGGAAGCAGGGATCAAGAGGGTCACCAAGGAGGAAGCCAAGAGGGCCAAGTCCAACCACACGGTCAAGATGATGCTCCCCAAAGAGTATCATACGAACGTGGTGGCTTGGACAAGGAAGAACGTGGCCCGGGATGTCAAACGGCACTCCCTGCGGAACGCTCTCCTCATCACCGTCTCGGGCGATCGCGAGAAGACCGCGATGTGACGAGTGTAACGTGAGCGGCCAGACCATCCGTCTGCAGGCTATCCCGGCGCGGATGAGCTGCGACGAGATCCTGGAGTGGGTTGGAGAGGAGGTGCTCATAGAGTACCGGAACCTCCACCACACCCGCGGGTTGAGGCCCGGCGACCGCGACGTCAACTACGTTGGCGAGGGACCTGGCGGGGAAGCTGCCATGGACCCAGCGGGAGCCGGCGGTGATGAGACTCTCGTCGACGATGACGACGACGATGAGCCCGCCGAAGTGGCCGATTGTGCCTTCGTGGCAGACAACCTGAGCGCGGGGAGCAAACAGGGAAGCTGGAAGCCCCTGCAGCCGGGTTGGAAGAAGAAGGAGAAGAGGGACCCTCGCCGCATTGGCGACCCTCCGCTGTCCTTTGGGGAGTTCATACGAGCTCACCCTCAGTGCTGTTTCGTGTGTTATGGGAGGAAGAAAGGCTTCAACCATGACCACCGAACATGCCCCATCCACCAGGCTGACACGGAGGCCTACAAGAAGGCGCACGGGTCGAAGAAGCGTGCACCTGCGGGTATCCGGGAGGCCAAAGTGGAGGTGGACAAGGACGAGCTCTCCAAGCTGATGTCGCAGGGGACCGAGTTAGCCAAGGAGATCCAGGAGATCAAGAGGAACTGGGTCCCCAGGTCGGACAACAAGAACAAGGAGAACAATCAGAACGACCAGAACAAGGACAAGGACAAGAAGCCTAGGAATAGGAGGAGGAAGGGTGTCAACGAGGTTGATGCCGAGGAGACTGCTCCTACCTCCACACCCGACGCCCCCTAGCGGAGCCCCTGCAGCCAAGGGCCCCAGCTAGGGCGGTTGCAGGATGGTGACGTGGGAAGCGCCGAACCATCCCAGTCGGGAGTCGATAAGCACAAAGGGACTGCCGCGGGCGGAAGGCCCGGCCCGGCACCCAGTCGCGGAGGCAGGGTGAGGGCAAGTGAAGGCACGAACCCTTGCACCCGTCCGTCCTTCGCGACCAAGAATGTGTTTGATGTACTTCAAGATCTATCGGAGAGTATCGGAGGATCACCCGGCCCGCAGCTGGACGCTGCAGATGGGCAGCCTGAGCCCATTGTCCACGACCTGCACCAGTCGCTTGTTGAGCTTCTGGAACGGCCAGAGAGCCTGAGCTTGCACGCAGTGCGCCGAGTGGGGCGTGAGCGGCAGTTGCACCTTAAGGTCCGTGCCTTCTGCGGGGAAGTGGAAAAGGTCTTCGACGTGTTGGTCGACACGGGAGCTCAAGTCAGCTTGGTCAAGGCTGGCCTACTTCCGCCAGAGTGTCTGACCGACAGTCGGAAACCTGTCAGGCTGAAGGTGGCGAACGGCCAGTACATGGTGGGAGGCACGAAGGAAGCGGCCATTGGGCTGCAGTTCGTGAACCACCGTGAGCTGAGCCGCCCAGACCTCGGCAAGGAAATCCTCCTGCAAGGTCGCTTCTACGAGGCCGAGATGGACTGGGACATGATCGTTGGGTACGACTTCATGATGGAGAAGGACTCCGGCGTCCTCCCGGCCCAGGCCTCAATGACCCTGTACCAGGACGACCAGCTCTCGTGGCTTTCGTCACCTTAGCACCATGCGGAATGCCAATGGATCCACCCTGAACGCAATCAGCTCGAAGTAGCCGCGCTGGACACTGAGCCAACTGGGCCAGCAAACCAGGAGTACGGCGTAATGCCGGAAGTGGCGAGCCGAGTGGTTGCGGACCTGGGAGCTTCGGATCTGGCCCTGGATGCGGTCTCCTCAGGAACCTCCGCCCATCTGCGGGTTTGTGAGAAGTACTGGAGCGCACAGGACTCCGCGTGGAAGAAGCACTGGGGTCCGCATCAGGGGTTGATGTGGATCCATTGCCCCCGTTGGGACATTCCAAGAGCGATAGCGAAAATTCGCAAGGACCGCTCCAAGGCAGTGCTGGTTGTTCCTATGGGATGCACCGAGGAGGAGAGTACCCGACATTGGGTAGTCTCATTGACCAACATGACCTTAAACAAGGTCGTCCTACCAGCTGGAGAGAGTGTCTATCAGACGGCTAAGGGACAGCCCATGCCACCCCAGAGATGGCCAACGGAATTCCACTATGTGGATGGGGGCCTTGATCAGGCCGACACCACGGACTTCGTCTGTGTCAACCGCATCATAGCAGAGCCATGGCGACAATGCTTTGCGGTTCCCCCTGTTGACATCGGAGAATCGGAAGACCCCCTCACTGAGGAGGAGTTGGATCTGGTTCAGGGGTATATGGATCAGCCCTTTCACGACTGGGGGAACCAGCGTGAGGGCAAAGGCCAGGACAAGGCCTGGTGGGAAGTGGACTCGATCGTCTCTGGTTCCTATGATGGGAACACCTTCGTGCAGAGGGTGCTGGACCACTTGTCCAGCCAGGACGAGCCAATCGGGGGTAACCCACCCACTTACGGCGATCCATTCCGACGCAAGACCAGAGATGGCCCTTTGGGCCACCTGGGAAGACCGCCTGAGCCGAAACCGAGCGGGGTCGCTACCCCTCAAGTAAGCTCCGTGGTTCAAGTGCCCGGAAAAGCCAAGGCGGAGTCCGACGATTGCCCCAAGATCCAGGCATTGAGGGCCAGGCTGAAGCAGAAGTATGGTGATACCTTCTTCAGCGGTAAGCCTGTGTTTCCCCCACCGGTGCGTGGACCGTATTGCGAGGCCAAGATACGACTGAAGCAGGACCCCCGTGTGTATCGACACCGGGAGTTTGCCCTGAGGGGCGAGAGGAAGGAAGCCATGGAGAAGATCCTCCGTGACTTCATCGGGAGAGGCTGGCTCGAGCCGTGCCACTCCGAGTGGGCCTCTCCATGCTTCGTCGTCCCCAAGAAGGTGGCCGGTGAGTGGCGGCTCGTGGTCGACTACTGCGGCCTAAACGCCCAAACGCAGCACGACAGCTATACGCTGCCCCTCATTGAGGATATGCTGCAAAAACAACGCCGGCGGAGGATCTTCACGGTGCTTGACCTGAAACATTGTTATCATCAGATGCCTCTCGCCGAAGAGTCCCGTGCCTGCACAGCCATGAGCACTCCACTTGGACCTCTCCAGTGGAAGGTGATGCCCATGGGCGTTACCAACGGCAATGCAGCCTTTCAGCGGATGCCGGAGAACCTGCTTGAGCCGGTGCGTGACTGTGCGGACCCCTTCGTGGACGACGTCATCATCACGTCCGGGGACCCCAGTATGAGCTACAAGGAGCTCCTGGAGGCACATGAGAGGGACGTCACTCCAGTGCTGGACCTCCTGGTTCGGCACAAACTCACGGGCAGCAGTGACAAGGCCACCATTGCGGTAAGCGAGGTGGTCTTTGCTGGCCACGTAGTCGGGAACGGGCAGCGAAAGCCCATACCTGGCAGGGTGGCTGCGATTGAGCACTGGGAAAAGCCCAAGACGGTCTCTGAGCTACGGGCGTATCTGGGGTTCTGCAATTACTACTCGGGGTATATCAAAATGTATGCCGAGTATGCAGCCCCCATGACGACCATGCTCAAGGGCAACCGAGAGGAGACCAAGAAGGGGTCCACGAAGGCTCTGGTCTGGGATGCTGATTCCGACCGTGCCTTTGAGGGGATGAAGCAGGCGCTGCTATCCGCAGTGGGTCTGCACCTTGTGGATCCCGACCGAGGGTTCGTCCTGCGCACCGACGCTTCCGACTACGCCGTTGGCGCTGTGTTGCAGCAAGTGCTTGACGATGGGAGGCACGTTCCTGTGGCCTTCTGGAGCCGAGTCCTGGCGGAAGGCCAGAGACGGACGTGGACGCAGCGAGAAAAGGAGGCGTATGCCATCGTCATGGCTCTCAGGAAATGGGCTGGGTACATAGCCCTCCATCCCGTCACCGTCTGCACCGACCATCAGAGTCTGCAGCCGTGGCACAAGGAGCACGTGGACACCCCCTCTGGTCCCGCCTCACGACGGGCAAGATGGCATGAGACCTTGGCCAAGTTCGACCTCACGGTTGTGTATATTCCTGGGAAGGATAACACCGTGGCGGACTGTCTCAGCAGGTGGGCCTATCCCGCCAGCAAGGGCATGACGGATATCTCTGCCCATGGCGATGAGGCTGAGACCGCTGAAGCCAAGAGGATCATTGAAATGGAGCGCCTGATGGAGGAGGAGGGTGTAAAATGCTTCGTTGTCATGGCTGCGGATGCCCCCCTCGGAACGAGGATGGGCAGAGCGGTCAGAGTACTCGCTCCTGATGGAGCTGAGTCCGACGAGCACCTCTTCCCTGAGTCTTGCCTCCAGGACGACTGGACCGACGACTACGCTAAGTCTGAGGCCTTTGCGGCCGGGTATAGGGCTGTGACCGACCCTGATGACGGGCAGAAGTGGCCAAAGGGGCTGACTGAGGAAGATGGCAAGCTCTACCGGAATGGTAAGCTGCTAGTACCAGGGTCCCGAGTGCTCGAGCTATGTGAAGCTTGGCACCACCACATGCTGCACCCAGGGGTCAAGAAGCAAGCCCTTGACATGCAGCGCCGGTTCGAGGTCGACCATATCGTTCTCTACACCGCCATCAAGAAGGTCAGGAAGGGTTGCTCGGTCTGTCAGGCCTGCAATCCCGATAACCGGAACGTCAAGGGGGAAGCCCAGTGGACCCCGGTTCCTGACCAGCCCATGGAGAGCGTGGCCATGAACGTCTCCTCCATGCCCGAAGTGCACATTGGCGAGGAGACCTTTGACTGTGTGGTTCTTTGCGTGGATCGCCACAGTGGCTACGTAGTAGCCGTTCCGGCACGCAAAAAGGGGTTGCTTGCCAAGGAGGTGGCAGTCATGATGATTCGTCATTGGCTGACCGTCTTTGACATCCCCCGCACCATTTGCAGTGACCGAGGGCCCCAGTTTACTGGTGGCTGGTTCAAGGCTATGTGTTCCTTAATGGGAATACGTCATGCCAAGAGCGTCGCCTATCTCAGCCGGTCTAACGGCCGGGCTGAAGTGGCTGGACGGCAGCTGTTCGAGAAGCTGCGCAAGATCCACATCACCAATCCACGTCGGAACTGGTTTGAGGAGATGTGGCCTGCTCTGAAGGCCCATCATGACACCCCCACTCCGGGCGGGTTGTCCCCTCACCAGATTCTGTTCGGCAGGGACCCCCTGGGTCGGGGACTTCCCTTGTCTGGTGATGGCATGGCCATGGATGCCAAGGAATTCTTCGCGCGGCAAGAGCAAACGGCGCGGGACATCCGCCAGCAGCTCGAGAAGGAGCATGCTGAGCGTCAGAAGTCCGCCCCGAGCTCGACAGCGCAGAAGTTCAGGGTGGGAGACCCGGTGTGGGTGATCAGACCCCGCCCTATGGGCACCCACCGCACCAAAACCTGGTTCACACCTGGAGGGGTGGTTCGCAGGATTGGTGAGGACACCTACCGCATCAAGGTAGGCCACGGACAGTTCCGGGAGCGCCACGAGAGTCAACTCCGTGTGCGGGAACCCGACCTCCGTGGCCAGCATGTGTCCCTGAGCTACGCCGCACATGAGGCTGATTCGGACGACGATTATGCTGAGCAGGACGACTATACAGTCGAGAAGATCCTGGCCCAGCGTCCGAACGCCTCGGCACCCGGGGGCCTGGAGTTCAAGGTTCGTTGGCGAGGCTATGGGCCGTCCCACGACACCTGGGAACCCGTCTCCTGGTTCGTGCCGCGGGTCAATACTCCCTTCATGGAGTACATCCGCAAGCACAAGACCAAGATCCATGTCTCAGACTTGGCAGCACTCACCCGGGCGATTGCAGCCAGGGGTGCCTGATCAGCGCCCTGAGTTCTCCCCTGATGCGTTTTGAGCGCTTGTGTGGTCGACGGATCGTCCCTCACTTGCTTGCTCTCTTCCATCTTCCGGTGACCTGCCATCAGAGTGGCCATGTACCCCCCCCTGCTGAATCCAGAGGAGGATGGCCCCTCTCTTTCAATTCTATTCGTCACTCCCCCCTGCTGAATCCTTGGGAAACCAGGTAGGGCGACTGACCTTCACATTTTCTGAGCTCCTGGGGCCTTGAAGCCCATACGACGTTGCGCAACAGATGCCGCTGTCATCGGCATTGCGATTTTTGGTGTGTGGTCTGGTCCCATGGCACTTGCGGGATCCAGACCAGTCCACGTGTGTCTCGAGACTATATATGGCCTGAACTCAGGCGTTTTCTTGCCCACCCTCCTGCATATGCCTCATCTCAACCGGGGCGTGGTTTGGCGCTCTGTCCAGAGTGTGTTTACACGCCTATTTACCCCGCTTATTGCTTGTTTTTCTGCCCCTCCAGGATATGTGCATCTGTATGTTGTCAGCCCATCACCGAGTTTGGACTGTTTTTCCCCCCGACGGGATGCGAATCGACTACGAAGGCGCCCCGGGTCGCCGGTAACATGCTTTTACATAAGGTCCATCCTGGACCAGTACCTAAGTACAGATTCTTCTGTTTGAGTGCCCGTGATACCGTGTGCCCTATTCGCTGTGATGTGTGGAGATCCTGATGGCGCCAGGCGGGAAGCCCAGTTGTCTGACTACACTCCCAGCGGTCCGCCACTGTCAGTCCCGGTGTGAGCCTGCCGACTCGCAGACGCACTTGCAGTCGGATGGGGAAGGTTTGCCTGGGAAACTGGTGGTTTGAGGAGTCGACGCCTCCGCCCACACTGCATGAGGACTCCCTCATGTATGGCCTTCGTGGTAATAGGGCGAGGGAAAAGACGGCCTTGATGCCCGATCCCTTAAGGAGGAGCTCGTTCGGCTGTACCACTCTGGACTCGCGTCGTGGATATGGACAAGGTGCGCCCGAGGAAGGACCCGTGGAGCCTCTCCCCCAGCTGGCGGGCCTTGGGAAGCTTGGGGTAGCCTGATGGTTTGAGGTTTGAGGTTTGAGGTTTGATTTTGCGGGTACTAGACGCCTTTCGGCCCCGGGGGGCCACCTGGTCGGGCCAGGTGATATCCTCCCCACCGGGTCCTAGTGGGGGGCCCTCCAAGACGCACCTCCTGCCTGGTGGCGGAGTCCCCCGGGTTCACAGAGCTCGGAGCCCCGTCCTTCCCCGGCGTCCCCGTTTCGCCACTCCCCGGTCAGTGCATCAATTCGCAGCCGTGGCCGCGGGCGCTTACCCACTGCGTCGCCCCCCTAATGCGTGGTCGCCCGGGGCACCGGCGCCGCCGGGCCCGTGCTACTGGCTTGTCGCCAGTGGGACCCCCTTGGGCTGGCGCGGTGGCTGCCTAGCCTAGGGGTTGGGGCGTGGTGCTGTGCGCCACTACTGCTTTGGCGGGTGCAGTGTCCCGTCTGTGTGTGCGCGGCGCTCGCGGCCGGTTCGGGGGGGTTCGGGCCGGTACCTGGTGTTGTGTGTCCCCTTCTTCCCCCTTCCCGCCCCGCGTACCCCGCGTTGCGTGTGGCGGGCCGTCCCGTCCGGGTGTCCCTTATCCTCGCTCGCTGGTACGCCATTCCATGTGGTCTGTGCGTTCCGCGCGCTCGGTCCGGTTGCCCTTCTGGTGGTCCCCGCGTGTCCTTTTCGTGTGTGTGCGCTCGCGCTCTCGCGGTGTCCGCTCCCCGCTGGGTGGTGTGGCGCGCGCATCTCGCGTGGTCCCGGCACTGGGCGCTGGTAGGGCCGTTCCATGTGGTCCGTGCCCCTCCGCGTGTCCTGCCCCGGTCCCGTGCTCCGTCTGGCGTGCTTAGGGGGGGGGCGGTCCGGTCCCGGTTCCCCCCTACTTGGCTTGGGGTTGCGGGGGCGGCGGCTGGGCGTCCCCGGGGGGGTGCCTTCGTCCTTTGCGTGGGGCGTGAAGCGTCCCTCTTCCCTCCTCTGCCCGTCCACTAGGTGGGCTGTCGGGGTCTGCGTTGCGGGCGTGCGGCTGTGGGGGCCCCGCTCCGTTCTCGCGGGGGGGGAGAGAGGTGCCGTCTTGGTGTCCATGACGTGCCTGATGCGCACGGAGCTTCGCCCTGCGGGATGCGTGGGGGGGTTGGGGTGACCGTGGCTGGAGTGGTGCTCCAATGTCCCGGTTCGTGGCCCAGCTGGGCAGCCCTACCGCGGGCTTACTCTCCTTACAGGGGGAGGGGGTTGCGGGCGCGTTTGTTCTGTGACCCGGGTGCCCGTGTATCTCAGAAGGCAGCCACCCCGGAGGTAGCGCACCAGGCGCTCGCCGTGAAGGAGCTGGTTCGAACCCCGGGATCGGTGGCCTCCCACCGATCCCTTCGTATACCGGGCGAGGCCTCCCATCGACCTGTTTGAGTACAGGTGACGGTGCGCACTGCTGCAGGGGTGGGTGGTTCCCATGTCTTTTGTTTTACTCGGGTGGGGGGTAAAACGAACGAGACCTCCACCCGATCCACCGGTATCGGTGGTGGCGCGAGTTGCTGGAGGGGGGGGTGGTTCCCACGTCGCCAACTAGAGAGCTCTACGTGCAGGGATCCCAGGAGCACCAACGCCCGGGATCGAACCCCCGCACTGGACGATTGAAGACCGACGCTCTCACTACTGGGCCGCGGGAGTCTCTTACGCCACTGAGGGGTGTCGTCGGCTATGAATCCTGTCCTGTGGGTGGGGCTGTGCGCCGTGAAGCGTGTTGCGCGTGCCGGGAGGCCTCAGTCCACGCGCACGGGGTCGGGACAGGGGAGGGGGCTGGGTGGGGTGCGTTGGATCGCCGACTGACGTGCACAGGGGTAAGAGGCGGGCAGTAGCACCACCGGGTCGTCGACTGACTGCAGGGCGGGGGGGTCGCTCTGCCTCTTTCCGTCCCTCTGCCTTCCCTGGGCAGGCAACAAAGCGGGCGTCACTGGCGTTGCGCTGTCCATGTGGGGCGTGGCCCCCCATACCACTCCGATTCGTGTTCATCCAGCCTCTCCGGGTACGATCTGTGCGGCGTCCCGGTGCGCAGGCGTGGGCCCGCTTGCTCCTCGCGGCCCCCGTGTGGGCCGTCGGCCGGAGCGGGGGGGCGGGTCGCACTCCGGCCCCCCTCTCGGGTGGGGGGGGTCCATTCCCCTTGCCTCGGGGGGGGTGTCGCGCAGCGGCCTCCCCGCTCTCGTTCCGGGCGGCGGCCTGCGGTACCCCTTTCTGGCCCTCCCCTCCGGCGCGCGCGTGCGGTCGGGGCTGAAGTGCCGCCCCGGGGCGGGGGGGGGTGAGGGGCGGCCCGTGGACCGCTCCCCTGGGGGCCCCGGCTGACCTGCAAACCCCCCCTCTGTCCCCTCGGAGTGGGCTGTGGTCACGGGAGGGTCATGTGGGGCGCGGCCTCCTTCGTGTTCCGTTGTGCGCGTTGCTCCGGCACGCCGGTGTGGGTTCGTGGGGGCAGGTCCAGCCGCCGCTGCCCTTACCGTGTCGCCGTTCCTCCTGTGGGTGGGGGCGCCCCCCCGGCCCTGGGGGGGCGGAGGGCCGCGCCTGTGGCTCCCCAGCTGGGGTGGGTGCGGGGGGGGGGGGGGGGGGGGGGGGGGGCGCCACCCCGCTCGCTCTCGGGCCTGTGTGGGAGGGGGGGGGGGGGGGGGTGGGGGGGGGTCCTTCGGTTCCCTGGCGATGCCCCCTGTCGGCCAGAAAGGGGGGGGGGGGGAGGGCGGCTTGGCGGTCCCAGCCCCGGGGGCCAGCCATCGGCCAGGGGGGTCGCGCCCTTCCCCCGCCCCCCTCTACCGAGTGCCGGATCCCCACGCAGTCCCTCCCTGGGGCCCCTCATCTCCCGGCCGTTGCCGCGCGGCGCTGGCCGGCCGGGGGTGGTCGTGAGGGTCAGCGGTCAGTGGTTAGCGGGTTGCGGGGCCGCTTTCCCCGGGTAGGCAACAAGGCGGGCGTCCCTTGGCGTCGTGCCGTCCATGGGGGGCGTGGCCACCCATACCATTCCGGTTCGCGCCCACCCGGCTTCTCTGGGCACGATCTGCGCGGCGTCCCGGTGCGCAGGCGTGGGCCCACATGCCCTTCGCGGCCCCCCTTGGAGTCGGCGGCTGGGGCGTCGGGGCGGGTCACTCCCCGGCCCCCCTCCCGGGCGGGGGGGTTCGTCCCTTCAGCCTCGGGGGGTGGGGGCCGGGGCCCCTGCGGCCGGCGGGCCGGTGGGGGGGCGGGGGGGGGGGTGTCGCGCCGCGGCCTCCCTGCTCTCGTTCCAGGCGGCGGCCTGTGGTACTCCTTCCTGGCTCTCTCCGCGTCGCCGGTGCGCTCCCTTCCGGCGCGCGCTTGCGGTCGGGGCTGAAGTTCCGCCCCGTGGTGGGGGGGGTGAGGGGCGGCCCGTGGACCGCCCCCCCGGGGGCCCCATCTGACTTGACACCCTCCTTCCTGCTCCGTCGTGCGCGTTGCCCCGGCACGCCGGTGTGGGTTCGCGGGAGCAGGCCCAGCCGCCGTTCCCCCTGAGGGGGGGCGCCCCCCCGGCCCTGGGGGGGCGGAGGGCCGCGCCTGTGGCGCCCCTGCTGCGGTGGGTGCGGGGGGGGGGGGGGGGTGGGGGGGCCGCCCCCCGCCTGCCCCCGGGTCTGTGCGGGGGGGGGGGGGGGGTGGGTTTGGGGGGGTCCCTTGGCCCCCTGGTGATGCCTCTCGTCGGCCGTGGGGGGGGGGGGGGCGGGGGCGGCATGGCGGCCCTGGTCCCGGGGGCCAGCCATCGGCCAGGGGGTCGCGCCCGTCACCCGCCCCCCCTATCGAGAGCTGGATGCCCGCGCAGGCCCTCGCCGGGGCCCTCACCTCCCCGGCCGTTGCCGCGCGGCGCCGGCCGGCCGGGGGTGGTTGATGGTTAGCGGTCAGTGGTTAGCAGGTTGCGGGGCAGCCGGTTCCTCCCCGCGCTTGGCGCCCCCGCACTCCCTTCCGTGGGTGGCGGCGCGTCCCCGCACGTCGTGCCATACCGTGGGGGGGGCGTGGGTCAGGGGGCCCATCCCCCCCTCCCGCGCCCGCCGTCTGGGCCTTCACTTGCGCCGCCGCTTGTGTGGGGGCTGGGGCTGCGGCGGCGGCGGGTTGTGCCGGCGGTAGCGCCAGTGGGCGAGGGCGCTACGCAAAGCCCGGGGGAGCCAGTTGTTGGCGTCCGCATCCGTGATGCGGAGCACCGCTCCCCCCTCCAGGAAGGCCGGCCACGTCGGCTCCCTGTCGGGCCACGCCGCCCGGATCACTGACCTGAGGACCCTCTCGTGGTCCTCTGGTGCCGCCCAGCCCCCCGGGGGTGCCTCTCGGTTTCCTCCGTCCCTCCGGAGGAGCACGGCATCAAAGGGCCGGTTCCGCGACCTCCTGGAGGTCCCCTGGTTGGCCCAGCACAACCACCCGTACACTTCCCCCACCAGGGGGAGGGTCTCCCCCCCCAGCGGGTCCGGGACTGCGCTCCAGTCCACGTTCCACGGCCGGCTCTCCTCCGCCCCCTGTGCCGGCCCCCCTCGCTGCTCCTGCACCTGCGGCGCCGATGCCACGCCCCGTCCCCCCTCCGCCGAGGCCATCCGCGCCGGCTCCGCCCTCGGCGCGGGGGGGGCTTGCTGGTGCTGGTGTCGTGGGGGTTGGGGGGGGATGAGCTCGCCGGCGTCAGGGTCGATGTTGTAGAGGTGGTGGTGGTGGTGGTGGTGGTGCTGGTAGGTGTGGTGCGCCGGCATCTGTTGGATGCCGGGGGGGATGCACCTCACCGGCTGCACTTCCGGCTGCGGGGGTACTCCGCCCTCTGCCCCCCTCCCCTCGCCCCGCCCTCCCCCCTGGGCTCCCGTGCCCCGTCCCTCCTGTCCCTTGGGGCCCTTGCCCTTGCCCTTGCCCTTGCCCTTGGGCCCCTCTCCGGTCCCGTGCCCGTGTCGCGGGTCCCGCCTCTCGTCCCCCACACCCCGGCCCGCTCGCTCTCCCATCCCCCCTTGTCCAGCCCCTTGCGCCTGGGTGCCCTTCCCGCGCCCCTGACCACCCTTCCCGTGCCCTGGCCCCTCCCCGACCCCCTGCCCGAGTCGCGGGTCCCGCCTCTCGTCCACCACGCCCCGGCCCGCTCGCTCTCCCACCACCCCTCGCTCCGTCCCCTGCACCTGGGCCTCCTGCCCGCGCTCCCGCGCGCCCTTCCCGTGCCCCGACCCCTCCCCTGCCCCCTGCCTGTCACGCCGTCCGCCGCTCCCCTCCCCCTCGCCGCTGCGCCCTTCCTGGACGACTCGCCGGGCGTCCCGCTGCCTTTGCAGTTGCGGCAGCGTGACGCCCGGCGGCGAGCGCTCGCGCGTCAATGGGCGGACGTGCCGCTCCCGCCCCGGGGGGAAGGGCTTGGGGGGGTACGGCTTGGGGGGGCTGGTGTGGGTGTGGGCGGGGTTGGCGTGGGCGCGGTACTTCGCGCTCTCCCTGCCCACTGCTGCTGCTGCGGCGGCCGCCGGCGAGGCGTCCGCGGCCCGTGCGGGGTTCTTCCCCCGCTTGCGCGGCGTGCCAGGGGCCGCAGCCCCTCTCGCGCCCTCCGCACTCTCCTTCGGGTCAATACTCCCTTCATGGAGTACATCCGCAAGCACAAGACCAAGATCCATGTCTCAGACTTGGCAGCACTCACCCGGGCGATTGCAGCCAGGGGTGCCTGATCAGCGCCCTGAGTTCTCCCCTGATGCGTTTTGAGCGCTTGTGTGGTCGACGGATCGTCCCTCACTTGCTTGCTCTCTTCCATCTTCCGGTGACCTGCCATCAGAGTGGCCATGTACCCCCCCCTGCTGAATCCAGAGGAGGATGGCCCCTCTCTTTCAATTCTATTCGTCACTCCCCCCTGCTGAATCCTTGGGAAACCAGGTAGGGCGACTGACCTTCACATTTTCTGAGCTCCTGGGGCCTTGAAGCCCATACGACGTTGCGCAACAGATGCCGCTGTCATCGGCATTGCGATTTTTGGTGTGTGGTCTGGTCCCATGGCACTTGCGGGATCCAGACCAGTCCACGTGTGTCTCGAGACTATATATGGCCTGAACTCAGGCGTTTTCTTGCCCACCCTCCTGCATATGCCTCATCTCAACCGGGGCGTGGTTTGGCGCTCTGTCCAGAGTGTGTTTACACGCCTATTTACCCCGCTTATTGCTTGTTTTTCTGCCCCTCCAGGATATGTGCATCTGTATGTTGTCAGCCCATCACCGAGTTTGGACTGTTTTTCCCCCCGACGGGATGCGAATCGACTACGAAGGCGCCCCGGGTCGCCGGTAACATGCTTTTACATAAGGTCCATCCTGGACCAGTACCTAAGTACAGATTCTTCTGTTTGAGTGCCCGTGATACCGTGTGCCCTATTCGCTGTGATGTGTGGAGATCCTGATGGCGCCAGGCGGGAAGCCGAGTTGTCTGACTACACTCCCAGCGGTCCGCCACTGTCAGTCCCGGTGTGAGCCTGCCGACTCGCAGACGCACTTGCAGTCGGATGGGGAAGGTTTGCCTGGGAAACTGGTGGTTTGAGGAGTCGACGCCTCCGCCCACACTGCATGAGGACTCCCTCATGTATGGCCTTCGTGGTAATAGGGCGAGGGAAAAGACGGCCTTGATGCCCGATCCCTTAAGGAGGAGCTCGTTCGGCTGTACCACTCTGGACTCGCGTCGTGGATATGGACATGGTGCGCCCGAGGAAGGACCCGTGGAGCCTCTCCCCCAGCTGGCGGGCCTTGGGAAGCTTGGGGTAGCCTGATGGATCTTTGTGGTCGCTTTCGACCTGTGGGACCACCTCGGTCGTCGTGTGACGCCTATGTTGGCCGTGTATGCCACTGCCACTGTGGTGGTGACCGTCGCAGCCGGCACCCGGTGCGCCTGGTATGGGTTAACGGGTCCTTTGGATGCCGAACAATCGCCGCCAGGACCCGGGACTTGATACTTGATACTATACTTGCAGTTACTAACAGCTACAGCACCGTACCTGTCTTACTGTGGGATTTGGGCACCCTAACCTGCGAATCAGCCTGAAGTGAGGTATGACACCCCCCCCCCTTCAGGAAATGGGCCTGGGTACCCGCTGCCATGCGTGGGTGTTATCGAGCCCCCCCCAGGGTTTGCTCTAAGGAGGGGGGTGAAGTAGGGATGCAGGTGCGAATTCGCATGAATTCGCTCGAATTCGAACTCGCCTCGAATTCGCTCGAATTCGTGGGCCCCTCCGAGTTCGAATTCGCAACTTCAAATTCGAATTCCCCCTTGATTTGCTTGAATTCACCCGAGGCTGAGAATCCATAGGCACCTACAATTTACCTTCCATTCCAAAAGCTTCCATAACCTTGCAATTTCTGTTGTTTGTTGTTGCTTGCATTCACCGTGCTTAAACTATTTGACAAAAATAAAGACAAATCAAAACCAAGAATTCCAAATATCGAGGTATACACCCCTCCTTGATTCTTTCAAATACCTTTTGGAAAAAAAAGCAACAAAGCATGCAAAATCACCAATCCACACACAAACCATCACATGTGAACCACTTCTTGCCCTTATTGGGCCTTCATTCATTGTATTCTTGCATTGAATGATGGGACTTGAATTCATCTAAGGGAGAGGATAACAAATACAAGGGAAACATAAAGCAAACTAGCAATGAGCATTCAATTAACATTATTATTGTCATGACGCTCAATAATCATCACTATGTGACTGTCACAGTACACTGTCAAATCTGGACTGTTTCGAACCTCGCAACAAGGATTTCTGTGCGTGCACGGAGCCGACGAGGGCAAGGAGGGTACCAAAATGAAGGGTAGGCAAGCAGGAACACGTTTTGACTGTCCGAAGTAGAAAAAAAGGGGTCGAAAATTAAAAGCTCGCGACGCGTTTTTCTCCAAGCTGGTGCGGTTTTGGGAGGAACGGGGATCACTGTCGTGTTCAGTGCAACGAGGCGGACACAGCGGTGCGTTCAAAACTGAAAAACAAATTTTTTTGTCGAAAACGAGTAAGCAGGCACCGCACAAGCACCTGAGTGGGTTAGTCAAAGGACAATGATCATGGTTTTCATTGTATAAAGTCAAAAAAATTATTGCATGGCACAATTCATAGTTAGGCTTTCATCTGGAGAAGGAACGGCGCACGCGTGAAGCGGTACCGAGAACCCCATGGCTAGGGTAGGGCATACAACCGGTCTCCGGTCCACTAACCCCATGTACGGAAGGGAAGACGCCCGTTGACGCCCGGTGCGAGCCCGGCGGGAGCGTGTTCCGTGCCGTAAAGCCCCGCATCGGCAACCGATGCGCCGCCAGCGGAGATTTATATATCAGAATGTCAGGAATCAACAGGGTTTTATTTTCATATTGTTTCCGTCAATTTTTACGCTTCCATTCTGATATTCACTGTTTTGACAGCTGGCAGTTGGTTCGCGACTTTAGCGTAACCGCCAGTTTAACTGTTATATACAGATATTGTAGCGCAAATCGTGACGAAGACTCTAAAGTCTTCAGGAATTGCATTGATGCATCCGCAATTTTCACATTCTACACTCGCAACCTTAATCCGAATTTTTCAGGATGTCGAAATCGGATTTTCGACTTCCACATCCCCGCACTTGATTTGACCTCTTTCGAGTGGACCTACGTGCTTCCCTATGCACGAATCAACTTTCCCTTTGTCTTGCCCTCCATTTGTCTTAGAGATATGGGCAAAACAAAGTTGATTCGTGAGGCCACTTGTGAGGGTCATATCTCGTGCCGCTTGCGAGGAATGACAATGAGGAAACGTGGGATGTATTCACAATACTCCCGACGTAATTTAGGAAGCTTTATACGCCTTGCGTCTCCACACGTGCGCGCTAGCGTAATGGATCATGGTCAAGAGGGTAGAGTTTGCGTTATAACTCTTTGGCCATGATATTCCGTGCGTTAAGATAACTTTCCAGTGTAGCGCGCGAGTGTTGGTGTTGCATAGGAACTCTTCTTGAGTTCCTATGAGCGATTGACACAAAGTTATGCCCTTGGAGGGGCATGACATATCGTGGGGGCAGCTACCTTTTTAGGCAATATGTGGTATGTACCATGTGTTGTATTGCGTGCCCATTTGGCGGGTTTGGCTAAGAGCGATACACCCACCAATGGACCTCATATTGCACGAGGCCCTTCCTTATACTCCCCACAATCATTTGACAGCCTAACCTTCGTGGAGTGAAGCTTGTGTGGCGATCCCAAAGCGATGTGTTGGGAGCAAGGTGTGTGTTTTGCAATTTTCCATATTTTCATGTGCCCACTTGGAAAGTAGCGCTCGTAACCTTTCAAAGCGCCCCAAGTCGAGCACATATGTGGAATCGAAGGTCATTGGTGTCAAGTCATTATGTTTAGAGGGATTGGTCGATTACTCAATCCAAGCCGAAGATATTATAATATATTTGTGCGCCTTTCAAGGCACTTTTGGGTGTTTTTTCGCCAATATTGCTGTTTTTTGCCCGTCATGATGTCAAGTGGCGACCGTTTATCTCAACGTTGCGCTCGATTGACATCATGACCCAAGTATGTTATGAGGGTACATACTTTGATGCCCAACATATCTTGGACCCGGCGGATAACTCCTCTTGCGCTTGGCATACCGTGGCCGCCATGTTGGCGATTTGGGACCATCCCAAATCATGGGCTCACTTGGCGACCCTGCCATTCCCAAAACCGGAGGAGTTGGGCGACGCCCAAAAGATATGTTGGACACATATGACTTGATACCAATCCTATGGCATACTCCGGTCCAAGTCGGGCATGTGCCTCATTTGCCCCAACCATGAGTGTGCGCATTTTCGGCCATTTTGAGCAATTTTCCAAATTTTCTGCCCGCCGTGCACCATGTTCAGGTACCTCGTGCACGCCGGACGCATGGACCAATGGACCATATATGACATGGGTGTTATGTATATTGGTTCCCATGGGTCACACACCACATGAGCGAAGCGGAGCAACCTTCGTTGAGGTGCTAGCCCAAAGTGAGTGTGGGCAATTTTGCCATTTTGGCATTTGTGGACCCAATTGGGATTGTCACCACGCCGAGTGGCATGGAGATCTTTGGGAGCCAATTTCATGGCAGTCTCCGTCGAACTCCCGTTGGATCGCGTATGGGATGGCGGATCCGATCTCCAAGCCTGCGTGGAGATATACTATTGGGAGCACCCCCGAATTTTGGCTCCTTTCGAGCAGCCAAAATGACCCCCTTTTGGGACCCCAATTTCACCCCCCCGTGTGGTCAATTGGCGGCCCCATATCTCTATGCCCATGTGAAGCCCGGACCTAATTCCAGGTTGCCCACTCAGATATAAGTCCTAGGTCCTGCCTCCTACCCTGTGAGCCATTTGCCTTGCCCTGGCCGGGCGAGCCACGCGTGGGAATGACGCCGATTTTGGTTATTTTGGCATCATGACCCCACTTGACGAACCCGTGGTGCCCTGATGCCGGGACCTCAGAGGAAACCAGGTTGGGTGAGGGCTCCAGGGAGTTCGTATTCGAAGGGCATAGGGTCAGCTGCCTCGTCCCTACCTCTGGCGGGTCCAGACGAGGGGTCAATTTTGGAGATTTTTGAGCTCATTTCAGTTTGGGCTGAAACAGCCCATTTTCAGCTACCAACTCCTAGGAGATAATGGCGGAGCCATATCTCTGGCTCAGGGAGGAGTTGGGACCTGCCGTTAGGGAAGCATGGGGAGCCACTGTCGGTTGGCCTTGGAGTATCTGTGTTTTCAGGAACTCGCCTGTGGCTGGGCGTGACACCCCCCCTATTGGCAGGGTTTCAGGGTCCGGACGGAGCAGGGCATGGGATGTGTTTGAGCCCCCGCCCCCACCAGCCACTGAGAGGGTCGGACCTGGGATTGGGTTATGAGTTAGGACTGAGTGTCTATTGTCCTATGATGCCCTTTTCCCAGTCCAGTCTTAACCCCATGTGTACATATCCTGATGTGTTGCTGTACATACTTTTGTTCCCTTGTTTCAGAGTGGCAAGGATCCTGAAACGCTTTGTCACATGACACGAGCGTATTGATGCCCCTGTGAGCGCAGTGCTTTGCCTGCCTGCTTGCTTGTGCGTGTCACCGCAGCGTCCCGTGGCCAGGCCCCCCACGGGAACGCGTCAGGATCATCCGGATGGAACGCTGGGGAAGAGGATCGGATCGTCCGAGCGGTGCAGGCTGTGGGTGCCAAGTCCAGAGGAGACCGCGGAGTTCAGCTCACGGAGTATGGAATGGCGCCGCAGGTGTACGACAGGATGATCCAGACGCTGGGAGCCGAAGCACCCGAGACGGACGTCTTTCCTTCCCGGGATGCCCCACTTTTGCGGAAGTGTAGGCAGCATCGGCATCGAGGAGACTCAGCCTGGCACAGGCATTGGGGTTTGAAGGAGTGGGGGCCCATGTATTGGCATAGCTCCCTGGACAATACCAGACGTACGGTGGAGAAGATCGTCGCGGATAGGGCGAAGGGGATCCTGGTCAGAACCGGCATAGGATCCACCCCATGTCCGCTGGAGGGTCTCAAGTCGACGCTGGACTCCATCACCCTGAACTAGATGTCATTCGGGCCAGAGGAGGAGTTGTTCATCGACGCCAAGGGTGTATCAATGCCCTCCCCGGGTCAGGCCTGGGGTACCAAGGCTTTCCTGGTGGAAGGGGCGCAAGCCCAGCCCACGGGTGATGAAGCATTCATCCGTAGGGTGGAGGCGGTGCCCATGAAGATCATGTTTGAGCCCAAGGAGGGGACGGATCAGCCAATTGATGGCATTGACGTCCCGTCCCACGCCGAGATCGACAACGTCGTCAACTACATGCGGATGGGGATGCACGACCGTGTGGCAGCCAAGAAGAGGCGGGCCATGGTCACATCTCCGCATTGGTGGGATGACAAGATGTTGGTCACCGGCAAGTACGAGAAGGATGAGTTCGTGGCGAGGGTCATGGATCACATCGCGGACCAATATGATGGTCCGGTTGGGTCGGAACCGCCGACATGGGATTTTCCAAGAATGGGTGCCGAGAGCGACAAGAACCAGCCCGATGCCGCAAATTTTCGAAGATTATCGGTGGGAAGCATGCCCCACGACGATGAAGACGGCATATCGGACCAGGAAAAGTCGGATTCGGACCCGGAAGAGGCCTACACCGCAGTGCGGTTGGTTGTATCGATACCGAAGCAAGCGGCTGAAGAGGCCCAGGAGAACCCGAAGGTCGCCGAGCTGAAGGAGAGGCTGATCAATGCCTATCCGCGGCTATTCAGTGGTGTCGCCAACAAGAACCCTCCAGATCGTTGGAGGTTTGGCAGAGCGAGGATCAAGCTGAAGCCGAACCCCAAGATCTATCGTCATCGGGAGTACCAAATTCAGGGCGATCGGGCCGAGGCCATGAAGAAGTTGTTGGCCGAGTTCATTGAGCGGGGATGGATCGAACCCTCCGACAGTGAGTGGGCCAGCCCAGCCTTCATCGTGCCCAAGAAGGAGAAGGGCGAGTGGAGGTTGGTGGTGGATTACAGGGGTTTGAACGAGCAAACCGAGCACGACTCGTACTCGCTTCCCCTGATCGACTGCATCCTCCAAAAACAACAGAAAAAGCGGATATTCACGGTGTTGGACCTGAAACACGGTTATCACCAGATGCCGCTACACCCGGACTCCAGGCCATGCACAGCGATGTCGACGCCACTGGGGCCCATGCAGTGGAAAGTGGTGCCTATGGGCGCCAAGAATGGCAACGCCGCTTTCCAGCGCATGATGGAGGACCTACTCGGTCCTGTCCGGGACTGTGCCGATCCCTTCGTGGATGACATCATCATCGGGTCCGGCACGGAGAACATGACTGAGGACGAGCTCATCGATGCGCATGAGAAGGATCTGCGCCGAGTGCTCAGCGAGTTGGACAAGCATAACATGGTGTGCAAGC
Organism: Eutreptiella sp. 'Long Island Sound 2002'; assembly: GCA_964036045.1. Lineage (NCBI taxonomy): Eukaryota > Euglenozoa > Euglenophyceae > Eutreptiales > Eutreptiaceae > Eutreptiella > Eutreptiella sp. 'Long Island Sound 2002'. The sequence goes on along the minus strand of OZ038379.1, from coordinate 43,981,327 downwards.
CCACCAAAGCCTCACTCTTCGTGAAGGAAGTGGAGTTCGCGGGTCACGTGGTTGGTCATGGGCAACGCCGTCCCATGCCTGGGAAGCTGGCGTCCCTGCACCACTCGGAGAAGCCCCAGACCATCAGCGAACTCCGGTCCTTCATGGGGTTCTGCAATTACTATTCGGGCTATGTCTGGATGTATGCAGAACTCTCGGGGCCGCTGCACAAAACGCTGCAGGTGGGGAATTTCGATGGCCGGAAGGGGAGCAAGAAGAAGCTGGCCTGGACCCCTGAGGCCGAATATGCGTTCAGGCCTTGAAGGAGCGACTCCTGGGGCAGCTGGGGCTATTCCTGGTGGACCCGGACAAGGGATTCGTGCTACGGACGGACGCCTCAGACTATGCTGTAGGGGCAGTCCTTGAGCAGATCGGGGACGACGGGTCGCACGTACCCGTGGCGTTCTGGAGTCGGATCCTGGCCGAGGGCCAACGTCGAACATGGACCGCGAGGGAGAAGGAGACGTATGCCATTGTCTGTGCGCTCCGGAAGTGGTCTGGCCCCATCGGATTGCAACCGGTGGTGGTTTGTACAGACCATCAGTCCTTGCAGAGCTGGCACAAGGAGCACGTCGACACCCCCTCGGGACCGGCGGCAAGGAGGGCCCGATGGCATGAGACGTTCGCCAAGTTCGACCTCAGCGTCGTATACGTCCCGGGGAAGGACAACACTGTGGCAGATTGCCTCAGTCGATGGGCCTACCCCGCGGGCAAGGCTTGGATGGACATATCAAGCCATCGGGACGCCGAGGAGACCGAGGAGGCCAAGCGCATCATCGAAATGGAGAAGGCCATGGAGCAAGAGGGGGTCAAGTGCTTTGTGGTGATGGCAAACCGTACGGAACTGGCCAAGTTCCGGGGTGCCCGCGTCCAAGCTATTCGAGAGGAAACCCTCGAGCAATGGATGGTGGCCCCTGTACAGCTAGTCAGGTCGGTGCTCACAGAGGACTGGTCGGATGACTACGCGGCATCCGACCACTGGAGCAAGTACTGGAATGCCGTGAGCGCCCCGTCGGACGACGAATGGCCTGAGGGCTTGACCGAGGATGGAGACAAGTTGTTCCTCAAGGACAAGCTGCTGGTGCCCGAGAACCGAGTGGTGGAGCTCATTGACCATTTGCACAACGCGGGGCTCATGCACCCTGGCCGAGACAAGATGGAGCAGGACCTGGAGTGGCGTTTCAAGTTCCCTTCGGGGTACTACGCCATCCTGGATAGGTACTGCAGCGACTGTGCCGTGTGTCGGGCCACGAAGAGCCCCAACCACTCCACAGCGGGCAACCCGGTGTATACGGCTATACCGGAGGCCCCTATGCGGTCCGTGGCCATGGACGTATTCGCCATGCCGGAGGTCACCGTGGAAGGAGAGACCTACGACTGTGTCATCCTGGCGGTGGATAGGCACAGCGGGTATATCGTGGCAGTCCCGGGCAAGAAGTCCAAGAAGAAGGACAAGAAGGACAAGCATGGAGTGGGTCTGCAGGCCAAGACCGTCGCTAATGCCATGATCAGGCATTGGCTGACGATTTTTGATGTCCCAGCTGTCATCTTCAGCGATCGGGGCAGCCAATTCGTGGGGACGTGAGTCAAGACGATGTGCAAGCACATGGGGATTCCGCACGCCAAGACCGTGGCGTACCACAGCCGGTCTAATGGCCGGGCTGAGGTGGCCGGGCGGCAGATGTTCGAGAAGTTCCGCCAGCTGCACATCGACGAACCAGGCCGGAATTGGTATAATTCGCTGTGGAGAGTACTCGAAGCGTATCACGACCTTCCGGGGCCCACTGGACTGTCGCCCCATCGTATCCTGTTCCTACGGGATCGAGTGTCACGCACTCTGCCGTGGTTGAACCATGGCAAAGTGGCCCGGGATGCGAACGCTATGATGGCTGAGGCGGACGCCACGGCGGCCAAGGTGTGCAAGGCACTTCAGAACGAGCATGACAAGAGGGCCAAGTACTTCAAGCAGGGAAAAGTCCAGAAGTATGCTCTCCAAGATACCGTGTGGGTGGAGCGGCACCACAAGGATTTCTGTCCAGGCATCGGCAGGCGTCCTGGTATGTGCCGGGGGTAATCGTGCGGAAGGTCAGGCAGGATGTGTATGCGGTTCGTGTGGGCGATAACAAGATCCTGGACCGCGAGCATACTCAGCTTCGTCCCCGAGCACCAGACCCCAGCGGACGTCCCGTCACCTTCGACTTCACGGCCGGCGATGTGGACTCGGACGACCAGGGTGAGGACAACGACTTCACCGCCGAAAGGATCCTGGCGGACAAGCCGGACCCGGGGACGCCTGGGGGAAGGCTTTGAAAAATCCGTTGGAAGGGATTCACCGCATCCAGAGATTCGTGGGAACCTCCGAGCAGTTTTGTGCCGAGGTACACCACGGTCTGGATGGACTATCTGAAGAAAAAGAACATTTCCTTGGATGTCAAGGACGTGTTGGTCCATGTGGTGGCTGCAGTAGCACCGTAATGGATCCCCCTTGGCATTTCTGTTTGTTTCTGTGCTTGGGAGTCGGGTGAGGGCGTTCATCCGGAGATTTTTCGGCCTTGATTGGCCATATATCCCCTTCACTCGATCTCCACATATATGTTTCATTGTGGTATACTTATTTAGGTTGACCAACGACGTTTCCCTATCTTTGATCCCCTTGGTCCATGTTGTAGATCAAGAGGAGACCGGATATGGCGTAGGGCACCGATCATCAGTGTCCTCACCCCTCCCTTGGGGCGTGGGGGACGCCTACGACGTGTGTGGGGCCTACATGTGTCCTTGGGACATGGGGGGGGGGGGGGTTGGAGCCCATTGGGGTCCTCCCGTCCTCTCTTCAATGACTTCCGAGCGGTAACAACGCTCTGAGAAGGGGGCTGAAGCCGGTTCGGACCCCCGTGGCCATCTTTGGGTCACTTGGGGTGTGTATCTATGTGCCGGCAAGCCGCCATTGGCTGATATCATACTCTCCCATCCACCTGACCTAACCCGATGTGATAGTGTGATAGGTTTGGCCATTCCGGCTATGAGCGGCCATATTCAGTACCGAGGCGCCGCCAGCTGAGATTTATATATCAGAATATCAGGAATCAACAGGGTTTTTTTATCATAATGTTTCCGTAATTTTTCCGCCTTCCGTTCTGATGGTCAATGTATCGGCGACTGTCAGTTGGCTCGCGATTTTGCGGTAACCGATTGGTTAACTGTTATTTCCAGATATTTTGGCGGAAACCCCAATGAAGGGTCAGATTTCATCAGTAAAGGGTTCGTTGCTTCCGCAATTTTCTAAATATGCACTCGAAATTTTAATCTGAATTTTTCGCGATGTCGAAATCGGATTTTCGACTTCGACATCACCGCACTTGATTTGGTCTTCTTCGAGTGGTCATACTCCTTTCCCTATGCCCAAATCAGGTTTTCCTTATACTTGCCACCCATTTGACTTGGAGATATAAGGGAAACAAAAGTGAATCGTGGGACCACTTCGAAGGGCCATATCTACGTGCGAGTGTGAGGAAAGATAATAAGGAAGGTTGCGTTGCAAGCGCCTCAGTCTCAACTTTTTTGTGGTAGGGTCCAACACCTTAGGTCGTCATACACACTCGTTGTATCATAGGATCATGGTCAACATGGTAGAAACTGGTTCATAACTTGTTGACCATGTGTCCGGACTTGATCTTATGACTTTCGAGTGTAGCGCATGAGTCTTGCGGTTGCATAGCATCTTTTCTTAGGTTACCACGTCCATTTAACCCAAAGTTATGACCATGAAGGGGCATGGCATACCATGGTGGGAGCCAATTTTAAGGGCTATGTGTGATATTGGTAGCATATGTCTTGATATGCTCACGCCCATGTTATATATCTCCGTGTGGCCGGAGAGATGGAGAGCCACACGTGACAAGGGTTTTACCCATGTCCGAATTGTGGAATTCAAAGCGCTAGACTAAGTCTACCGCGTATGTATTGCTCATGGTATGTTGGGCAAAGAGATCCATGAGTGCACTCCCATTTTCATGGGGCATGTAGATATGAGTGGCGAAGGTATTTCCATGCGCCCGATTGGGGATCCAACGGGTGAATAGTTCGCAAATGGTTCCAATCATTTGTGTATTGAACCATGAGCGGATATCATGGGTGAGTATAGAGATATACTATCATGACAACTTTGTATTTGGACATATTTTCATGTTTTTGACCCCAATTTTTGCTCATTTTTGCATTTTGTGTACTTATCTGGTCGGCAAACAGCAAGAAGCCTATGGAGAGTCGAACCGTGGTATGTTGTTCACATGTTGGCATATGCTTTGGAGTTGAACACCACCATATGCCGGATGATGTACTCCATTTGGCTTGGCGCACGAAGGATTACAAGAATTGGTCTCAAGATCATGGGCTGACTTGGGCAGTGCGTGGCGCCCATATCCGAAGGGGTTTCGAGGGTAAAGTAGTGATGTTCATGGGCATTGACCTTTGGTCTCCATCCTCCATGAATACTAGACTTTGATTCCATGCATGCTTTGAGCCTTCGGATAAGTGGTAACTTCAATTTTGAGCATATATTTGATATATGGCCAATATGGTGTGAATTGGCAGTTTTTGGCATGTTATGAGTTCAAACTCATGGGGCATATCTCTAAGCCCATTCGACCCCAAGTCCATTAAAGTTTATGTCAGGGTAGGGCGTGGTCCTGAGTGCCACTCTAGGCCATGACACGCCACCTCCCCTATTGGGCTAGGATTTAGAGGCTTGGGAGTGAACACATTTTTGGGCTTTGTGTAGTGACTTGTGACACATGGCATTCAGCCATCTCATTTGACCTCGTTCAGGGCAATAGGTTGGTGAGTCAAGGGAAGGTCTTGAGTCCAGGGAATGAGGGTTTTATGGCTGTGAATGTGTATGTTTACCTCTTTCCCCAACTTTGCTTTTTTTGTGTTCATATGCCAATTTCAGGGCTTTCCTCTTTGGTGCAATTCTTGTACATGCCCGCCACCGTGGGACAACCGGTGTGCTGACGGAAGCCGGCATCGTGTATTGGATTTAGGATTGGGTTATTGCTGTATTTGTGGGATCTGGTTGCTGTTCAGGTTTGAAGGAGGATTTTACTTTCTATATTTTTGGATTTTGGACCCTGGATTTTGATAAATGCAATCGTTGATCAGGAGCAAGTCGGCAGGGGTTACAGGCGGAAGGGGCACAGCAGGGGCCGGTCCTGGTAGGGACCTTCTTTACTTATGCCGGCCATGGGGATTGATCCGTCTGGGGGTATGGGGATTTCTACTAATACTTCAATCAAAAAAACGTTGAAAGATGTAGTCCGTCATCACCAACCTTCCACTCATACATTCTGGCTATCTCTAAAACAAAGCTGAAACATCAGAAACCTATCATGGGTAGAAATCATGTACAAAAGAATCAATATTCCATCACGGCAGCATTAAGCAATATGCATCGCGATCCTATTGCGTTACATATAGCATTATGTACCATGATCCTCAATAGGACATAGCCCACAGGAATCTAATGAGATATGAAGCTAGTAGAAATTCTGATTTGTGTAGACATGTCACAAATGACTTAAATTACCAAAGCAAATAATTTGCACGAAGAAGTGAAAATGTAGAAGTGTGTTCATCATGTAAGTTCAGAGAAAGAAGATGTATGGGTTGTGACAAGGTGCTAAAGATGACAAAACCAATGAATTGTATGTGTGCATGTAGGGGTTGGGTTCATGGGTAGGGGTGGGTTGGTCCCCTGGGGTTGGTTAGAAACAAAGTAGGTAAGTGACAAGTGAAAAAAAAGTTGAAAGGTCGGATCTCTCAAGGAAAGCCGTTCAGCTCTAGTGTGAGCCAACGGATATCCTACACGACCGAGGGTCGCCACTGCCTCATACGCGAAATGTATTTTTGTCAGGTTGTCTCAGACAAGTAGAAGAACTAAATCTCTGAAAAATGCTATCGTAGTTAAAGTGTGTTCTGTACCTTACCGGAAGACCAATTACGGCGAGACCCTTGCCCAGGAGATGGTTGTACAAAGCCATCCGTGCGGGGGCCTGTCTTCCTACATGAAGAGTGAATTCCGCTCAACTGAATTGCAGGATTCAGGCATTCTCTTGGAGCTTAACTCCGTCATCTATCTCTACCGCAAGAGAAGGGGTCTATCCCACTCCAGGGAAAGTACTTATCTACCCGCGCGAGGGTAGAAGCCCATTACTGTAGGCTTTCGATACCTTTCGATAATCCTTCTCAATGAGTCTACTGTAGTGCACTGCTGGTCTCAGTGGCTACCGGCATAGGGCTCTTCACTAACACATCGCGGAATGCATTAGCCAAGTCACAGGCTACGTGACCAAGCTTAAACCTGTTCACTTGTGTTACACAACAAAGATGTGGCGGGGTGAGACCAATGCCGGCTCCTGTAAGCGGACACTGACTATCTACACGAAGGAAATGACTTAGAAATTGGCTCGTAGGCAAAAGTTTGATGGATGTGGTACTACAGCAATTCCTCAGAGTGTGATATCCAAAGAGAACAAATGGAATAATCAAATGACTCATGGTATGTGTTTGTGTGTGTGTTGTATGTGTAGTATGATGAGGGAGGGAATGTGTGAAAAATCCAAGTAAGTCTGTCATGCTGATAGTCTGGTCGGGGGGATAGAGAATGTGATACTGTAGACACACTCAATTGAGCACTCTCCAACCCGGTAATTGAGGCTGTACCAGGCGATCAAGCGAAAGTTAACGAAGCGGAACGTACCCGTAGTGGCTCGGTAGCAAATTTGATGATAAACTAGCTCTTTAGACCAAATGACCTAGGTCAATGATCACGAGGGTTGGAAAAGAGATTCATTCCTCACAACTTGCAGTTAATGAACAAAAGCTGAGTGGATACAAATTGATTGTTCGTCGCTGCGATCCAAATTTGGGGGTCTATTGAGCAAAAGGTGCTCATAGAACTACGTAGGGCAGATCAATTACGGACCATATTGCATGTTGAGCGGTATCGGCAAGCCCTTGCAATAAGGAAGTAATGCAATAGGTATGAAATGTAAGATTTGCAAAGTGAAATGCAATGAATGGGTGACCTTTCTGAACGAAATGAATGAAATGCAATCCGAATGGAGAGTAGAATACATCACTAGTCAAACGCTTGCCTTGACGGCCATGCAGTGAAGGATGAGATGCATGGTAGAGTGAAATGAGGACAAATCACTTCCTAGCTCAAATGGAATTGTGCTCAAATGAAACAGCTTGACAAATTTAGGCTTCTGGAAAGGGTCTCAGCACACGCATGAGTGGCGGACTGCGACCAGAAGTCATGTAGTCTATGCAGAGTCTCAAGAACCCATTAGAGGGCACGGACCGTGCTCAGAACTACATTGAACTGTGTCAGGTAGTTCAATAAAGAGATGAAAATCAGTTAAATGACATTGCACGCTAACATTCCGGCCTGCACCTACTGGAATGGTTACCTCTATTACAGTACCAGCGCCTTGCGGCACTTCTCCTCACCACCCTGCCCTACAGGGGGAGGACCGGAGACATTAAGTTGCATACGCAACCGTTAGCATTAGGGTAATACCATAAAATCAATGCACCTCCTACACTAGCTAGTTAGCTAGCTAGCCAGCTAGAGTAAGTAAGTAAGACTAAGTAAGTTTTGCAAGCTTCTTCCGCGACCAGTTACCACCACCAACCTCTCTCATCGGAGGATGGTCACAAGGACCCTGAGAGAGGTCAATGCCAATGGTTTGGTCGAATGCCGTCTTTTAATGTTTCACTTGGGTGCTCCTGCATTGAGTCTTCTTTACGCCTTCTGCTCACACCCATCAATTGCCTCCCTACTCCCTGGTGGCAACAAGCCCCACGCCTTCTTTGTCCCCATGACAACGGGCCAGCCGAACTGAGCCACTCAGCCTGGGGAGTCGAAGGGAAAGGCTTAGACGGTGGATGTGGCGGATGCAAACGGTCTGTTAATGGTTGTGGCGATGTTTGTTTTGTGGCCGAAAAAACACAACAAAAATGTTTCACTATTTATTGTGTGTCTAAGTAATTCTAAGGTATCTACCTTTCTACCTAGGCTAAGACTAGTCAGAATGAATCAAAACTGATGCAAACAATCACAAACTGCAATATCATACAATGATTCAAGGTCAGAAGACCACAGAAATCCCGAATGGTTTAGCAAAAACAGTGACTGAAAACCTGTTTTTTGTTGAAAATGCCCAGCCTCTGCACCACCTTTCTGTACTATGTTGCTGAGATGTCAGAAAAAGAATATGCTCCGGTAAACGGAACGTAGAGAGGCCCGAATGGGGATGGAACACCGGTGTTATCTAGGCTACAAAACAGCAACATCTAAGGAAGGAATATACCACTGGTACCCAAGAGCGCCCCAGAAGAGGCAAGTAGGCCGAGCTTTGCCAATTCCAGCCTTTCGAACGCTCCTCCAAGAGAAGTTGATATCTGTTTGGGCTGCCCGCAAGTAAATGATGCATAGACCACAGAGAGCCCCATCGATTGGTATGACGATCCCAAGATCCATACCATTGGGGGTTGTACGCTCGAAGTTTTGATGCACCCGACCATACTAGAGTTGCAGGCCGCGCGAGTTGTCTATACTCCACATGGAGACCAACGGCTGTTACACTTGAAAGCGCAGGCAAGGTGTGTAAAGAAGGAGGTGAGTGCGGATGTATTAGGGGATAACAGTGCCCAAGACAGCTTGGTTTGGAACAGGTCGTTTAGGGATGAATTTCTGAAGCCCTGCCGAATATTGGTGCGCTTAAAGGTCGCCAATGCCGAAAATGTTGGTGAAGGAACCCATGAAGCCATTATCTGCCTGGAATTCGGGGAGCGTGATCGCTGGAAGCAACCTGGTTTGTCAAAGTGGATCCTACTTTACGGAAATTTCTATGCCCCTGGATATTTCTGGTCCAGATATTATTCTGGGGTATGGTGAGCAACGCCATTGGAGCCCTTTCTTGCCGTGCAACGTAGGTTATAGATGATAAGGAGCGTCGTACTGGGCTATCTATCGACCATGCCCCAGGACTATCTCAGTGGAGCGGATATGAGGATGATACAATTGTGCGGACAGTCAAGGCTGTGAGTACAAAGTTCCATTGGAAACTTAGCCCACGCATTCTGCACCCTGTTTCGCGCCTCAAACGCCCAGAAAAGGACCAATCACCACACAGCAAAAAAACCATTTTTTGGGATACTTCATGATGTTGTTTCTGGGCAATGTGAAATAAATTGTTTTGTGGCGTTATACAACTCACTGTTCTATAGTGGGCATTTTTGTTGTATTTTGCGGTGATCCGAGTGCGCAAAGCCTCGTGCACTCAAGACCTTCAAAATATAGTTTGCTATGGCCCCACACAAACAGCGGTGACTGGAGGTATACTGAAGTACAGAGTTGTTATAGGTTATCAAAACTCACATTGTACGGACAAAGGAGGAATGAAAGTATATGAAAGGTAGACTTCCCCTTTTTCGGTACAACAGTTGTACGCTACAATTAAAATGAAATGCAAAATGTTGCATTGTGAGTGCGCGAGGCCTCGCGCACTACGATTGGGTAATGTAATGTTTTTCGGAGTGAATATGACTGGTAAGACTGCAGGTGCAGTACCATACTGACAAACACATTAGCGCTTCCCTGTTACGCGTATTCGATACGGCCGGATACGGCAGGATACAGCAGGATACGACAGGATACGGCATGATAACGCAGGATACGGCAGGATATCGCAGGATACGGCAGGATACGGCAGTATACGGCAGGATACGCCAGGATACGGCAGGAAGTGGCAGGATACGGCAGGATACTCGGATTTACCCGAATAGGTGAGGAGGAAAGAAGAGATGGCGAAGCAATAGCACTACACAAGACACATATATATATTTTAAGGAGTTGGCCCATATATGGGGATTGTGTAGTGCTAGCTGAGCCAGCGCAGGTTACGGCAGGATACGGCAGGATACGGCAGTATACGCAGGTTACGGCAGGATACGGCACTATATGGCATGATACGGCAGATTAGGGGAGGATACGGCAGGATACGGCAGGATCCAAAATATCTGCTTGTTCGCACTACAAAGACAACCATTTTGCGTTCATTCAGCGTTCGGTGGTATTTCATACTGTTCCTGCCTGCCTATTGTGACGTTTCCGGCTGACAACCCGCTTCGTGTACACCAATTATCCGTTTTAAAAAAGAAGAAGATTGCTACCTGCTTCCGGAGTTTGGTTATATTTCATCCTGTTCCTGCGTGCCCATTGTGCCGTTTCTTTTTAGGTTGACAACCCGCCTTGCTGCACACCAGTTCTCGGTTTTGAAAAAGAAAGTGATTGCTACCTGATTGCGGACGAAAGACTCCCTGTGCCCGAAAACACAAGACTCATAAGCATAATAAAAGACAATCACATCATTGCAGCCTGTACTATTATGGTTGTAGACTTTAGGTGTACCTCTGCTCTATGTTATGTATGTTACAGCAGAAAATGAGCAAGCGGGCAAGGAAGTCGTAGTTATACGGGCACCAGGGAGCCTCATCGACGCCGTTCCAGAATCGCCACTTCTTAACATTGCTGAAAACATTCTCTACTAGATGACGCCCTTCATTGATCATCTGGTTGTAATGCACAATGAACCAGGTCAATCGGCCATTCCCCCAAGCCACACGGCAGAACATGTTGTCGGCAGTGCTGTAGTGACAGTCACCGAGGTGGGAGTCAGGCCAAGAACCATTAAAGTTCCAGGGAATGGATGCATCCATGTCCGCCTTCATCTCAGCATCGGTGGCACAGGGCGGATACCACCACGTGCAGGCAATGATCCCGCGCCCCCAGTTGATCATGGCATTAAACACGAGCGCATGCCCACGGTAGGAGGGTTTGTGGAACCAGAACAGCTCCCGGTCTACCGGGTGCGAAGGTGACTGCATTGCCGCATGCGTGCTATCGACAATAGCAGACACATGGCGGTGAATTGGATGACTGTGTTGGTGGAATTCCCGTCGGCGTTCAAAAGCATTCGTGAATGCATCCCACACGTCACGTAGTACTTGGATACAGTAGTCCCGACCAATCCCAATGTCCTCGCACATGCAATTTGGCTGTACCCCAATGGCAGGAAAGAGATTGTTATCACAATGTCCTCTAATGTGAAAATGGAATTTACCACCAGGAACAGCAGAAATCCCATTATGTACCCGGTGGCTTTCATGAGCGGCATTGCTGACAGGGGAGCGCAGTGCGGGGAGGCGCTGCTATCAGAGAGATCCAAAGAGATCCACGTAGACTTAAAAACTTAAGGACTAAAGAACTTCAATGATGGCGCAGTGCAGAAACAAGATAACAACGGCGTAATAATAAGTCTAATAATGCTAGTAACATTCTTCTTTCCTTGTCTCAGATATGTGCTGTCCATGAAATCAACAGTGAGGGCAACACCGGAAGTGCTGCCATCCATGGCTCTTGGCTGGAAAGGTGCTTGATGGTCCTCCACTCTTAACGAGTGTCAGTGAAGCGCTGCCATCCATGATTCTTGTGAGCTGGGCCGAGTGACGTGAAAGGTGCCTGATGGTCCTCCACTCTTAATGAGTCTCAGTGCGGCGGTTGACAGCACGGCCAACAATGCGACAAGGTCCACGCTGTGGTACACGCTTCCACGCATCTGTGCAGGGCGTCCAACATGGGGCGTCGTCGCTACAAGGGGTAACGCCATAGCATTTGCGAGGTGCTGTTCAAGGAGTACACACCTCAATGGATAGCGGCGCGCATTGGGCTGCATGGACATGGCAGTTTGCTTGGTGATGATGTTTGGTACGCTGTGTATTGCGACTACAGTGATCTTCCGTCAGACACCTGGAAACAAACTGCCAGATCACTGTGTAAGGCTTGGAACCTTTTTTGACATCCAAAACCGCTTATTGTTGCTCACTTCAAAAATCCAAAACGGTTATTGGTTTTTTCATCATATTAAAAACCGGTTATTGGTTTGGACTTATGTATCTAAGCAGGTACCGGTTATTGATAATTTGGGTGTCCAATTGTCAGTTGTACAAGTGGTTTGGACAATACAGAACCACGTAACTATTTATGATTTAATTGCCAATACCGGATGTTTAGCAAAAAAAACAAAACCGGTTATTGGCTTGTGTGCAGAAAATGAAACCGGTTATTGGTTTCAAACAACCATGCTAAACAGGTACCGGTTATTGGCAATACCTGAAAGACCGGTTCCAAGCCCTATCACTGTGGCTGGCCATGCTGTCTGAGAGGGAGGTGACGCCCACCACTGCAGAACATGTAAAGTTTGATGTCTTTGTCACCAGTTTGCACGATGCGCCTGGGTGACGAGAAAAAAAGAAATTGGAAAAGGCTGAGTGTGCAAGCCAGAAGGAGGAGTCTGCCAATGCGCTAGCTCTTGGTCTTGGCCCCAGTTCATTTGAGAGGCGGAAGCACACACTGGCCAGCTACCTCATGGGTCCGAATGCAGTGGGCTGGCAGCCAAGCTTAGGGACATGGCGCCCCACCAGTGGTCCTGCATCTCAGCGCCGCTGCAAGGCACCGGGTGGCACATGGTACGCGCCGGTGCCAAAGAACTGCAGCAAGGGAATGTGCAAACTGCACCGCCTGAGCTTCCGGATTGCCTATGCACAGCAGTTTCGAACTTGTACGCCATGCAAATACAAAACGTCTGGAGTTCGACACAGGCACACACCACGTGCCACTGATGCAACGGAGCTTGCACCTTGGATTGGGGACTGGTAGGGTCATTTGGAAGAACCTCGCTGGAGGTACCTCGCGCAGATAGAGGAGGATGAAAATCAGGACAGTGACACCAGTTCTGTGATTGATGAGAACCCACTTGCTCAGCCGCAGAGGTTGACTCAGCCGCAGATGTTGACTCAGCTGCAGGCGTTCTCAGCAAGAGCACCGCGGACACAGGACCTGCCACCGGATCATGCGGAAGAGGAGACTGTCAAGGCCTACCTGGAGAGGCTGTTGGTTTCAGGTCCGCGGCGCAATTCCTTGTGCATACGCCCGGGTGATACCCCATCTGAAGATGTTGATTTTGCAGGAGCGCAGACCGCAAATTTGCTGAATGACATACAGCAACCGCCGCCAGCAGAGTGCAGAGCCTCAGCGGATAGCGGCCAGTACATTGTAGAAGCCCCGAAGAAGAACTATCACTGCATTGTGTGCTATTGCTTTCTGTTGAACACTGCAGTTCTGCCTTGTGGACACACGATCTGCACGGACTGTGCAGGGAGGAGCGGCCGGTGCCGACTGGATCAGACTGTTTTTGTTGCTGCCAATACCCCCAGGAAACGCGCTGTTCAGGATGCTGTGCAAGAATTTCTACTGTCCGAAGGGGCTCGTACTGCAGGCGAGATACTGGCAGCAGCAGGAGCTGCAATATTCTCTCCGGGATCCAGAACAAGACCACTGACAAATCCGGATGCCATGCGGCAGGCCAGATTGCGAGCCTTCATGCACCTGTTGCCACCGGATCCTCCTGTTGAACCAGCAGCAGATCCTACTGGTGAACCAGCAGCATGTCCTGATTCAACATGCTCGCAGATGCCAGCGCCAGCAGTGATTTCAAGAGTCGTGGCTTGTTGGACTCTGAGCGTTTGCAACAGCCGGAACGGAAGTGCACGACAGTGCAGCGTCGTGTGGAGCGGTCTGAGCAAGCCACGTGCAGCAGCTGGAACATTGTTGCACGTCATGTTCAATAACGGCTGGTACGAGGGCCTGGCCGGTGGTGGTACTGTTGAATTCGGCGATGGAACAAGATTTCTCCGGAGGCGTATCCGCACCTGGCATGCAGCAGGCGACCACTGGGGTCAGCTAAGTACACTGTTTTGGATATATTTTTAATTATTCTTTTTTGTTTATCTTCAGCCTTGCCAACCATGCACAGGGGCATGCACCATAGTGCAGCAGTATAACTATCAATTTTTTTGTATGTCTATAACTTCTTTTATTGTTGATTATTTATATTATATTATCATTACACCACAGTGCAGCGTCTTCAGACACATGCATCGAATGGCCATTCGTCTCTCTGCTCAGTGTAATGTTGCTATGCCTTCCGAGCTTTGTGAGTGCGCCAGTCAATGACGGAGGAGAGTAGTTGGCAGTTGGGAATATGTGTCAAGTCATTTGTTTCAGCACAGCAGGGAACAACAAAAAAACATGCAGAGGTTCAAACACCAGACGGTTGAACAGTTTTGAAAAAATGAACAGCATATTTTGAAGAAGCATTTATGTTTGTTAGCAGAAAAATGCAGTGGGTTCTTGGCCACGGTGGATTTGGAAACAGTTTTCAAAAATGAGGACAACATTTTGGAAATGCATTCTTGTTTGTTCGGATAAAAGCTGCAGTGGGTTTGAAAACGTTTTCAGAAATAAAGGAATTGGAAATGCATTTTTGTTTGTTAGGATACAGGCTGTAGTGAGTCTGAAACCGTTTTCATAAAGAAACCAAGTCAGATCACATAACGTCACATCAGATCACGGCAATTCAAGTATTATCACACACTTCACATCACATTAAATCGCATGACATCACATCACACCACATCATACCACATCACATCAAGTCAAATCAAATATCATTGCATCAAATCATATCACATGAAATCACATGGCATCACATGACATCCCATCACAACCCATCATATCACATCACATCACATCACATCACGTCACATCACATCACATCACATCACATCACATCACATCACATCACATCACATCACATCACATCACATCACATCACATCACATCACATCACATCACATCACATCACATCACATCACATCACCTCACATCACATCACATCAGATCACATCACATCGTATCACATCACATCACATCACATCACGTCACGCCACGTCACGTCACATCACGCCACCTCACGTCACGTCACGTCCCGTCACGTCAGGTCACGTCCCGTCACGTCAGGTCACGTCACGTCACGTCACGTCACGTCACGTCACGTCATGTCACATCATATTGCATCTCATCACGTCACATCACATCACATCGCATCACGCCACACAAAACTACACCACCTGAGATCACACTACACCACATCGAATCACATGACGTCACATTGCATCACATCCCATCACATCCTGTTGCGAACACCACATCCTATCAACTTATAACGCATTACATCATATGGCATGAAAAAAAGTCAATTTGTATTGGTTCATACAAGGTCAGATCACACAAGGTCCCCACACCTCCAAGGCACCGCCTGTTTATGACACCTTTACCAATGGGGTCCAACAGTGCTAACAATAACTGAAACTCCAGGTTAGGGTTACGGTTACGGTTAGCGTTAGGTTTACCGTTAGGGTTAGGGTTTGGGTTACTGGCATACGGCAGGATACAGCAGGGAAAGCAGGATACCGCAGTATACGGCAGATACGGCAGGATATGGCAGGATACGGCAGGATACGGCAGGATACGGCAGGATACGGCAGGATACGGCAGGACACGGCAGGATACGGCAGGATACGTGTATTACAGGAATACGGTCGCATCAGGGAAGTCCCATTGGATTGGTGTGGTGTATGTGTCTGCAAACAAACTGTGGGACAGGTAGTCGACGCCCAAAAACATTGTTGAACCGAAAGAGTCAGTGCGCAAGACCTCGCGCACTCAAACACCGTGGCAAATTATCAAAGCGAGCAGGTCACGCTACGCCGGAATTTACATTCTCCTGGAAGCGTGCTACCTGTGGTTCTTGATTGTACATTAGTAACCCTCGTCTTAATGTCCGTCATAGTCAGAGAGGGCAGGGAGATGATTTTCTTTTTTCGAAACGCCACTCAATCGCAGATGTGTCCTGTTTTAGTGGCCCTGAAGCCTGTCCTGCTCAGAGAATAGGGGTTTTTTCTCACCTGGGTGCAAGAAAAAAAAACCAGCTATGGGATTGTGGGACCCAAAGCGGTTTTCGGTTATTGCCAACGGAGCGCGCGCAGACACCAATTACAAATTGAGAGGACATCGTGCGCCTGTCGAAAGAGGCGAGACGTTTTGAATCGCGCTGTGCGAAAAGTAAATTGAAATATTTTCGAAATGTTCAACAGTTCATTTTGACGCCGCAAAAACACAGAATGCCAATTTGCGTCAAGAAAACAGCAACGCAATGAATGCTCGCGGAGGCGAGCAAGGGAGCTGCAGCACTAAAAGAGGCCTGCGCTCCAGCACCAGCATACCAAACCGCAGATGACCTGTGGAACAGACTGAAACGAAACGACCCTGCATCGCAACTGGTCGTAACGTTTGCGAAGCGACTGAGGTTCAACGAAAGAAGGCAAAACAGTTTGAGCAAGGGAAAGAACACAGGAAGACAAGCGCTGGGTGCGCATTTTACGACAACATGGCTCGAATCTGTACTTGTTAAGGCGTCAGCTGACAGTACCCAATAGAAAGAAACAAAGAAAGACAACAAGGTACCTGTAACAAGGGGACAGAGGAACCAAAGTAAGACTTGGACAAGCAGACTGTGCCGTGAATGCAGTGGTTGAACAGGCAGCAACAACATTCAGAACAGCGTGGGCATTGGTGCTTGCATTGTGTTGCGTGTTGCGGATGGACAGCTGGTACCGGGAACAATACACGACACACCCAGATGAAAGTGACTGATCGCAAAACTGTACTGCAGTTGCAGTACTTCAGCTAAAAGAGAGACCAACGTATTGAGAAAGGTCACCCAGCCATTGAGGACGTGGCAGCACAGATCACAACAGTGGCACGGGCTCTGCAACAGCGGGAAAGAAGAATTTCCCAGATACTACATGACATGGGATATGCGGATGGGTGTGTCCCAGATGCCGGAAATGTGATGGCACCGTTGGATGGGAGGAGGCATGTTGCAGCAGTGAAGGCACCAGTGTGGTGCCCCTTAGCCGTGTCAAAGAAGAAGGTAACAGGTGGTGTTGGTCTATTGAACTTGTTGCAGTTTGCGAAGGACGCAGCACAACAAACAAACGGGCCTTTACCATTGCTGGTTGAGGAAAACATTTAATACAGGATACTGAAACTGTTGCATGGTGCAAAAAACCAACGATGGAACATGACTGCCTACGTGCGGCACGTACCTAATATTTATGGTATGTGGCATGCCTACACGTTTGTTGTTACACAAACATTTTGGGTGTTTTGGCCTATTCTAACATACCGACAAAATGGCCTGCTACGCCCCGGTTCAACCACAATATCATACGCAAAACTGATAGTTATGGAGAAAACTATTGCTGCGCTGATGCTTGCAACACCCAGGATACTACGGCCGTATCGTCGCAAGTCACAGGCCGCAACTACAATCAGTGGTCGTGATACAGCCCATTGCAACAGGGAAGCAGCGGCAAATGCTGTGTTGTGTTTGTTATTAGAATGGTGCCCATTGTTGCGGTACTTATGTCACCTAGTACAAGAGTGCAACTCGGCAGGGCAAAATAAGGGTACAGGGTAGCGGGCACAGGAGGTGTTGCAGTTGAGTTTGTGTCTTTTTGCAGAGATTGCACTGGGGACGTGACACCGTACAGAAGTACCAACGCACTATCATGTGCACACTGCTGTACAACAGCAAGTGGCACCAAGACTTGCCGGGCCAGGCACAGTCCGAGGATTCGGTGAGGGGACGTTGAGCAAGCTTGTTTATGACCAGGGGAAAAACACCGGTTCTGTTACTATTGAGGAAATGGAAAACCATTATTTGTTGCTATAAGTAGGTCCAGGTGGCAAATGCGTGTGTCCAAAATGTTTCCAAACAACTAGTACACAGGATGTGACAATGACTGACAAGATGTTTGGCATCGGACCGTATTTGCATGGCCTATCTGGAATGGGAGACAGACCGTGTCAGCACTGTTGCAAACACGTGGCCCAGGAGGTTACTGCCATTTCCATGCTCACCAGCCGAACCCCTTGGTTACGACCACTATCAGCAACCTGGTCACAACGTGCTGGATTCCCTCATTGATGAGATGACAAACCCAACAAACCAACTGTAACGGAAGCTAGATGCTGATCATGGGAGTAAAACAGATATTGATGCCCACAGAAAGAGAGCGGCAACTTGCAACGTGCGCCAAAGAGTGCGGTAGCCAACACCCGCCATGCGCAAGGCCTCGCACACTGCAGTACCCGAAAAACAGGTTTGTAGTGCGGTGTGAGTGCACGAGCTTTTGCACACTGACTAGTTCGGTAAGGCCCATGTACCTCGTGGCTGCAAATACTGTTGTGGGAAATACAAATGTGGGAAAATTAGTGCCCAAATGCTGATTGGAGAAAATTTGGAGCCCAAAACCAGGTCCTCTTTGCAATGCCACCTATATCCTTTAGGTAATTTGTGGCCCCATGAGTGAACAAGGGTCGTTGGAACGGAGGCCACTGGACACAGACGCAGTGGAGTCATCACCAAGTGTTAACCCAGGGAACAGGCCAAAGAAGGGGCTGAAGGTGAAAGCAGAGAAGAAGGTAATACCAGAAACTAAGCTCACAGGTGACGTTCAAAAGTGGTTGCGGAAGGAGAATGAAAAAGCAGTGAAGATGAAATAGACTGATTGGAAGATCAACAAGGGCAAGGAGCGTTGACAGATCCAATTTATCAACTACAACAATGTTGTCAAAAAAGTGGCGGGATACCAAGTGTCATCGCCACCGGGACTGCTGCGCGTAACCGCATGGGAGGACAGCAGTATGAATCGTTCTGCAGTTTTGCATAACCTGAGAAACCTCTCTTCTCTCTGCTGTGTTACATGATTTGCACTGTACAGGGCTCAATTTACGTTCTGAACGGGCAACATGAGACAGAGACATACTTGAAGATTCAAAATATGAGGCTGGCGAAGGAAAAGAGCTGCAGGGCTGGCAAGAATAGGCGAGTTTGAACATTCCCAGGGATGAAACACCTTGGAGGATTCGGGCGAAAGTCACAGGATTACAGCAATCTGGCAGCCACTACGTGACGTAGATTCCGCTATTCAAAGCGTTCCACAACATGCTGCTGTACGTTGAGGACCAGAAGCGGGAAAAAGCACCGCAAGATTTCGATAAGCCCACATCTGCTGTCGTGGGCGTACATTGCGTCAGAGAATTTGGAGGACCAAGGGCACACAGTATGTGTTGGAGAGTGGGGGAGGTCTCGCACACCTTACGCTTCACAATCTGTCTTCTTCGGGGGCGGCATTCAAGCAAATGAGGGACATCTTCTCCTGGCATACTACTGCGGTACGGACGCGGTGAACGGTATGAAGAACCTGGAGAGTTGAAGCAAGAAAGATCAGGTAACAAGAAACGCCTTTAACAAGCTGGAGGGGCGGCATTTGCCAAGTCCATTGCGAAAGGGCTGCACGCGCATGAACGTACAGGATGCCACCATACGCAGTACAGAGACCCGCAGTGACATGTTGATTACTGAACAATGGGTCAAATTCCACCTTAACCATCAAGACAACAAGGAATTCGTCGACCAGACTGTAGGTATACGGCACTCTCGCAGCTAAAGTGGGCGAGAACTCGCGCATTCAACCTCCATATTATTTACATCTGCAAAGCTGCCGAAGAGAAAATTTGAGCAGAACTTGTAGCACCGGGCACATTGCAACTGAAGATTGGTCTGGGGAATAGGGGTTATTGAACAGACCCAAAAATTACAAAGTAGCAGTCGCCGAGGCCAAAGTGGAAAATGATGACCGGTGCACCCCTGTGGCAGACTGGGAAAAGGGAGCGGCTCCGACGGCGCAGACCCTCTCTGTGCGGAAACAACTTCAAAGGAAGGCTCCGAAACCAGCATCGGCGCCGATGGCACAGACACAGTCGAGTACTGGCGCCATGATCAATGTCTCCAAGCTGGACGAGAATGAGACCAAGTACAGCTTAACAGCATGCGGTGTGGGGGACTTGCAGTACCCATTATGGGTTGTCAACGCTGACGCCTCCATGGGACGAGGACTCTGCAAGATGCATCGTTCCAAAGTGGTTCTTCGATGTGATAATGTTTGGCGAGGATCTGATTTTATATGCCCATACTGATGTGGTAAACCTTATTGGTAGGGACGTACAAGGGCTCTGGTGTGTCGAGAAGGAGAAGAACCCAAGTAAAGTGCCTCTCTATCAAGCGCGGCTGCCAGTATACTCTTGGATGTCGGGTCCCGTCTCCACCAACATGTATCAGTTCGACCAGCACACTGTGTGGATTGGAACAACATCCGGCTGGGACAATAAGGTATATCTTTCGCTTTCGCTGTTTTTGACGCCGTTGAGTGCGCGAGCCCTCGCCTGTTGCAGCACCAGTTATGCGTCTTTCCCCCCATTACATTTGCAGTTCTGCAATTATGTGACGTACTCAGCTGGACATGTCGAAGAGATCCAGGACAATAACCTGGGTGGTTTTATGCCTCTGATTCATCTGCTGTTGTACCTTGACAAGTTCGTGGCTGACAATGGAAATATCGATGCAGGGGTTGTCGTGTATGAGACTCCGGCAACGGCTGCGAAGATTGTGATGTCGGACACGCGGACCAAAGTGGTGTTTCTTGCCGTGTCAGCGTTTTCGCAAAAGGACCTTAGCAGTGCGGTTGGAGGTGCTCTGCAGGATGCCATCGTCGAGCGGTACATGTTGGACACCGATCAGATGGAGGAGGGTGTAACTGGTGCAAATGGGGATACTCAAGAGCACTGGCTTTTGCTTGGCACTCCGGATAGCGACCGAGGTCAACAAGGGCACCAGAAGCTGCATGCTGGAGAAGCTGCCCATGAGCAGGAAGTGTCTGAGGCCCCCGTCCCTGCCATTGAGTCCACTGTCCCTACCCTGCCCAAGATGAAGAAGACCGCCCAAATTGTGCCCACCCGGAGTACTGCAGTACGAAAAGAAACCCCCTCAAGTGGCAACAAGAAGGCAAAAGAAAGAGGAAAAGAATCGAACAAGGCAGATGGAGCAGAAGATGAGAACGCCGAACGAGGAGGTGGAAGAAGAGGATACGGAGCAGGCAATGGCGACACAGAAGCGGAAGCGGACTCCTACCTCTAACTTTGATGCATCTCCTGATGATGCACCCAAGGACCGGCCGAAGAAGAAAGCGAAGACTGCACGTGCAAACTTCAAGCCACCATCGCGTTCGGGTTCTCAGCCATCCTGTGGTACCGTGGCCTCAGCGAGTGGGGAAAGTTCAGTGGCAAGAAGCCTGTGTGCCAGGTGGACGAAAGCAGCAGCACAAACCAAGTAAGTCAACATTAACGCACTATTTTTTCTCCTTTTTCCAGTCATGTGTGCGTGGGATCTCGCGCACTCTCCTCCGAAGAGAATGCATATATACGCCCTTACGGGCATATACAGTTTTGCAGAGCTTTTGGTTCGGTGTATGCATGTGTTGACCTCCTTGTCGTGTTTTTGCTGCCTTCTGTCCACAACAGGTTCCAGAACTTTGAGTGCGTTTTGCACACTCAGGGGCCAAAAGCTTTTTCATTTCGCAGGAGAAGCCTCGTTACTACTGGTGTTACGCAGAATGAGGTTTTGCGAATTGAGCTTTCCAATTAACAGGTGCTTGTGGGATTTTCGAATACAAAAACAACAACATTGGCATTACCCACCCTTCAAATCAAGTAAGAAAATATTTTATTTGAACACACAGAATCTTAAAAAAATCAGCGATTTGTATGAGAAACCATTTTGCTGGGATGTCTGCTTGATGGGTGTTATAAATGTACAAAAAGATATTTTTTGATTGCTTTTTTTCGGGTCCGCCCCTTCCAAAAGGGGTTGCGTTTGCGTGGCCTAAGGGAAACGGCGGAGGTCATCTCATAGAATATGGCATTGCAAGACGTTGGCACAGGGGAGACTGTGCCCTAGATTGTCGTTTTAAGGTCAAAACCGTTCTATTCAACTCAATCAAGTCTACTCAATTGAATACCATAGACTTCAATTGAACAACTACTTTCCACCATGTCTAATTCCCATTTAGTGGCAGCTCATGTGGTTTCATATTTCAACACCTACCATTGATTTTTAAACCCTTGCGACCCTTGCATACCCGGGACTCCCCAGGTGGTTTAAAGTGTACTCCTTGATTTGTGGGTCACTCTTTTACTTTTGTGATAACCCAAACATCCATAACTATCTTTTCACCACAAACGTGTACACAATCGACTACCCAGACAGAAAACATAAAGAAAAAAACTTGATTCAAAAAAAAAGGCAAGCCCATATACAAATATTAAAAACTTGACCAACTGATGTACTTTTTATCGCAAAAACTACTGACTGTACCAAAGTCATTTTCACATTCACATCAAATTTAGCCTACATTCCCGTGAATAGGGACACAGGAACTACACACATAATGGCGGGAACTTGGACAGTACTCTCAGTAGCACAGCGTCAGATAAATTAAAAGCCATACAACAGCGTGGCCAACAGTGCATTTAGCAGCACTGCCCAAAGGAACATAGGAAGACCAAGTGAAAAATGGCGCTGGTCCACGTACCTAGCGCGTGTCAGCAACAAGGCTGGCTTGGCGGCGTTGGGAAGGAACTTTGGCGCGACAAACTTAGCTTGGCGGCGTTGGAAACAAACCTTGGCGCGACAAACTTGGCTTGGCGGCGTCCACGAGGAACTTTCTAGCGCCCAATTCAGCTTGCCGGCGTCCAGGAGGAACTTTGCTGCGACGAATCTAGCTTGGCTGCGTCCACGAGGAAACTTGGCGCGACGAATTTAGCTTGGCGGCGTCCACCAGGAACTTTGGCGCGACGAATTTAGCTTGGCGGCGTTCATGAGGAACTGTGGCGCGAAGAATTTAGCTTGGCGGCGTCCATGAGGAATTTTGGCGCCACGAATTTAGCTCCGCGGTGTCCACGAGGAAGGTCTAGACAGCACTCACGACGAATTTCCAAACTTGACGGTGTTCACGGCGATACGCAGCGAGCTGGAAGGGAAAAGAACAAAACGGGCTCAGCCAACACCCTTGGGCTGCTGGGCTGCGCTCAAGCCAGAACCATGGCGGCGAAAGCGACGACGTGGTGGTACTTCTGAAATTGCCAAGCTGCGTTCACTCCTGAAAACCACAGAACACATGATTGCGCGCGCGAGCGCAAAATGTCGTCGCGCTCTGTGTTCAATTTTGTAAATGTTCAATTTTATTCAATTCTGTTCAAATGACAGATTGAATAGGGTTGAGTTGAGTAGAACAGCTTTGACCTTCAGACGCTAATCTAGGGGTGTCGTCAAAGCATTGGGGATTAGAGGAATGGAGCCTCACGTACCGGCATGGTGCCCAAGAAGACACCAAATGTGCGTTGAAGAACTTCCTTTCGGGTAGAGCAAAGGGTATATTGGTCGTGACGGAGAGAAGATCCAGCTGATGCCCGCTGGAGGACATCAAGCCAGGTTTTGACTCGATAACACTCAACGAGACACAATTGGGACCCGAGCAGCAGTTTTTCATCGACGCCCAGGCTATACCAGTGCCTGCACCGGGTCAAGCATGGAGTACCAAGGCTTTCCTGGTTCGTGGCTCGCAGTGCAAACCCACTGGTGATGAGGCTTTCATCAAGGGGGTAGAGGTGGGGCCTATGAGGGTCGTGTATGAGGAAAGGAGTGACGATACGGAGAATCTTGACGTACTTTCTCACTCTGACATCGACGGGGCTGTTGCCTGCATGCGAGTGAGTATGCACACCGAGTGGCTGCTAGAAAGGAGCAAGCCCAGGCCAAGTCACCCCGTTGGTGGCACGACTTGGAGTTGCGGACCTCGAAGTTTGAGAAGGATGAGTTCGTGCCCAGAGGTATGTACCATTTGGCCAACCAATACAAGGGTGTCATAGGGTCGACAAGACGCATAGACAGCTGTGAAGTCAGTGGTTTTGATACCCGGCAAGCAACGGAAGACGCCCCCTAGCACCCTGGGGACTGAGGTGACGGATACTGCAAAAAGCAACACAAGAAGCCAAGCAGACCCCAAACGTAGCAGAGCTCAAGTTGACAGACTTTTTGAAGTGCATCGGCGGCTATTTAGTGGAGCTGCCAACAAGAACCCTCTTTATTGTGAAAAAACTCAGCAGGACAAAGATCGAGTTGAAAGGAAACCCGAAAATATATGGTCAAGAGAAATATCAACTCCAAGAAGAACGAGCCGAGGCGATGCAGAAGCTCGTGATGGAATCGGCTGAGCTTGGTAGGATTCAATTCCCCGATAGTGAGTGGGCAAGCGGAGACTTCATGGTTCCAAAAAAGGAGAAGGGTGAATGGCGGTTGGTTTTCGGCTACAGGGAATCGACGAACAAACCAAGCATGAACCAGTGATTGAATCCATACTACGAAAGCACAAAAAGAGGTGCCTGTTCATGATGTTGGACCTGAAGCTACGAGCAGATGCCGCTGCATGAGGACCCTAGTCCTTGCACAGCGACGTCCACTCTGCTGCGTCCCCAGCGCCAGGATAAAGGTGTATGGGAAAGAAGGCAAGAAGTCGACAGCCCCGGACTGTAACAGCGCAGAGCGGCACCAAGGTTCAACGGACAGGAGCATGCGGGGTCAGCAGGTGCACAACCCCGGGTCGTCCGGGGCACAGCAGGAAGGAGGAGCTGTCAAGATGCCTACCCTGGGAGCACCAGGCACAAAATTGGAACGTCGTACGGGCAAAGAAGACGAAAGGCCCAGGACTGGACAAAACCGTCAAGTACGTGCCCAGGGGGAGTGAACGATGCGGCGGGGGGAAGAAGAATGGGGCAAGGGAGCGGTACAGTACGACGTGTACAGTAAGCTGCGCCGAAGGCGCCGGTGGAGAAGGCAAGCCGGGGACGGATACCAAGGGATCCCGGCGAAGGGCACACGGGCCACCACGCAGCAAAAGCGGTGTGCTGAACACAGGTAGGGGAGGGGCAGGAGGAGTGGCAGCAAGGCTAGGGACAACATGGCGAGAGCCCAAGTCCAGCTCGTTGTCAGCGGCGACCGCCGCGCCGCTGCCGCAGGCGGTGAGAGAGTTCGGGGGGCCGGGGCTGGTGGGGGTGCGGGTCCAGGTGGCCCGTATGCAGGGAGCCCCTCCCCCGCCGCCCCCCTCACCGGTGCACTCGGTGTTGTTCGTGGTCCTGTCGTCAGCCCGGCCCCCGGACAGCCCAGCGAGGTAGGTAGGTAGGTGCACTCGGTCGTTGAGAGGCAGCCCATGGTTCCCGCTGGCGTTGCCGCTGCGATGAACAGTAAGAGGCTCTGCGCTTCAAGAGGGGAGGCGGCGTACATCCTGCTACACCTGACTGGGGGCCCCCAACTAGGCGGCCGCGGACATCACGGGGAGGGCTGATCGCCGCCAGCGTGACGTGCTTGTCACGCCGGGAGGATGAGCCCCCGTGCTTGCGCACGTCCCCTCCTTTGGGCGGAACCCTAGTGGTTCACCGAACTTCCCCGCGTATTCCGTTCCCAAGGCATGCATGCATGTTCTCGGTACTGGGGTTCTGAGGTGCTTGGGTGTCGCACGCTCCGCCTCGAGACCCAAAGGAGCGCAGGCCTTAGGATGCAGCCTTACGCCCAGTCTCCGGGACACGTTTGGCCGGGTCACCTGCATGGCACGGGCTGCCTCACTGCCCGGGCTATGGACACTCGGTTTCCTACCGTTGTGTCGTGCTTGTCTTCCGGTCTGGGTTTTGCGGTAACCCCGCAATTCCTGGCTGGGGTCTAGGGTGTGTGTGTTTGAATACGGGTTTTGACTTTGGTTCGCCATTCGTGGCTGGGGTTTTATGGTGCGTGTATTTCGGTTTGGGCCTGGCCGTAACCCCGCCATTCCTGGCTGGGGTCTAGGGTGTGTGTGTTTTGGTACGGGTTTTGGCTGTTCCCCGCCAATTTTGGCTAGGGTTTGGGGTGCGTGTGTTTGGGTTTGGGTTTTTCCTGCACCCCGCTATTCCTTGCTGGGGTGTTAGGGCTCCGCCCGTCCCCCGCAACTCCTGAGCGGGGCTGCCTGCAGTGAGGGGTTGTGTGGTGGTCGCCGTGGTGGTTTTCCCCCCCCACCCTTCGCTTTTGTTTCCTCAGCCCTCCTTGCTGCGGAGTTGGGGGGTCTGTGGGTGTGGTTCTTGGCCCTGTCGTGTTGTGGCTCTGTGGTGGTCGCCGTCGCCAGTTCCGGTCTTGGCCCTCTTGGTCCCCGTCCTCCCTCCCCCATTCGTTTGGGTTTCCCTTTTCCTTTTTTTGCTGTTTCGGTGTCCGTGTGGTTGCCGGCCTGCCACTTCTCCGGCGGGGGTGTGCGCCGGCGTGTCTGGTGTGTCTTTTCCTCCGGCCCTTCGGCGGCTGTGTGGTCGTGGTGGGCCGCTTTTTCTGGTTGGTTGTCTTCTGGCTGGGCAGGGTGGTGCCCCGCAGTCCTATCGGCGGGGTCCGCGGGTGTTGTTTTTGCTGTTGCCTGGCTGGGGGGTTGCCTGCCTCAGTGGAGTCGGTGCGCGGCTTCGCGGTTGTGCGGCTGTCCCCCCCGCTTTCCTTCTTTCCCGTAGGCCGGCTGGTGTGCGCTCGTTGGTGGCCGGGGCTTCCCCGATTCTGTTTTTTTTTTGGCGGGGGGTTTGCCTGTTCCTCTCTCTGCCTTCCCTGGGCTGGTGCACGCACTGCTGGGCAAATGGTGTGGCTAGCCGGGTTGCTGTTGGCGTTGTGGGTGGCCGCAGGCCTGCCCCGGCCCCGTGCGTCGCGTTGTTTATGTCCACGCATTGGCTGGTGGCCCGTCCTGTCAGGTTAGGCTCTGGTTCTGCCGGCTGGGCAGATGTGCGAGCCGGTTCTGTGAGATCATTGGTTACCGGGTGGGGTTGTCCTCTGTTCCCCCGCCCCTGCGGTGTCGGTTTGGTGGTGGCGGGTTTCACTTTCCGTTGGCGGTTTGTGCGGGGGGGGGGGCGCCGCCGGCGCGGGGGGGGGTTGTACTGACGGGCGTGTGGTGGCCTCTAGCCCGTGCGTGGTGTGCTGGTGTGGTGTTGTCCCACGGCTGTGGGCGTCTGTCTTTCCTTTCCGTGTGAGGCGGCTTGATTGGGTTAGACCCACGGTCAGCGTACGTTGCCTTGTTGCTGTGGTGTGCTTTGGTATGTCGTGCTGTGTTGTGCTGTGCTTTGCTGTACTGCGCTGCGCTGCTCTGCGCTGTGCTGTGCAGCGCCCTACTCTGCTGTGCCGTGCCGTGCCGTGTCTTGCCGTGGTGTGTCTTGCCGTGGCGTGGCGGGTGGCGCCTTGCTGTGCTGCGCCGTGCTGTGTCCTGCTGTGTTGTGTAGTGTCGTGGGGTGCCTTGTCGCGTTCCGCTGGACGGCGGTGTGCTGTGCTCCGGTGTGCTGTGCTGCGTCTTTTTTTGCCGTGCTTTGCTGTGTCGTGGTGTGTGGTGGGTCCATCGTACCTCCGGTCCCGCTTGGGATCGCGTGGGCGCTTGTGGGGCTGGTTGCTTTGTTGTGTGGGACGCGGGCTGAGATTATGTGGCTGGCCGGTGGCCGGGGAGCGTGGGTTGACGTGGTGCGGCTCGCTTGGCCCGTGTTGCCGGGGTCTGGATGTGCCGCTCGGTCTGGTGAGTCAGGCGGGTCTCTGCGGGGTAGCTCTCCCTTGGGGCCTGTGCCTTGGTCTTGTTTCCTCTGGGGGTCTCTGTCACTACGGACGCGCCGGGTTTTGTGCGGTGGGGTGGCGTGGTCCCCTCCGCTGTGTTGGGTCCCCTTCCATCCTGTCCCTCTGCCCCCGTGTCGTCCCCCGTCTTTTGCGTCGAGGCCGTGTCCCCTTCCCCCTCCGGTGTGCCTGCTGTTGTGTCTGTGTGGTGGCCCTTGCTGTGGCCGGGGTTGTCTCCTGGCGGTTAGGGTCCCTACCTACCGGAATTTGCACACCAAACATAGTCCAACCCTACTCAACCCTCTCCTCAAGCAGTTCAAGCGCCCTCCCACCCTAGGCGTGTTGTTCAACGAGTGTCTTGAACTAGGCATACATTAGGGGGTTGAAAACCTCATACCAGTTGCACAATATTCAGGATTCCATGCGTTGCCAGGCTAGAAACAGGCCGTAGGTGCGCAACGCAGAGGTGGCTCCCTATTTAAAACCCGGGAAAATCTGAAATGCACCATATGAGTTGAAAAGATTTTGGCTAGGGTTTGCGGTGCGTGTGTTTGGGTTTGGGTTTTTCCTGCACCCCGCTGATCCTTGCTGGGGTGTTGGGGCTCCGCCCGTCCCCCGCAACTCCCGGGTGGGGCTGCCTGCGGTGAGGGGTTGTGTGGCGGTCGCCGGGGTCATTCCCCCCCCCACATCTTTCGTTTTTGTTTCCTCGGCCCTCGTTGCTGCGGAGTGGGTGTGGTTCTCGTCCCTGTTGTGTTGTGGCTCTGTTGTGGTTGCCGTCGCCAGTTCCGGTCTTGGCCCTCTTGGTCCCCGCCCCCCCCCCCTTCGTTTGGGTTTCTCTTTTTCTTCTTTTGCTGTTTCCGTGTCCGTGTGGTTGCTGCCCTGCCACTTCTCCGGCGGGGGTGTGCGCCGGCGTGTCTGGTGTGTCTTTTCCTTCGGCCCCTCGGCGGCTGTGTGGTCGTGGTGGGCCGCTTTTTCTGGCTGGGCGTCTTCCGGCTGGGCAGGGTGGTGCCCCGCAGTCCTATCGGCAGGTCCGGTGGGTGTTGTTTTTGCTGTTGCCTGGCTGGGGGGTTGCCTGCCTCGGTGGAGTGGGTGGGTGGCTTCGCGGTTGTGCGACTGTCCCCCCTGCTTTCCTTCTTTCCCGTAGGCCGGCGGGTGTGCGCTCATGGGTGGGCGGGGCTTCCCCGATTCTGTTTTTTTTTGGGGGGGGGGGTTTGCCTGTTCCTCCCTCTGCCTTCCCTACGCTGGTCCACGCACTGGTTGGCAAATGGTGTGGCTAACCGGGCTGCTGTTGGTGTTGTGGGTGGCTGCAGGCCTGCCCCGGCCCCGTGCGCCGTGTTGTTTATGTACACGCATGGGCTGGTGGCCCGTTTTGTCAGGTTAGGCTCTGGTTCTGCCGGCTGGGCAGTTGTGCCAGCCGGTTTTGTGAGATCATTGGTTACCGGGACGGGGTCGTCCCGTGGTCCCCCGCCCCTGCGGTGTCGGTTTGGTGGTGACGTGTTTCACTTTCTGGTGGCGGTTTGTGCCTGGGGGGCGCCGCCGGCGCGGGGGGGGGTTGTACTGACGGGCGTGTGGTGGCCTCTAGCCCGTGCGTGGTGGGCTGGTGTGGTGTTGTCCCACGGCTGTGGGCGTCTGTCTTTCCTTTCCGGGGTGTGACGCGGCTTGATTGGGTTAGACCCATGGTTAGCGTACGTTGCCTTGGTGCCGTGGTGTGCTTTGATATGCCGTGCTGTGCTGTGCTGTGCTTTGCTGTACTGCGCTGCGCTGCTCTGCGCTGTGCTGTGCAGCGCCCTGCTCAGCTGTGCCGTGCCGTGCCGTGTCGTGCCGTGGTGTGTCTTGCCGCGGCGTGGCGGGTGGCGCCTTGCTGCGCTGCGCCTTGCTGTGTCGTGCTGTCTTGTGTAGTGTCGTGGGGTGCTTTGTCGCGTTCCGCTGGACAGCGGTGTGCTGTGCTCCGGTGTGCTGTGCTGCCTGTTTTTGTGCCGTGCTTTGATGTGATGTGGTATGTGATGGGTCCATCGTATCTCCGGTCCCGCTCGGGGTCGCGTGGGTGCTTGTGGGGCTGGTGGCTTTGTTGTGTGGGACGTGGGCTGAGGTTATGTGGCTGGCTGATGGCCGGGGGGCGTGAGTTGACGTGGTGTGGCTCGCTGGGCCCGTGTTGCAGGAGTCTGGGCGTGCCGTTCAGTGTGGTAGGTCAAGCGGGTGTCTGCGGGGTAGCCCTCCCTTGGGGCCTGTGCCTGGGTCCCGTTTCCTCTGGGGGTCTCTGTCCCTACGGGTGTGCCGGGTTTTGTGCGGTGGGGTGGCGTGGTCCCCTCCGCTTTGTTTGGTCCCCTCCCATCCTGTCCCTCTGCCCCCGTGTTGTCCCCCGTCCTTGGCATAGAGGCCGTGTCCCCTTCCCCCTCCGGGGTCCCTGCTGTTGCGTCTCTGTGGTGGCCCTTGCTGTAGCCGGGGTTGTCGCCTGGCGGTTAGGGTCCCTACGTACCGGAATTTGCACACCACACCTAGTCCAACCCTACTCAACCCCCTCCTCAAGCGCTTCAACCGCCCTCCCACCCTAGGCGTGTGGTTCAACGAGAGTCTTGAACTAGGCATACACTAGGTGGTTGAAAACCTCATACTCGTTGCACAATATTCAGGATTCCATGGGTTGCCAGGGTAGAAACAGGCCATGGGTGCGCAACGCAGAGGTGGCTCCCTATTTAAAACCTTGGAAAATCTAAAATGCAACATATGAGTAGAAAAGGCGCGCAAGCATGTTTAGGGACAATGAAAAACATGATATTGTGTGTTGGTACAAGCCCAAGAAAGAGAAGAAAGGTAGTCATTCACAGTATTGTTGAACTTTAAGTCATTGGAGATCAAAAAACCTGGCGCGAGCTTTTTTGTTTGGGCCAAAATGCATCATTTTGTTGGCGCGCGCTACCATCGGTTCAACTGGGTTCAACCGCCGAAAATGACCGAGTTGAACTGGTTGAGGCGCGGTGGAACCGCCTAGCGTGTGGCGTGGACTGTAGCGCGCGCGAAGGGCGAAAAACAAGAGATAATGCGCACTAATGGAGAAAATGTGTTCACGGCGGAAAGTTCAACTCATGCATACGGCGTTGCAAGACGGCGGGCACTTTGTCCCATGCCACACCTGTATACATCATCCGTGCCACGGAAGTTGAAAATGAGGGCGCCACGCATTGAATATGACACCATCGCGCGGATCCATAATGTGACCCACTACACGACCTCTTCCATACATCACACTCCCTTGTCGTGTCGGCCCATGAGCATGGATTACCCCCCCGTCCAAAATTGCCCCCCCCTCAAAGTCCCCGACACACAACTCCGCCCTAAGTGCGGAGTCATCCCCAAGGTGAACGTGCAACGTAATGGGGGGGTGGCAGTCCCCATGCACGATTGTGATGGCGGTCCATGAGATGCCGGGGAATATTCCCCTTAGATATGTATTGAGAGACTTTACAGAAACGGCATTGCGCTGCGTGGCGGCGCAAAGGGTGACGGTGGTGCGGAATATGGGACACCATGCACCGCCCCAAAACCTTGTCGGCAGTAACGCGTCCCATGCTTCACCTTTGTCAACCATCCCTTTAGTTTCCCTACCACGCCGGCGATTCCTTCGGGATCCCACAAGTGGGGGATCCCTTGCGATGGCACCAACATGGCGGCACTTGATGAGCTTGCAACGTCCCCACTCGGCATTGGCTTGGCGTCACTGTCCCCACTTGTCGTCTTCTCGCCACTTATCGTATTGTTCCCACTCGTCGTATTGTCTCCACTCGTAGTGCTGTCCCCACTTTCGCATTACATCCAGAGACCCTCCTTCGGTTCTTCCTCCGGCTATGGTTCTTCCACGGACTCAACTTTCATTTCCTCTTTACCCTTCACAGTTGCTGCCTCCTCCGCACCCTCCTCCACAACGTCATCTGTGGTCTCCTTTTTCATGCATGCTGTGTCCTCTACCATTGGTGCATCCTCCACAACCACATTCTCCGCGAATTGCTCCTCCATATGCGCCCCACTCTCCTTTGGGACATCTTTCTCCTCCTCATTCACCTCCCCCTTGCCCTTCAGCTCGGCCAAGCTCAACTCTTGGAGTGCCGATGTGGCCTCCTCTTCCGAGGTGAAGGAGGTCTTCTTCGGGATTGCGATGACGGGTCATGTCACTGCTTTCACTTGGGACCATCAAGTGCACCTTGTGCAGGCGGGATTTAGACCTACTCCTCACCAGCGCCCGGCCTTGGGCCGGTCTCTGCCGGTTTGCAGACCCCTCCCACGTATACTTGGATTGTGCCACCCTCCTCGACAAGCACCCACCAAATGGCGACCTTGGGCGGGAGATTATATTTCTGGTAGGCCTCCTCGCGCTTCCGATGGGCGTCGCGCCGCACCTCAAGTCATTGACGTCGCGCGTGCTCCTATTGGTCAAACAGACCGATGCGGGGAAAGCGGTTCAAGCCCAATAGAAATCGGGAGAACGGGGCAGTTGAACCGGTTGAATCATCAGATGAGCCAGTTGAACCACACATAGTTTCCGATACGTCTTTGTCTTGAGGTGTGGGTCCTTCGTCTTGAGATGTGGGCGCATCCTCTTCCAGCGGTTGATCTGCAATTTTGTTCGCGGCGCTCACGGATTCTTTGTTCTTCGGTGCACCATCTCCTTTCTTGCTTTTCTACAACGGCTTCTTGCTGTTTTGTTTCACCTTTGACTTCTCTGTTGGTGGTGGTTGGAGTGGGAGTGGGGAATTCTCACTATCCTCACTCCCGTCGGTGAGGATTGGACTTGCCTCATCACCACCATCATCCGGGTTCGGGACCTTCCTCCGCTGCTTGCTTTGGACACCACCAGGCTTGGACTTGGGTTTTGGAGCTTGCTTTCCCTTGGGCTTTGCCTCCACCGCTTGCGCTTGAACGGCCTTCACGAATTGCTTCGCCCGTTGGGGGGCCTGGGACATGGGTGGTGGTGGTGCGCGAGGAGCTTCTACCCGAGAACTTTGTACGCACGCCTCGCTGGAGGTGCCTTCTTCCTCCTTGAACTTGTTCAAGCTCTCCGAGAAGTCCTCGAACGCCTCGCTTTGGCGGCCCAAGGGGCTCTCCGCGTTGGTGAAGTCAAACATTTGACGGGTACTCCCGGATGGGGGTGTTTGCTCCACGACCATTCGCGCGCGCGGGCCGACTCGTTGTTGTGCCGCAGGCCCGCCACCTCCAAATCCTTGAGTTTGTTTTCTGAACGGCATTGGGCTCCCCGCCACACCCCCATTTTCAATCTGGTTTATGGCTTGGTATGGCATGCGCTTCCAACGGTCAAACAATGCATTGATGACGTCTCCGTAATGGGGGGTTGTGCCAAACGACTCGTCAAATGTTTGCAGTGGCCAACGGCCTTGCACCATGATGCCTGGCCCCCTTTTGTCAACCACCAGCATATCATTCGGCACATCCGGCGCTGTTAACTACAAACAAGTAGTAGCACAATTGCAAATTGTGGTCATGCACGGAATGGAGAGCGATGCAGGGAAAGCTGTTCAACCGCAGTATAAACCGGTACAACGGGTCGGTTGAACCGGTTGAACCATGACAATTGCCGGTTGAACCACAAGACGCGTACGAGGGGCGCAACACATACTTGGATGACCTCCTTTGGCACTATTGGCGCCATGGTGTGTCCCATACTTGCGGAACCCGCAGCGAACACTTATGCGGCCCCTGCGTCCTTCTTCTTTCCTTGCGTGCTTGGGGGTTTCCTGCCACGAGAGATGGTCCCGCCATAGGTCAATAGCGAAGGTGGTGTTGAGCGGTACTCAGCGGAGCGCCGTTCATCCCACCAATTGAGGGGGTGATCATCAAGTGGCTTGAGCCAGAAGTTGCATCCAGTGCCAGAGACCTGCCCACCACTGCGTCTACCAGTGGACCCCAAGGTCCATGTCAATTCCTCTGCAACAGCAACATTCAATTGCTCCGAAATCTTGTACAAAGCATAACGTCCTTCCTCCTTCAACGTCATCACCGCCATGTCCCCTTTCTTTCCAATGCACAACACCTTTCTAAGAGATCAGCTGGTCTCTGTGAGGCACCGTGTTGACCATGGCCACGGCGTCTCACCCGCAATGTTTTGCTCACAATTCTTGTCCATCCACATTTGGACTGCGCGCTTGTGGAAGTAGGCTGGTGTGATATCCTTGAGCCAAGCCCATTGTAGCGTGGGTGGCGCAAGGCTAGCATCTGGGTGGGCATGTTGGTACTTTAGAACCTCCTGACGGACCGGGAAATTCAACGCCAGTGCTTGCCCCACCGGTGCATCTAGCGGCACGTTGGGCGCGCCGGGAGGCGGCAATTGTGGCGCCGGAGGGGGCTGGCTTTGACTTGGTGAAGGGCATCCACTATTCCCTTCCATGCTACGAGGTTGAGATTGTAGGGCTTGTCCAGCCTCTTGTTGAGCGAGGAAACATTGAAATTGTTGAAATTGAAGAAAATGTTCCTCGAATCCGCGTGTAGGTGCACCCGCCTTCACTAAACGGAAACGAGGCGGAGGGTAGAAGTGGTTCAACCGGGTACAACAAACTAGGCAACGGGGGCAACCCTGTGGTTTCCATGTGGTTCAGCAGTTGAACCTACGGTTGAACTCCACGATGAAAGTTGTTACGGACCACCTAACGGTTGCACCGCAAAATTTCAAGGCATGGGAGTCACGTCACACGCGGAGGACGAACCATAGTAGCCTTTCCTCACACCTGTGAGTTCAATCGTACACCATCCGCTAATTGTTGGAGGCGGATCGCACCATCCTTGCTTGGCCGTCCGTCCCAACGCGGGATTTCTTTATAAAGTAACGCTAGCTCATGAGCGTGGTTGAGGAGGTGTTCGTCGTTCCCATCTACATCCTTGCCATCTCCCCTACGGACACTCTTCCCGAGGAAGCCATCCTTATGCATGTAAGTGATGGTCTCAACAATATCACCGCAAAACATTGCGGCACCCCATGGGCGTATACTAGTGAACACTCGTTTGGCACCTTTGCGAAGCCAAAGTAAATATGAAGACCTTACTGTGGGGCATATTATGCGTTGAAAACGCTTGGCAACACCAGCGCAATTCAACACTTCGGGACAGAATTCCCAGCAGTACATATGGGTTCCTAAGACGAACATTTGTTCAACGACGGCGCGCGCTTGTGATGGAAGTTTCATTACTTTCGCGATCAGACTGCAATTTGTAAGCAGCCGCCACACCTCCTCACTATCGGGTTGGTCCTTGCCTTTCAATGCTATGTTGGTTTCAGCCTTATTGAGCACCTCTTGTGCCTTGTTCCTTTGGTGCGGGGTTAGATGTGTTGCATGCACACAAAGGAACTTCGTAATATACTTCCCCACCCCAATAATTGAATGCAACACGCACATCAGAACGAAATGATGACGGTCACCGATGTGCAAAAGTGGCTCCTTGGTGCAACCGCGGGCATCCAAGGCAGTTGCACCACGAACGTACAAACGCCGCATTTTTTTCGGCCTTTCTGGTACGCGGAACGTCCGTGTCACTCCATTTTTGGAGCTCACAGCACCATGTGGCAAACGAGTACACACTACCCACGCCAAAATAGGTGCTCAAACCCAATAAATGACGTAGCCATGGGGAGTCACCTCCTATTATAACACGCGCACGAACGTAGTACGTGCACAATACAATATAACCTGTATCGATGACTTTCTGGATCTTGCTCAACGTGCCGTGAAGTAACGCACCTAGTGCATCACCATCACTCTTTCTGCAAAGGGCAAGATCGAGGGTCCATCTGTACCCAGGTGCGTGTGCTTTTACCATGTGTTTTGCAAACATGATTGTGCTTTGCACCGGCGAACGTGAACCACATGGAAAGCCCTCACCCCAAAAAATAAGAACCTATATAGGTTCGGGAAAAATCATTTCGTTGAGCACGCCAACCTGGGTAGAAATGTAGGAAAAACAATCATCCAAATTGCACCGTACGGCAATGGTGCCCTGTGCCCTAGTTGGCGTTTATTTTTGCTTGGACGCCAATTGTTGCCCTGCCTTCTCCATCACCCCGTTAGTTGGACAGCAGTGATGCCAAGTCGGATGTATGAGGCAACGTGCAAGACCTTTTTTGGCCTTTAACCACTCAATGAACCTTCGGTACCTATGTGCATAGCCGAAGTGGTTGAGATGGGTGCAATCGGTACAACTGCGCAGTGTACAACATTCACGCGTTCGACATTCGAATTTGGAGAATGCGGTTTCGAGCCGTGCATTGCATGTAGGCACCATCCATGACCATAATATGACACCAACTTTGAAGACTAGGGCAATATGGAACGATAAAAAAGACCATAGCTCGAATAGTCCGCATGGTTCTACACAACGTGTTCAACCGCTGAAGTGAAGGCGGTTGAACCATGGTTCCATGATTGCAAGAGTGGCGCCACCTTCTTTTTGGAATGTTGAGGTCAAGAATAAGCCTCACAGCTTCTTGCCCAGTGAATACTTTTGTTTGGCCATCATGACGTCATTTGGCCACGCGCCGCGATGAGCTTACCCGGGCGGTAATGCGGTCCCACAAAGCCATTCCACGTTGATTGCTCATGAATGGGTCCACTAGTGCCTCCTCGGCACGGGGTTGCGTTGTTTCACCATATTTCGCCACCAGGGAACTTGCAACATCATTGGTACTAGACATGGTGGTTCAAAACATCAATAACAAATGCTGCACTGCTGTAAATCTACTAAGTAACATCAATTTGAATCAACTATCGCTGCTGTGCGCTGCGGCGCGCGCGCACTTGCCAACGCTAGCCTGTGGTCCAACAGGTTCAACTGGTGGTTCAACTGGCTGGATAGCCACGTTTTACTCAGAAAAGTGGTAAAACTGGTTCAACCGCAACTTGAACCACCGAACGAGTGGTGTGCAATAACCAGTACGTACGGGTGCGTCGGTGGGTTGTGCGGTGCTCTCGGCAGTTCCCTATTTGCACTGTGCCTCCCAGCTATCCGGCTCTCTGTGTGGGTGTATCCCCCTCCCCATGTGTGGGTGCACCCTCCTTCATATGTGCGGGAACTGGTGGTCGGTGAGCGCGACCCGCTGTGGTTCCTTCGGTGTTAGGTCTGGACTGGGGCGGCGCGTGTTGGCGGGCGTGCGCATCCGGGGTGGTCTGCCTTGTGCCTCGGTGTGGCTGTGTCCCTTGGGGGTCTTGCGGTGTCGACTGGGTGGGGGGGGTGGGGCGGTGCTGGTCCCTCCGGTGTGGTGTTCCCCTCCTTTGTGGTGCGCATCCCGGTGCCCGTTGTCGCGCCCTCTCCCCCAGTGGTTTGGCCCCGGGCCTTTCCCTTTCCCCGTGTTGGTTGTCCTCCGGTGGTTCCTTGCCCCCCTGTTTTGTTGCCCCCGGTGCCCTCTCTATGGGGGCGCCTGCCTGCTACCTTGGGCCTCTCCTCGCTCCCTTGCTGCGGGCCTTTCTTTTGCCCTTTCCCTTTTCTCCGTG
Organism: Eutreptiella sp. 'Long Island Sound 2002'; assembly: GCA_964036045.1. Classification (NCBI taxonomy): domain Eukaryota; phylum Euglenozoa; class Euglenophyceae; order Eutreptiales; family Eutreptiaceae; genus Eutreptiella; species Eutreptiella sp. 'Long Island Sound 2002'. Next base: position 43,944,234 of record OZ038379.1, on the reverse strand, counting down.
CTGGTGGTGGGGTCATGGCGAGGTCTGTGGGGCGCCGATGGACATTCCCTGGGGGTGGGTGGCCTGGAGCCACCGGCGGAGGGTGCCGGGGGTGTAGGGGGGGCGCAGGCCCTGGACCGCTTCCCGGAGGAGGGCTTCTCATGCCCTCTACGGCATGGCGCCCTCAGGGGCGGGGTCGTCGTTGTCGGCGGGGGTGCGGGTGAGGATTTCCTCAAAAGTGTGGAAGGAGTGACGCCCTTCACGCCCTCCCGTTCCCGCGGCCCACTTCAACCAGCAGCGAAGCTCCCGCAGGACGCGGGCAGACCACCAGGCGAGGTGGGCGGGGGCCAGGCGGAGGAAGGGCTCCGAGCTCGAGGTCCTGGGGGGGCGGTGGTGGGGGCTTGGGGTGGAAGATGCGTATCGCTGGCGCGGGCAAACGGGAAGCGCGGTGCCGTTCGTCGAGGGAGGAGGACGCGGACATGGGACGGCAGTGGCGCGTGTGGTGACGGTCGGAGGAGAGGGAGCGGCCTTGGCGGGGGCTGGGGGTGGGAGATGCATATCGGTGGCGCGGGGAACAGGAAGAGCGGTGCCGTTCGGTGGGGGGGGGGGGGGGACGGACATGGGATGGCAGTGGCGCGCGTGGTGGCGCTCGGGGGAGCGGGAGCAGGGCCCTGGGGAGTAGGGGCGGCGCCTCAGTGAGCGGGAGCGGTGCGAGTGAGCAGGTGAAGCCCGGTGGCGCTGCGGGGAGCGGGAGAGCCGTGGGCGGGAGCGTCGTGCGGGGGAGGGAGCGGGAGCGCTGCCGTTTGCGGGATCGGACCTCGTCGTGGGGCAGGTGGGGCCACTCGGGAGGCGTTGATGGGGCCTGGGGGGCCCCGCGTGGTGCCACGGGATACTGGGGGGGGGGAAGGTACCCACCCTCCATGGATCTGCCATGTAGGGGTGTTGCGCCGGGTGAGGTGGATATGGCGGCGGTGGCGGCAGGTGGTACGTGTGTGGGGGGTGGGCTTGGGGGGCCCCTTCGGCGTGGACGTGGTGGCCGGGCGGATACGATTCTTGGTAGGGGGAGGGCGGTCCCTGGTGGTAGGTGGGGCCGTGGGGTTGAGCGCCTGGTGGGTGGTGCGGCCATCCCATGCGCTGATGCTTCTCATGCATGGGGGGTTGTGGCCCGGTGGGGTAGGGTGATGGGCAGTGGTAGTGGTGGTAGTGGGGGTAGTGTTGGGGGTGGTGGTGGTGGTGGTGGTGGTGGTGGTTGTGGCGGAGGTGCTGGTGGCGGTGGTGTTGGTGCTGGGGCTGGTGGTGGTGGTTGTGTTGTGGGTACGCCGTCAGGATCCCCTGGCCTTCCGCTGGGGTGTCGGGGCCGGGCATCGTTTGCAGCCCTTGGGGCTGCACGGTTTGGTGGTTAGTGGGGGCGGGTTTGGGGCTGGGCTCAACGGCGACCGCGGTCCAGGGGTCCCACGTCCCCGGGTCGGTCTGGCCTGTTATGGTGGTAGTTTTTAGGGGGTGGATGGTGGGGCGCTTGGAGATGGGGATGTGGACGAGGGTTTGGAAGGTGTCGTGTTGTGTGGCCGCCTCCGTGGTGACGGCTTGCGCTCGGGGCAGAGGGGCTCGGGTTGCGCAGGGTGCCGGGTCCTAGTTTGGGTTTGGGTTGGGGTTTCAGTTAGGGCGGGGGCGTTACTGGTGCTGCTGCCGTCACGCCTTTTCTGATTTTTGGGGCTCCGTGGGCTCGTCTGCGTGGTGTTGGTGATGCTGTTGCTGGTGGTGGTGGTGGTGTCGCTGCTGTGGGCGGTCTTGTCCTTTTGGCTCTGGTTTTGGTTTGGAGTCCGGTTCGAGGGTGAGGAGGACCTCGTCTTGGAGGTGTGAGGGGACCGGTGCTGGGCAGGGGGGAATTCTCGGCGTGCTGTCGGGCTGCTGAGGCTGACTGTGTCGGGGTCGGGGGGACCTCCGGCAGCCTGGCGTGCGGCTGCAGCTTTGGCTTTGGCCGCGGCTTTGTGGATGAGGGAGAGGAGGAGGTCGGAGGAGGAGTTGGAGGACATCGAAGAGGATGAGGACGAGGAGCAAGTGGTGGTTTTGGGGGATGTGGGTTGCGCTGCCATGCGGGTGGAGGCAGCATTTTGGGCCGCGGCGGCCTCCGCCCCGGCTACTGCGGGGAGGATGGAGGGCATCTCCTCAGGCTGCAGGTTGGGGGCGGGTGGCTGGAGGGGCCCAGCTGCGACCTGGCGGCCCGGTGGGCCGATCTGATCGGCACAAGACAACGGGGGAGGCGCCAGGCTGCGGTCTCCGCCTTCCGGGTCCGGCTGGGCTGGGCTCCTGCAATGTGTGAGGGCGTGCGCGTTGCGATTGCGGGGGGAAACAGTTCGCGTGGGCCGCATTCTGGGGCCAGGGGGGTTGGGTCTGGGGTTTCAGGGGTGTGTGCGCGGTCGTGTGTGGGTCACTGGGCGGGTCGGGTGTGTCGTGGGGCGTGGGGCTCTTCGCGGCCGGTGTGTGTGGGTTGCCGGGTGTGTGGGGCGGTGAGGCTTGCTCGGTGGGAGGGTCTGTGGCAGGCGTGTCTGCGTGTTCGGGCGGGGGTGGGGAGGCCCGTGTCGCCGGGCCGGGGGCTGCGCGGGACAGGGGATGTGTATGGGTCACTTTGTGGGGAGTGGGCAGGGAGGGTCAGAGGGTGTGGGGCTCGGTTTACGTGCGCTGCATCGGTGTACGTGCCTCCTTGCAGCGGCGCGCTCGTGTGGTCTTGTGTAGGCCTGGAGGTTGGGAGGAGAAGCTTGCCGTCTTCCGCAGCCGCGGCAAGGATCTTACAGATGCGTGTGCGTACTTGGTGCACCTCTTGGTCGGTGGTCGGAACAGGGTACTGCAGGGGTGGGCAAAGGCCGATGCGCCGGAGGACCCTGTGGACGGCGTGGTACCCGCAGGTGAGGGGGTCTTGTGGCCTGGGGGGGGGGTCCGCCTCGACTTGGGTGTGGGCGGTGGGGATGGTCCAGATCCAGGGCACGGCCCCTGTCGACGGCCAGCTGCGCTTGATCCCCTGGGTCAAGCAGCGCATGGCCAGTCCGAGGTGGTAGCCTGCTCGCGCCGAGGTAATTTGGGCCAGGGCGCGGGCCGGGGTTTGGTCGCCCGGCTGGAGAACGCCCCTTGTGCGGGGTGCTGCCATCCCTTATTGCGCCGGGGGGCGTGGCCACCGGGGTGAGCATGGTGTCGGTCCCCTTGATGACCCATTGTGGGCCGGGGGACGCTGCTGCGGCGGACACTACGTAGTAGTGCCTGCGCTCGAGGACTGTACACCAGACCTCCTGCGTTGGGTGCTCGCTGTCTGTAGGTGGGGGGAGGAGGTCATGGTTGGGGTTGGGGAGGCTGGCCGGGTGGAGGGGGTGTCGCTGGTTGCTGTTGTGGCCTGTTCCCACTGTTCTGGACCGCTTGGGTCTGCCAGTGATCCTTCTCCGCTGGGGCTCGTCGTAGGCGTGTGGTTCCTCGGTGTGTAACGTTGGTGTCGGTGCTGTGTGTCAGGGCCTTGCCTGACTCAATTGGAGGGATCAAGATGTGCTGGTCTTGGGTGTGTTGGCGAGACTGCAGAGGACGAGGTCTACGATGGTCTCGTGGAGACCTTTCCCCGGGGTGGCTAGGTCCAGGAGGGCCTCGACGGTGGGCAGCTGAGCTGGGTCTGGGGGGCTCTGGCGGGGCAGGTTGTCAAGGTTTGGCTCATCCACGTCGATGTCTGTGCGGTCCTAGGCGTGCCTGGCTGGGCTGGGCGCTACGGGGTAGTCCCGTGGGTGAGAGGCGGGTGGTCCTGGGGTGTCACGGGTGCTTGTGGCGGGGGGGTTTTGCGGTGGGTGTTCTTCTGGGGTGATCTGTTGGTGTCTTGGAAGTCTGTGGACGGAGATGGGGTGCAGGTGTGGGGCGCGGAGAAGGTTAGCGGACCGCTTGGTCATGCACGGCATGGTAATGGATGAAATGCACCATGTGTTCCCTGGCGGTGGGTTCAGCAGGTTGCTCGGTGTGTGTTAGCAGGAGGCACTTGCGGTGTACCATTTGGGCCGCTGCTCTGCGGACTGCCTCTAGCTGGAGGTGCGCTGCTGCCACCATCGGGTCCACGGTATGTTTGGCGAGGTGCTGTTGCAGGGCCTGTGTCCCCGCCCCTCCCATTGTGACCTCCTTGATCAGGGGATCCCTGAGGAGGTGTTCTGTGGCCTGGTGCGCGTGGCTGTGGGTTGGCAAGCCTTGGTGTTGCTGTAGGGCTTCCGCCGGGGACCAGCCCACCAGTGTGTCCCTGCACGTATGGAGGGTGCATATCTTGAAGTGTTCCCAGTCCTCTGGGGTGGTGTTGTCGCACCGGCAGCGGGTGTGTTCTTCTGGAACGTGGATGTGCTTGCAGGCGAGCCATCGGGCAACTCTGGTGTGTAATGGTAGTTGCTCCCTGAGGAGCTGGATGCGTCCTTTGGGCAGGTGTGCTAGGATGCACGCTGCGCGTAGCGCCGAGCCGTAGAGGGGGACTTTCGTGTCTCATGGAGCTCTTGGATGTGCGTTCGGCTGTCTGTGTCGCCGAGCACGCGGGCGACATATTGGATGGGAATGGGGTAATGGTATGATCTGTCGTGTGAGGTATAGGGGGCGTCCTCTGGTACCCAGTCCGAGGTCTCATGGGGTTCTGGCTTGGGGGGTACGTGTTGGAGGTGTGTATGGGTGCGGTCCAGGTCTGGCATCTGGAGGGTTCGTAGGTGCGTAGTGCGCTGGTGTACCGCCTGGATGTGATCCTTACCATTCCCGTATTGGTGCCTCTAGGACCCCTGTTTCATGATGTGAAGTTGGACGTAGGGGGTAAGGCTGCAGAGGGCTTTCCAGAGCAGCACTGCTTGGGTGCCAAGGTTCCTCGCGGTGGCTTTGTGGAGTGGCTGTCCTGCTATGCGGAGGATTAGGTGTGTGTCGACAGTGGCGTCCACTACGAACCAGACCCGAAGGACGTGCATGAGGAGGGCGGGTAGGTGCGCCCCGATTTTGGCGATGACGTCGGCTATGGCCCCCAGTTCCCCGTGGGAGGAAACCCCTGTAGGTGGTTTGGCCCGTCTGGTGGTCCATGTGGTAGTGTGTCTCGGTGTGGTCAGTTGCAGGGTCGCCCCCCCGGTGATGGGCGTGAGGACTGACTCGCCTCAGGCGTCGGTGAAGAAGACTAGGTCCGCCGGTGATGGCTGTGGGAGGCGGCATGGGTTCATGGGCAGGTAGGCGTGTATGGCGAGGCCTGGTTAGGTGAGGAGGGCCACCGGGGTTGTGGGCTGCAGGATTGGGGTGTCATACAGCCTTATTCCTTTGGAGATGATGCGTTTTGCTCGGGTGGACATGGCTATGAGACCCTGTTCTGGTTGCCCTTGTGTGAGGTAGGAGTAGATGTAGTGAAGGATGTAGGCTGTGTCGGGGTTCAGGTCCCCGCATGTGAGGGTTTGTGTTACGTCTTCTGGTGTGTGGCACGAGTGCTGGAGCGGATAATAGGGGTGCTCGTGCTTGCCCGTTCTGCCTGGTTCGTGCGTGCTGTAAGGGATTGCGATTCCTGCGGGGTCGAGGCGGGGCCAGGAGGGCGCCGTGTTGAATAGTCATTGTGATTTGTGGTCCGGGTTCCAAGCCACTGTGGGGTTCGTGGAACGACGGGAACCGTTGCGTAGGCCTGTGGTGGTAGGTGGGCTGTGGCATTGGTGTGGTGGCGTTCTCTGAGGTGCAATACAGGCCATGGTGTGGTGCAGGTGTTGGGGTCACAGGCCCAACATTGGCGCGGCATGTGTTGGGAGTCGTGGGTGACCGCTGGGAGGTTCTGGGTGGTCATGTGGTGTTTTGGTATGCGCCACTTTGACCCATGGCGGATGACAGTGTTCTGCGTGGGTTTGGCCTCGTTTGGGGCCAGTAGTAGGGTTAGCGGCGGGACCTAGCCTGTCGCCGGGAAGCGGGTTTGTGCTTCGAGCCGATGGGTGTGTAGGGTGCTGTCACCAGGACGCGATAGGGCCGTTGCATTCTGAAGTCCCGATGGGCTGTTTTCATGTCTTGGTTTCCCGGCAGAGTGTGCCCTGTTGCCCGTTGCCGTCTGTGTGAGGTAATGGTGGATTAGGGGGTATTGAGGCCACCCAGGAAGTTGTAGGCAGGGGGCGTGGTGTGCCTCGCTGCGGTGAAGGACCCGCATTCAGGAGAGAGTGACGTATACTACTGTGATGAAGGCTCCGACGAGGTCGATGGTGTTGATGGTGCCTTTAAGGCGATGGTGGAGGTCCCCGCAGAGGACAGCCAGGGAACCTTCCTCTTGGTATGTCTGGTTGGTGAGTATCGGGTGGTGTGGGGAAGGCAGTAAAAGCTGCAGGTGGATCCATATGCGGGTGTTGGTGTTAGTAGGCATGCCCGTTTGGTGGAGTATCCAGCGTCGGCATGTGTTGCGGGTCCGTTCTGCGTCTTGGAGGCGGATCGTGGCGACTTGGTGAACTTCCGGAGAGTGGTTGCGGGTCATGTGGTGAGGGAGGAGCGCGGTGTGCCTGGTGTAGGCAGCTTTCATTTCTTTCTTTATGGCGTCTCCATAATGGGGCCATGCCGCACTGAAGGCCTGTGTGGGTATGGAGGTGAGCCAGCCCCCGTGTGCTGCCCATGCCTTGGTGACGGCGCTTGTGGCTGCCTGGAGGACGGTGGTGGGGTGTGTCAGGTGGAGTGCCTGGAGGACTATGGAGGCGTTCAAGACCTCCGTGAGGTAGTATGCCAGCTCTGGCGGGATAGAAAGAGGGCATTCATGGCCAGGGAAGCATATCGGGAGAGATGGGCCAGGTGTGATTGCAACTTCGGGGGGAGGGTGGTATCGTCAGGGTTTGTAGTCTGGATCACTCCCAACTGGGTGGTGGCTTCGCCGACATGCATGGGGGGCCCTTGTGTCCCCAGGGTGGGGGCTGTGCCAGACCCTTTGATCATGGCCACCAACCTTGTAGGGTGAACGATGAGGTTGTTGCTGGAGAGGTAGGAGATGGTCACATCCAGTAAGTTGTTGGCCTGCTGGGTGACTGTTGGTCCGCCGTCTGGCATGTGGGGTTCTTGTGGGTGTGTGCGACCGTGAGGTTGCTGTCGTCCTCGAAGTTCACCAGGGGGGAGAGGAGGGCATAGGTCGCGCAGGCTGGGTAATTCTGTTCAATTGTGAGGGCCAGGAGGGATGTCACGAGAAGGTACAGGAAGGGCCCCTCCCCTCCTCCTCGGCCGGCCCCGCTGCCTGGCTCCAGGAAAGGTGTGGGGCCCGCTCCGGGGCGGACTGTGTATTTGCGGGTTCGGATGTAGTCAGAGGTGAAGTTGTAGAAGGGGAGGCCCATGTGTTTCCATACCGCTTCCAAAAGGAGCCATGAGTCGTTCAGCAAGGCTTTCTTGACGTCAAGGGAGGCGATGATGAGGTCCACTGGATCCATGTCAGCGATGGTGTCCTGGAGAAAAATGGCCTCGTGTGGGAACGCGCCCGGGATAGCTCCCCAGAGGCTGGCGGGTATGTTGGGGTCTAGGTAGGGGCGGATGCGGCGCAGGAGGATGGTCGTGATGATCTTGACCTCCGTGACTGCACACACTATGGGACGCCAGTTGTCCGGGTTGGCCCGGTCCCCTTTTTTGTAGAGGGGGAGGACAACGTTTGCCCAGTCTGGTGGCAGGAGGGTCTGCCCCGTGACGATGTACCAGAGGCGGTGGGCGAGGATGCGGAGGAGGTGGGCGGGGAGGTGGTAGTACGCTTCCGCAGAGAGGCTGTCGTAGCCCGGGGTTTTGGTTTGCCGGAGACTGTGGATGGCCCTCCTGATTTCGTGGATGGTGAAGGGGCGTATCTCTAGTTGCGTCCTCTGGGCGTGGTTGAAGACCTGAGGGAGGCGGTCGATTTTGTTTTGGGTGTCCGTTTCCATTGTGTCTTTGGTGGGGGTGTGTTGGTGGAGGAAGCTGTCTCCGGTGCCTTGGAGCACGGTGGCCGGGACGCTGGTGAGAGAGCCTTCCGCCCGCCTGACCGTGGTGATGGTGCGGTGGCTGGTGTTGCTGATGGCGTTGTTGAGGTGGCGGATGGCTTTGTAGGGGAGTTCGTGTTCCGCATAACGCTCCTGCTCTTGAAAGATGCCCCGTTGCCTATGGATGTGCCACTGCTGCAGGTCCACCCTGATGTGGGATATCTGCGTCCTGCAGTGGTGTATGTGGTGGCAGGTTTGCGGGGTGTTGGTGTGGAGGGGGGCCACCAGTTGTTTCTTCGCATGCCAGAGGTCATGGAGCATGTCTCCCAGGGCCGTGGGTGCCTGATTGTCCTCAGCTTGGGGTTGTTGCTGGAAACCGCAGCCGACAGCGGCTGTGCGCATGGCTGTGAGCAGGTCGGTGGGGTCCGGTTGGTGGCGCCGGGCGCGGTCTATGGCCCTGTGATACTGGGACCAGGCTTGTTTGTCGTGCAGTGGGGGCATTTTCAGGGGGGGTGGTAGGCCTTGGTCCGGATCCTCTGAGGGGCTGGGGGGAACGTTGGGCATGGTGAGGCGGATGTGCAGGGGCCTATGGCCTGTGGGTCCCAGTGGGAGGGGGCCGTATCGGGCCTCCGCCCGGATGATGGTGGTGGTGTTGCCATAGCATACGTCGATGCGGGAGGGGGCGGCCTCTGTTTGGTGGGGGAAGTGGGATGGTTGGCCTTCGTGGCCGGCTGTCAGGTCCCCAAGCTCCTGCATTTGGATGGTCTTGCTGACTGCATGGTCTTGGGGTGTGGCCTGTCCTCCTCTGTCTGCCGCGGTGGGGGCGGCGTCCATGTCGCCGATGATGATGGTGGGGGCGAGCATGGCCATCTGGCGGAGTGCTTCGGCCAGGGCTTGGAGGAAGGGTTCTGTCGCATCACCCAAGGCGACGTCGGTGTTGATGACGTTTAGTTGCCATCCATCCCTGACGACCTCGTAGACGCTCAGTCTCCCCAGGATGCTGAGGTCGTAGAGGAGGTGGACGTGGATGCCGCCCCGGGCATATAGGGGGGTCCCCTTGCGCCAGTAGCTTTTGTACGCTCTCTGGTCCGGGGTATATATGGGCGTGGGTTGTGGAGGGTTGTCGCGCTGAAGGCCTTGCTCCTGGAAGATGAGAAGGTGGGGGACTAAATCCCTCCCCTGCCCCATCAGGACCTCCTGGATGGCGGCGGTGGCGTCCTTGGAGTATGTAATGGGCGGGTGGTTGAGGTCGAGGAGGTTGATGGTACCCTCGGTGGGCGGCGGCCCGGGGCTGTGGATTGCCCCGTCAGGAAGGCGGACTGGGCCCGGGGACTTTTTGCTGGGTGGTGGGCGCTTGGCTGGGCGTGGTGGGGCTGAGGGGAGGCCCTGGCTCCACTCTGGGGGGAGTTCCCCAGTGAATTTGGTGCCCCTGTGGGCCTTGTTTCGGGGTGACGCGTTGGACGGGCTGCTGCCTTGGTCGAGCTCCTTCTGGCGGTGCCATTGAACCCGGATTTGCACCCCACCGTTTGGGCCCAGGTCCTGGATGCGGTACTGGATCGTGCCCTCACACCAGATCCAGTCGCCCGTGTGGTCGTTGCGGAAAGGCTGTTGGACTCTCGTGTTTTTTTGGAACTGTGGGTATGTTTCAGGCGCCGGCGGTGCCTGTGGCGGGAGGGAGGATGATGAGGATGCTTGGTCCGGGCGGGCGAGGGAGGTCCAGTGGGGCGGACGCCGGGTTTGTCAGGAATTTCGGGGCGGGTGCCGGGGGGTACAAGGCCGCTGCCCTGCCGTCCATTCCGGTCTCTAGGGGGCCAGGGGCGGGTGCCCTCCTTTTTCTTCGCGCTCGCTTTGGCGGGACCTTAGGTGGTGGGACTGGGTGGGCGTGGGGTTGGAAGAAGGGGTGCGTAGCCTGCTGGTATGGGTCCCGCAGCGAGTCCTGACAGTCCGGCCCCGGCCAATTCGGCGATGGCACAGCCGGAGGGCAACGTAGCTGCAAGTCAGGGGCAGGAGGGCGCGGAGGGGGGCCAGAGGTGGGCAGGAGGAGGCGAGGAATGGGACAGCGGCGCCGGAGGCGGCGGGAGCTGGCGGGAAGGGGGGGGAACGGGGGGAGCCCAAGGCAATGGGGCTGCGGGCGGACCTATTCAGCCCGGCGGAGAGCGACAGGCCAGGGGCATCGGTGGTCGCCGACATCCTCGAGGTGTCGGAGGAGGAAGGGGAGGGGATGGGGAAAATGGTTGTGGCACGGGGCCAGAGGCCGCCGAGGCTCCCCAATGTGCCGGCAGCTGCCTTGAAGTCGATTCTCCCAGCGGTGCAGAGGAGAGAGGAAGGAAAAGGTGGTTGAGGGCGGCCAGGGACCGGATTAACTGGCTACGTGGGCACCGGCAAACACACATGGAGACCGGGGCGGCCGGGCACGGCAGGGAAGCGAAAGGCGGGCGCGCCCGGGGCAAGGAGGACTGCAGGGCACCAGGGGGGAGGGGGGGGAAAAGGCAGGGGACAGGGGCATCAATGGCCACAGTCCAAGCAGTTGTCCTGGCAGCAGCCCCCAGCATCACAGCCACCGGTTAGCGACTGGGTGGGCGTGGGGTTGGAAGAAGGGGTGCTTAGCCTGCTGGTATGGGTCCCGCAGCGAGTCCTGACAGTCCGGCCCCGGCCAATTGGGCGATGGCACAGCCGGAGGGCAACGTAGCTGCAAGTCAGGGGCAGGAGGGCGCGGAGGGGGGCCAGAGGTGGGCAGGAGGAGGCGAGGGTTGGGACAGCGGCGCCAGAGGCGGCGGGAGCTGGCGGGAAGGGGGGGGAACGGGGGGAGCCCAAGGCAATGGGGCTGCGGGCAGACCTATTCAGCCCGGCGGAGAGCGACAGGCCAGGTGCATCGGTGTCCGCCGACATCCTCGAGGTGTCGGAGGAGGAAGGGGAGGGGATGGGGAAAATGGTTGTGGCACGGGGCCAGAGGCCGCCGAGGCTCCCCAATGTGCCGGCAGCTGCCTTGAAGTCGATTCTCCCAGCGGTGCAGAGGAGAGAGGAAGGCAAAGGTGGTGGAGGGCGGCCAGGGACCAGATTAACTGGCTACGTGGGCACCGGCAAACACACATGGGGACCGGGGCGGCCGGGCACGGCAGGGAAGCGAAAGGCGGGCGCGCCAGGGGCAAGGAGGACTGCAGGGCACCAGGGGGGAGGGGGAGGAAAAGGCAGGGGACAGGGGCATCAATGGCCACAGTCCAAGCAGTTGTCCTGGCAGCAGCCCCCAGCATCACAGCCACGGGTTAGCGCCGCGGTGAAGCCAGAGGAGGGGGGGCAGGCGCGCCGTTGGCAGACGGCGCGGTACGAGGCGCTAGCGCAACTGGATAACCAGCGCCGTCGCCGGCCTGCTGGCTTGCCAGAGCCAAAAACCATTTACCAGCCAGATACGGAGGTTGGGAGGGGGGGGCCGGAGAGCAAAGGAAAGAAGGAGGGGGCAGGGGAGCGGCGCGGCGGCCAGCCCAGTGGAGGACCACAGCGGGAGGGAGGGAGGGCTGGACGGAGCGGGCCAGCGAAGCGCGAGTTGGAAAAAATTGATTTCCCTCAAGGTCGCTACAGTTCCGGTGTTTTTGTTGCAGATTTAGAATGTACAGTGCCAGATAGATCGCAGATTACAGTGGGAGAGATCGTGTTGCTTGCGGGTTGCGGTCAGTACATCATGCGGGTGCATCATTCAATTCTTAGTTGTCATGTACCCACGTTATTGCTGCTTAAAGACCGTGATTGGTTAGTTTAGACTGTGTTGCAGCCTACCGTTCTTGAAAATGGACTGGGCTGGACGCGCGATCGCAGCAGAAGAATATAAAAAAACACGAAAAAGACGCACAACCAGCAAAAATAAAGCGCAAAATCGATTTTTCCGACCTCAGAAACCCCCAAAAACGCTTTACGCCGCTGTTTGGCGAGGTTGCAAAATTTGAGACACTGACAGAAAAAGCAGAACAACAGAGTCGCGACGGCGACAAAGTTGAGCGTTGCATGCCCCAAAACACCTAGCAAAGTGCGTGCCCTAGGCGCCAAGGCTTTGTGCGCGCTCCAACAACAAAGAAGAAGATTAAAGGCGAGAGTAGGGCCAAAACGATGGCCTTCGGCCAGGGAGTGGTTGTCATGGGGGGCTAACGGTCCTGTCCTGCGGTGCAATGCGGGGCAACCATGACAACCGCTCTTACACACCAACCCCCCTTTTTTTGTAGCGCAAAAGAGACGCCAAGACGGGAAAGCGGAACGTTGCGTGCCGCAAATCACTTAGCAAAGTGCATGCAATAGGAGTAGGGGACTTGTGCGCGCCCCAACACCAACCAAAGAGTGAGTGGCATATGCCGCCATGCATGCATTAAGACACGCTTACTCTTGGGCGTCGCATAAAACAAAGAGTCCAAGACAAAGGGAATAAGTAGCGTGGGAGTCCCAAGGTACAACGAGTGAGTACCTTGTACCGCCTTGCATGCATTAAGACACGCTTACTCTTGGGCGTCGCAAAAAATAAAGAGTCCACAAACCGTGCCTCCCGCCCCCCAACACGCCGTATAGGTAAAGAAAAACGCTTCACGAGCGGCGCGTAAACACCGGAGAAATGGATAACTAACACGCCACACCCTCCAACTTGCACGCTTCCTCTTCCTGTGTCCTTCTCCATGTACCTCCCCACCCACCTTTGAGCCAATTAAGACACGCTTACTCTTGGGCGTCGCAAAAAACAAAGAGTCCAAGACATAAAGAATACGTAGCATAGCATGAATGCAATAAACGAACACGCCTACTCTTGGGCGTCGCAAAATACAAAGAGTCCGCAAACCAACGGTTAAGTAGCATATGCCGCCATGCAAGCATTAAGACACGCTTACTCTTGGGCGTCGCAAAAAACAAAGAGTCCAAGACATGAAGAATAAGCGGCATAGCATGAATGCATTAAACAAACACGCCTACTCTTGGGCGTCGCAAAATGCAAAGAGTCCGCAAACCAACGCGTAAATAGCATACACCGCCATGCATGCATTAAGACACGCTTACTCTTGGGCGTCGCCAAAATGAAAGAGTCCAAGACGGGAGGAATAAATCAGACGCCATAGGAAGCAATGTGTAAAGAAAAATGTTTCCGCAAAAACAAAGAGTCCGCAACGACGCGGCCACGGTATGGCACACGCGAGCACGCACCCACACCCACACCGCACACACCACGCAACACACCGAGCACGCGCACCGGTGAACAGGGGCCGGGAGGCCCAGGACACCGCACACGCAACACCGCACACCGGACACCACACACACCGCAACACACCACGACACCGGAGAACACGAACCAAGTGTCCCAGGACACCACACGCACAACACAACACGCACCACACGAGCGCGAAAGGGCCAAACGGCACACGCAACACCACGCGCAGATCCTGCACACCGGTGGAAAGGAGCCGGGAGGCCCCGGACACCGTACACACAACACCACACACAGAGCGTGCACGCCGGTGAACACGAGCCAAAAGGCCCAGGACACCGCACACGCACCACCACACACAGAGCGTACACACCGGTGAACGGGAGCCGGGAGGCCCAGGACGCCGTACACGCACCACCACACCTGAAGCGTGCACACCGGTGAACAGGAGCCGGGAGGCCCAGGACACCGCAAACGCACACAGAGTGTGCACACCGGTGAGCAGGAGCCGCGAGGCCCAGGACACCGTACACGCAACACCACACACAGAGCGTGCACACCGGTGAACAGGAGCCGGGAGGCCCAGGACGCCGTACGCGCGACACCACACACAGAGCGTACACACCGGTGAACAGGAGCCGGGAGGCCCAGGACACCGTACACGCAACACCACACGCAGGGCGTGCGCACCGGTGAACAGGAGCCGGGAGGCCCAGGACACCGTACACACAACACCACACGCAGAGCGTGCAAACCGGTGAACAGGGGCCGGGAGGCCCAGGACACCGTACACGCAACACCACACGCAGAGCGTGCACACCGGTGAACAGGAGCCGGGGGGCCCAGGACACCGTACACGCAACACCACGCACAGAGCGTGCACACCGGTGAACAGGAGCCAGAAGGCGCAGGACACTGTACACACAACACCACACGCAGAGCGTGCACACCGGTGAACAGGAGCCGGGAGGCCCAGGACGCCGTACACGCAACACCACACACAGAGCGTGCACACCGGTGAACAGGAGCCCGGAGGCCCAGGACGCCGTACACGCAACACCACACGCAGAGCGTGCGCACCGGTGAACAGGAGCCGGGAGGCCCAGGACACCGTACACACACCACCACACACAGGGCGTGCGCACCGGTGAACAGGAGCCGGGAGGCCCAGGACACCGTACGCGCAACACCACACGCAGGGCGTGCGCACCGGTGAACAGGAGCCGGGGAGCCCAGGACACCGTACACGCAACACCACACACAGGGCGTGCACACCGGCGAACAGGAGCCAGGAGGCCCAGGACGCCGTACACGCAACACCACACACAGAGCGTGCACACCGGTGAACAGGAGCCGGGAGGCCCAGGACGCCGTACACGCAACACCACACGCAGAGCGTGCGCACCGGTGAACAGGAGCCGGGAGGCCCAGGACACCGTACACACACCACCACACGCAGGGCGTGCGCGCCGGTGAACAGGAGCCGGGAGGCCCAGGACACCATACGCGCAACACCACGCACAGAGCGTGCACACCGGTGAACAGGAGCCGGGAGGCCCAGGACACCGTACACGCAACACCACACACAGAACGTGCACACCGGTGAACAGGAGCCGGGAGGCCCAGGACGCCGTACACGCAACACCACACGCAGGGCGTGCACACCGGTGAACAGGAGCCGGGGGGCCCAGGACACCGTACACACAACACCACACACGGAGCGTGCACATTGGTGAACAGGAGCCAAGCGGCGCGGCACATCACACGAGCAACCCGCCCCCAAAACGAACCCAGCCCACGCCGCCCTGCAGGAAAGAAACACCATGTCAGACCGCCAAGACCAACCGTCCGGCCAAGGCCAACCCAGCGGGTACGAAGAGGGTGGGCAGGCAGGGCAGGCCGGCGAAGAGGGACAGAGGGACAAGGCGGGGAAAGCGAGAGGAGGGGTCCGAACCCCCCCCCCCCCAACGTGCACACACCCCCCTGCCGCGCGCCGGGCCACAGCCGGGCGCCAACAGGGCCCGCCATGGAGCCAAACGGGCCCGCCAGAGAGAGGGTGTGTCCCCGCGCCTGCGCAGCAGCACGCCCGGGCAAGGAGCGCGCGCCACACACAGGCCAAGCAGGGCACACACGCAGCACCGCACGCCAGCACGCACCACGGCACAAAAACAGGACACCACCACGGCAAGCACCCACACCCGACGACGAACGAGCCGCCAAGAACAAGTCCAAGGCCCGCAGTCCCCACAGCGCGACAGCCGCTGTCCGGATGGACGTGTGTGCGCCCGGCAGTGAACCCAGCCCCTGCCGGCTACGAACCAGCCACCGTCCGGATGGACGTGTGTGCGCCCGGCAGTGAACCCAGCCCCTGCCGGCTACGAAACAGCCGCCGTCCGGATGGACGTGTGTGCGCCCGGCGGTGAACCCACCCCCTGCCAGCTACGAAACAGCCGCCGTCCGGACGGACGTGTGTGCGCCCGGCAGTGAACCCAGCCCCTGCCGGCTACGAAACAGCCGCCGTCTGGACGGACGTGTGTGCGCCCGGCAGTGAACCCAGCCCCTGCCGGCTACGAAACAGCCGCCGTCCGGAGGGACGTGTGTGCGCCCGGCAGTGAACCCAGCCCCTGCCGGCTACGGAACAGCCGCCGTCCGGAGGGACGCGTGAGCACCCGGTGCCACCTGCCGGACGGGCTACCGGACCACCGGGCCCGCGCCACCCGGAGGGGTGAGTGCTCAGTTATCGCAAACCACACGCCCAACGGTACCACACCCAACACCACCCGCAATGACACACCATCACCGCCACCATGCACGCCCACCCGCCACCACACACCCAGGGCCCGTCATCAGGGCCACCTGCGGACACCACAACCACCAAGCAGTCCAGCCACAACCACCACCACCACCCGCCATCGGCCGCCCACAACATCACCAACAACACCCTCCCCCCCAGCAGCACTCGCGACGCCGTCGCCAAGCACACCACCATCCGCCCCACACCACACCTACCACACCCCCACACTCCACACCACCCACACCGGAAACCGGCAATACCACCGTCCCACCCTTACCACCTGCAGCACCGTCACCATCGACGTCGCCAGCGGCGCCACCATCACGCCCGAGTGCACCGCGCGAACGACACGCCCACAACCAGCACCCAACCCCAAACACCCACAACGACACCACCCACGCCGACCAGACCCCACAACACCCACGCAACGCACACACCGGCCACGCTCCACCAGACAACACAAACCACCACACGCACGGCCACAGCGCACCCGACGCCCGCAGACCCCCCGCAACCCGCGCCACGTACACACCAACACGCACACCCGCACCCGACCACGCCCACCAAGCGCCCGGCGCACCGACCACCACGCACACAGGCAACCGCCCAACGCCGGCACCAACTCCGCGGGCAGACAGGCAGACAAACCACCCCGTCGGCATCACCAACAGCACCATCACCCAAGCCACCACCTGCGCCACCAACGCCACCATCGCCCGTTGCACCAACGGCAAACCCCCCTCCGCCCCCCCGCCACCCGTTCCCAACGCGTCACCTACGGCACACACCGGCCACACCGTCACCAAGTGCATCGCCTACGTCACCCTCGCCATCGGCACCACCGACGACACCAGCGCCCACAGCACCCCCGGCAACACCCTACGTAGGGACAGTACCAGCGGCGCCACCAGCCGGCACACCACCTGCAACACCCACATCAACATCGCCACCACCCATGACATCACCCACAGCGCCCTCACCATCGACGTCACCGGCAGCACCCTCACCGCCGGCACCACCAGCCGCGCCACCACCCACTACACCACTTACAGCGACCACCGGAGCCGCAGGCCCCCCCAGCGCCCGCCCCGTCACCTATGACACCAACAGCGTCACCAACCCCGTCGCCGCCCGACGCGTCACCCGAAGCACCCACGTCAACAACACAGACCCGTTTCGACGCCTACAGCACCCCCCCGTAGGCGTCACCAGCATCTCCTCCACCCATTGCATCGCCCACGGTGCCCTAGCCCAACCCACTGCGCCTTCGACGCACACATACCCGACACCCACACAAACAAACCACGCCCACACTGCCCACCATCCCATCAGCCCACGCCACGAACACACCCACACGCACACCCACGCCCGGCCACGCCACCCAGACACTAACCAGGAGCCACCGCCATCCACGTAAGCGCCACGCCACCACTGCCGCCAACCACCCGCCGTCAGCCCCCCCCGGACCGGCGCCCTGGGAACCGGGAGCCGACACCGGCACACACCCACACCCACGCACAGCACCCCAGCCAGCCCCCCCCCCAAAAAAAAAAACAAAGCCAAACAAGCCAACGAAAAGAGAGGAGTAAGGGACAAGCAGAGGAAGGGGCCACGGGGGGAGCAGAGGGCAAACACGCAAGCCCACACACGCGCGCCCCCCCCCCCCAGCCAACCCGACCCCGCATGTCCCGCACCCTCCCAGGAACCGCAAAGCCCAAGACCACCCCCCAGGCACCACCACAACAGACCACCATGAGGAGCCGCCGAGGACGACACACGACACACCGCCGCCAAACACACGGTCGACACCGACACAAGCCCCACCCCCACAACCCGCCGCACCCACCGCTGCGACGCCCCAACACACAATGGTGCCCCCATGGATGCGGTACACCCCAAAAACCCCCTTCAGCCAGCCGACCAGAGGCCACCAAGGGACGCACCAAGGGGACGCCGCGGAATACCCACCCACAGTGCGGCCCCGACACCCGCTACCCGCCGGCAACCTACCACGGGCCCACCCCACACCCGAGCAAATAGCCCCCCCCCCCACCGTGGAAACGATACACCCCAGCCACACACCGCCACTCACCACCCGCGGGCACCGCACCGGGGCCACAACACGCCCAAGCAGCCGCGACCCACCGACCCGCGGACCCCGCAAACGCAATACCCCACACCACCGGGCCCACCCAACGGCGGGCCAACACCCCCAAACACCACACGACCACACCCCCCTGGTTGCGACACTCCAATCCCGCACACCCCGCCCCAGGGGACCCCAGGCCCCACGCCACACCGACCCCGCACGGGCCACGTACTGAAACACGCCAGGAGGACGATCAAGAGACCACGCGGGGCTGCCCCACACCGCCAGAGGACAAACCACGGGCGACAGCCCACCCCACCAGACCTGGACACGGTGCCCCCCCCCCCAACGGGAAGGCCACAGCACAGCACAACACCACCATACCGCACCGCACCCCCCTCCCCCACCCGGGGGCACGGGACACCACAGCCCACCAACACAGGAACAAAGCCGCGCCCCGCCGACTCCGCACCCCACCCCACCGGCACCACCCCTGGAAACCCCGCACACCTCGCGCCAGCTCAACACCCACCACCGGCCACAACCCGAACCGCACACAGGGGCAACACCACCGACCAGGACAGCCACCAGCGTGCAGCCACACACCACAACCACGCCAAACGGCGCGCCTCCCCCGGCGCACGACCCCGGACCGGCCGCCGCACGTGCCCCGAACACCAGCATCACACGCCCACCGTGCCATGAAGCAGCACCCCAGCACGTGAACACGCACGATGACCCCATGGCCCTGGACATCGACAGCCTGCTAGAACTGGAACTCCAACAGACGGGGGACACGGAGCATCATATGGACCTCACCCGGCCGGAGCTCGAGCCCACAGCAAGCAGCCCCGCGGACCCCAACCCGCAAAATGCCCCCCCGCGCCCCCCCCCCCGCGAGAGGGCGCCCTGGACGCACCTGTCCAACGCCCTGCGGCGCCATCACCCCACCCACGAAGCCAGCAACGGGCCCGCCGAGTACCGGGCGTCGCTCGAGCACGACCTGCCCGACGTCACGGGGCCGGGACTCCACGGGTACACCACCGCCGCCCCCCCTCCAGGCACCCCCACACAAGAATGGGAGGACGAGTACGCCGTCGACGTCACGGACATGACGGCATACGTGGAAAGCGTGGAGGACCCGGAGCAAGACACCGTCCTCAGCCTCCTCGCCTACCACAGCTGGAGATGGGGCCACCAGGTCACCCTCCACCGACCGCAGGACGGGCCCCACCAGTGGTCCCCAGAGCAAACGGCGAAGTGGGACATCGTCCTCCAACTCACCCCCGAGGGCTTCTACACCCTCACGCACAGCGGATTACCCGACGCCGCACCCAATGCACAGGCGCTGCCGCTGGCCCAGCCCCAGGAGGACGACGCAGACGCACCCCCACCGGAGGAATGTAATTGGGACCCCCCCACAGCCACCACCCAACGCATGCTGCACCGGCTCATCAAACGTCACCTCCCCCACGACTACCATGCCACCAACGACTCGCGGGGACGCCGCACACTGCCCCTGCAGTGGGCATCACCCGAAGGCACCTTCACGCGGGGGGAAATCCTCCCCGGCGCCGTGGCGCTCACGTACCTGTGGCTCCAGGACGCGGAGACGCACGCGCAGCCCCGCGGCACGCACCTCCTCCTCACCCTGGAGGGAGAGGCCGCCGTCGAAAACGTCCACACAGCGGAAGGAGAGGACTACGTGACGGCGAACGCAGACACCGCAGTATGGCTACACGCTCACGAGCACACCACACCCCCCACCGTAGTACCGGGGTCACACCCCTGGCACGTGGTCATCGTGCGACTGCCCACAGGAGCAGACACAGGAAGCGCCCAACAGGGATGGGCGGACAGGTGGGCACACGTGTGCGCCTCCCTGCATGAAGGGCTGCACAGACCCTCCCTCACCAGTCACACCCTCGAGCCGGCCCCCAGCACGGCCGAATCCCACACCGGGGCGGCCCCCCCCACCGGAGTCTGGGCCTACACGCGCACCCTCCAACGCGAGGCAGCGGAAGCCCTCAAGACCGCCATCTCCAACCACCAGGGCCTCGTGCACACCCCCCACGATAACACACAAAAGGGCTACACCCTATGGTGGCACCACCCCGCACCAGAAGGGGGCCTGCAACCACCGGCAGACCAGCCTGGTATCGGCCCAGACCTCACGGCGATCGCCCGCGCCGTCGCCGCCATGGCCCAGCAAGTTGGGGCGCCAACCCAGTGGGCACCGTCCATCATCAAGGAAACGGCGGCACGCCACAACCCAGCTTTCACACACTTCCGGGGACGCCCCATTCATCCCACCCTACCGGACCTCGACCTCCCCGCCCACGAGACGTGGGCAGTCCACATCCTCGTGCCCCACGACACCGCGCCCAAAACAGGGGACGCGACGACACGCATCACCAAACAACTCCCCAATACCGCACTCCACTACGACATAACAACCCCAAACGTCATCTTCACCCACAACACAGGTCGCGACCACTACTACCTCCAGGCCACGCATGAGCGCTCCCCCATCACCGTATACACCTTCATCACCTACCCTGGCCTCCAGCCACCGCAACACCACCCGCGCCCGGCATGGAAGCATCCTCTACACGTCGCCCCGACCCCACGCAAAATGCCCACCCACCACGCGCCCCCTCCCGCCGACAGCACCGCCCTCCACACTGCCCGCAGACGGGCCGCGGCACACCACCAAAGCCACCTGCTCCCACGCATTAACGCTGGACCCGGCACCGTCACCGAGGCCACCCACAAAAGCACCTTGAACCTACTGGCTCGCAAGCTACGCCCCAAAATGGCACTGGAGGACACGCTCTGGATATACTATGGCGAAGGCCGCACGGCACGGGTGGCGGACCTCCGCAACATCATCCCCCGCCACATCCAGCGCGCGGTAGGGCCCTTCTCCGTGTACGCGGTACCACACCCCAGAACAGCCCCATGCACCCACTGCAACCCTCGGTGCGCGCTACCATGCGCAGGCGCTCTGCAGCAACCCCTGCCCACCCCTACCTACAGGGGGGGCATATTCCTCGGCACGATACCCTGGGACCCACACCCCTACCTCCTGCCCGCAGCGGACAGCCACCACGCCATACCGCTACACCTTGCAGAGCACCTGGCGGTGGGACCATCCCCCTTCCAGAAGCGCCCCCCCCACACCCCATCCGACGGACGCCCGCCAGATGAGCCGACGCACGCCACACCTGGACCCAAACGCGCCATCGCACTCCTCACCCTAAAGGCGGAAGCCGCCATCCCCCGAGAGCTTGAGGGGGAAAACCACCTCATGGTGGAAGGGCTGACAGAACACGTCCTGATCGCAGCCATGTACGCCACGGCGTCCGCATCCCGCCTCTGGGAGGACCGCCCCTCCCCACCTCTAGCCCAAGCAGCGCAGGACGCCCCCGACACGGGCCCCACCGCCGAGGACATCCACCAAATCCTCAACATGCGGGCACCCCCGAAGACCCACCCTGCGGTCCGCCCCATCCAGCTCGTCAGCTGGGACGCCATGGACGCCCCCCCGACCACCACGGAGGTCCACATCCTCAAACACCGGGACACCTGGTGGACGGTGGAATGGGACGACCACGGCAAGGTCAGACGGGCAACGGCACACGCCCCTGACGGCGAAGTCCCGCCCCCACCACGCGGAGGAGACCGCTTGCGACTCGCCGCACGCATCCCCCACGCCCCAGAGGCAGCCTGGGAAGCGCTGCACTACGCCCTCTACTGGGCGCAGGGGGCGCCAGAAGGCCCCCTCCCCCCGGAACGCACCCCAGCGTGGACACGCCACGCCACCCGCTACACGGCCCACATGCGCCGCCACGGGGCAGGCACCGGGCACCGGCTCCCCACTTGGCCCACGGACCCGCCCGAGGCCCTGCAGGAGGCCGAGGAAGTGCTTGGCCTCATGACCAAGCAAGTGTTCAAGCTGAAGGACCCCGTCCCCACGTCCAAGCCCGACGTCCCAGCCGCCCGCGAACACCCCGTGTTTGCACCAGGCCACGCACCCGTACGGCAGCCCCAGGGCGCACCTCCCCAACAAGGACAACCCGCTGCCCGGCGCCGCCAAGGTGCGCAGAAGCGCAAGGCCCCCACACAGGCCAAGCCCGCGCCAAAGCCAAGCGCCAAGCCGAAGAGCTGGACCAAAGAGGAAACCGCTGCCCTGTATCCCGAATACGCCATCGGCACCCGGGTGCAGCTGCCCTTCGAGTACCCCACGGCCGCGGGCCCCTCCAAGTGGATATGGGCCGCAGGGGAGGTCAAGCACCGGTACCTCGTCACCGGGGACCACCAGGGGTTCAAGATCCACGTCAAGTGGGACCCGGCCACCCCCAACGACAAGCAGCTGGGGCGCACCATCGAACTCTGGCGAGAGAAAGCCGGTCGTGAGATGGTCCCCATGCAGCTGTGCACCCCCGACACGGAGCACCTCACCGGCACCGAGTACACGGGCGAAGTCCACAATGCATGGGCCCTACCCCAGCCCCAGAAGCGGAACCGCAGGGCACCCGCAGCTCAGGGCGTCATCGACGTCCTCGACGCCTGACAGGGCAAGGGCCGGACACGGCCCGCCCCCCCAACTACCGGTCCCCAGAAACCGGCACCTGCGGAGGCCCACGCCCGCATCAACATCCTCAACGAGCCCGCGGTCACCTACGACCCCACCAAGGCCGCCACACTGCAAGCCATGCCCGGGCCGCACCCCCAAGGCGCAGACCTCCTGGGGTTCCTGGCGCAAGCCCTCCGCAGAGCGGACCAACCCGAACCAGCACCGATCCTGGACCCGGAGGGGAACAAATATCACGCCCACTGGGAACGGGGGGTACCCCTCTACCACAAGACGTCGGTCACGGTACTTGCCCACTCCGACCTCGGAGTGGATGGTCGCCTCGGGGCGTACGAGTGCGTGGGGCCCGGATGGCAGCTAAACGTGCTACTCACGCACGTCCCGTTCGGGGAGGAGACCAAGGACCTCCCGGACACCCTGAGCCTGGCGTACCGCCGACTCTCCCTCCTGGCACCCGGCATCATCATAGGCGACCTCAACGCCGCCCCCACCGAAGACGACCGCACCGGCCCACCCACAGCCACCGACACAGCTGTCCGGGACGCCATGCACCAACTGGGCCTCACCGACCTCACGGCAGGACTCACCGGCACACCCTCCCATTACCCCCACCAAGCCGGCACCCACCCATCCCGCATCGACACGTGCTACGGGGACCCAACCACGGTGCTCGTCCACGAAGCAGCCTACGGGGACCTCCCGCCAAAAGGCACGGGCCACCGGCCGCTCTACATCGACCTCATCATCCCCAACCTACCCCCACCTGCGGCCACCCTGCCAGACGACACCCTCCCACCCACACTGCAGTTCCCGGCCGAGGACGACCACGGCGCCTGGCACAGGTATAACAGGGCCCTACACGCCATCCTGCGCCGCCCGGGTGCACCGACACTCACCACCGCCATGCGCCGGGCGGCACAAGCATGCGGCATGGAGCGTGACACCAACCACACGGGAGCACCACCAGACCTCACCCTCCAGCAACTCGTCCATGACTTCTGGACCACGAAAGGGGAACTCGCCACCCTGCTACGCCCCAGCACACCGGAGGCACGAGACCGGGACGCCCACCTCCGTGCGCTCCTCACCACCCGCCGCCACGAGCTTGAGGAATGGCACGCCCACCGCATAGCGGCCGCAGCCCAAGAACGCGAAAGATACGGCAGAAACGACACGCCGTACAAGTCCCTACGGTACGTCAGCCGCATCTTGGAGGACACGGGGCGCCGTACCATCCACGCGATACGCACCCCCGAAGGAGGCCCCACCAATGACCCCGATGCCGTCCTCCAGGCAGTCCTGGACAGCTTCCAGGCACAACACGGGGACGCCCTCCCCGAGCTCGACCCCCACACCAGAAACACCATCCGCGAGCATGTGCCGAGGGTCTTCAACCGGGAACAGCGGCGCGCCATCGAACACGACCCCTTCAGCATCTCAGAACTGCAACGCGCCCTAGACCGCCTGAAGAAGGGGGTCGTGCCCGGCGTCGACGGTTTGCCGGCCGAAGCGTACCAACGCCTCACCCTGCCCATCAAACGCCGCCTGGCAGCCTGCCTGTGGGACATCGTCACGGGCGCCACGCCCATCCACCCTGAGTGGACCAACCTGGTCCACCCCCTCTACAAAAAGGGGGACTGGGCGCAGCCCGGGAACTGGCGGCCTATAGTCTGCGCCACCACCGAGGTCAAGCTGGTGTGGACGCTCATCCTAGGCCGCATCGCGCCAGCGGTCTTCGCCCACGTGCCCGCCAGCATGTGGGGAGCCATGGCCGGCAGGTCCCCCCACGAGGCCATCTTCCTCCAGGACACCGCACTGGACATGAACCCCTACGAGATGATCATCGCCTCCCTCGATGTCCAAGGCGCGTTCCCCCACGCCCCACACCGGCTCCTCACGGAGGTATGGGATGCTATGGGCCTCCCATTCCTATCCTTCATGACCGGGTACATCCAGACCCGACACTACGCCGTCATCACAGCCGCAGGCCTCACCCCCCGGACCGGCACAGACAGCGGGGTCCCCCAGGGAGGCGCCGAAGGCCCCTTCCTCTACCTCCTCGTCACCCTGCCACTGGCATTCGAGCTAGCAGGGGTATACCCGGGGTACGCCCCATACCCGCTACGGTCCCCCCTCATCAACTTCGCGGACGACAACCTCCTAACTACGGCCACCCGCCACTGCGACCCTGAGAACGCAGGGCTACCAACGACCACCGACCAAGCGTCCGCCATTCTCCAACTCACCACAACCTACCTGGACGCCCACCAGCTCCCAGTGCACCCCCGCAAATCGGTCGGGCTGGCCGACGCCAAGACCCCCACCCTCCACATCCGGAAAGGCGAACCCCTACACCTGGAAGACACCACAGTCCACCTGGGAGTCACACAGGCCACGCAGCACCACCACATCACACTCCCAAGCAAGCTAGAAGAGGGCCTCGCCCGGCTACCCCAAATTGCCAGGGGGGACCTCCTGTCTACGCAGGGCCTGGCGTACTTCATGGAAGCAGTGCTCAACGCGGCCATCGGGTACCAAGCCCTGCACCTCCCACGCCCCCAAGACGCACTACGCCACGCTCGACAGCAAGTGTCGAAGGCATGGGCGCAACACGGAGGCTGGCCCACGTCTTTCCCCAAGGAGGCCATGATGGCCCACTGGCGCTACTACGGAGACAATAGGGGCGCCCTGGTCGACATGGCCTATGCCAAACACGCAGCACACCTCCTACACAGGGTAACACACAACCACCAACCAGAAGTTCGCGAGGCGGCAGCCATAGGCATAAAAGAAGCGCAAATGGCCCGCAACACCTGCCCCCGGTGGATACTGGCGCAACACGGCGTCTCCACCCCCGTGGGCACTGGCATCTGGGCCCAGCTACAACTCCTCCTACCGCACCACACACACGCCATCCTAACAAACCACCACTGCGATCAACAGGGGCCACTCGTGGCCACACACACCGACATCAACCGACGCCCGGCAGGCGAGGTGGACACCCTGCGACTTGTAGGGGCCACCATCACCATAGTGTACATCACCCCAACACAGATGAAGATCATGGCCCAATGCGACGCCCACCATGCCTCGTTCCTTTCCAACCCACAATGGCCAGCACGCCACGTCTTCCAAGCGTACCTCCGCGCATGTGCGAAGGCAGGGCGCGACATGCCGGGGCCCAAATACATCGACACGGCGTACACAGCCTTCCAGCGCCAGCACCCCCGGCCCCGCCCGAGCGAGCAGGAGACCCCCAACGACGGCGGCACGACGCAGGGGGAGCCCACCCCGTCAGCCGAAGGCTGGACACCACCCACCATCCTGCTACTAGCACCAAACGGCCACAAACATGCTACCCGCACTGTCCAGCGACACCATGCCCCCTGGTTCATCCCCAAACACAATGCACCGGAGACCGATGTACCACCAGTCAGACACAGTGACCAGGGCATACCACGCACGTGCTGGCACTGCGGCCCGGCAGCCCTCGACACTCCGTGGCCCCTGCTGCACCTCATCTCCACCCACTACCGCACCCCCACCGCCGCCGCCACCGCCGACCAGCAGGCATGGCTCTCCCCCTGGTTTCACACGGTACCCCCAGACCACCCGGCGCACGTAGCCTGGACCCGAACACCCACGGCGACATGGACGTTCACCAACGAGCGGGCAGACCCAGACAGCGTAGCCATGGAGTACGACCGCTGCGACCCACACCGCGCAGGACCTCAGGAGGCACCCATGCGCCCCCTACAGCACAAATGCCCCACCCTCCGCGGCGACAAAGACGACAAGGAGCGGCGACAGACCATCACGTGCCAGAAGTTCCACCCCAGCACGGGATACCTCTTCCACCTGATGTACGCGTATATCACCCAGGGACGCCCAGACAGGGGCCTCCTCCGCCTCACCCCACGAGCCCAGGCCATCATCACCCAGGGGATAGGCGTCTATGCAGCGCCACTACTGCAACCCACGCAAATCACCGCCAGAACCGCCCAGGGGAACCCCATCTACGTCTATCAGCCCACAGCAATCGCCCGCCTACCCATACCCAGCGACACCGACATCATCTACTTCACTGACGCATCCGGCACCCAGCAACGCACCCCCACGGTCGGTTGCGCCTCTGTGCGCATCACCCGGCACGCGGACGGCCTCCACGTGGAACACCACACCGGGGCCACCATCTTTGGGGCGTCCTCCCAGGGCGAACTGCGCACCATGGCAGACGCCGTCACCGCCACACCGCCACCCACGACGATCCAGCCCCGCAACATCTGGGTAGTCGTGGACGCCACGGTGGACATCCACCTCACCAGGCGCCTTGCGGACCTGCCCCTCCACAAAGCACTCGAATCCGGCCTCAGAACACAGACGTTGGGACTATGGATGGCCTTCAAGGGCGTGCACCCCCAGGACGCCCTACACATCATCAAGCAGGAGTGACACCGCTACGCATACGGCAATGGACGCGCAGACACGCAGGCCAAACACCAGAACACCAACCACACCCCAGGGCTCGAACGCGTGCGACTGGACATCCCAGACCACAGCAACCTGCAGCACCTGCCCCCGATACCCCCGGCCACACAGCCCCCCCAATGGAGGCCCGAGGACACGCCGTACACGGATCGAGACAAGCAGTACCACTACCCCACACCCATCCAGCAACTGGCCACCACACTGGGCCACCCAGCGAAGGCCGAACTCCTCCAACGCCTCGAAGACTCCGTCCCCACCCCCCTCTACTACTCCGCCCTGCGCCCGGATAGCCTCCCAGCACACCTACAAAAGCCCCGACTCCAACTCGCCCTCGAACAACTTATCCTCCTCACCCGATACCACCGATGGTATACGCGCCGCTCGATCCACGTCCCCGCAGGACACACCAAATGCATCTGCAGCCACGCGGAAGAAGAAACATGGGACCACTTCAAGGCGTGCCCCCTGTACAGAGGACTGGACACCCTCACAGACTGGAACCCAACGCACACCATCGCACAGCACGCCGGATGGCTGACACAGTCCCCGGCGACCCAGCAACTCACCACCGTCCTCAAGCAGACAGAGGTGCTCGAGGCAGTCCGCAGGGGACTCGTCCCCACTGCCGTCTACACCTTGCTACGCACCCACGCGGAGGACCCCCAGGCCACGGCGGCGCACATGCAGCGGACGGCCGTTGCCAAGACGGCGGAGCAGCTCACATACCGCACCCACAAATACCTGCAGCATGCGGCAACCCTGCCCCCAAAAAGACCAAGCCCACCTCCTCAAACTCCTGTTCTACCAACCATGAGAACCTACCCCGTGACATACCAACACGGAACCCCCACCACGTCTACACACCATCCACCGAGCACAGCACTGGCACAGCACACACGGACGCCACAGGCACCGCACACACTCCCACCAGCATGCGCGCGCCACCAGCCCCCATCCCCCCACGCCGCCGTCCGTCCACAGGTACCACCAACCACCAGCCACCGCATGTCCCCTCTGCGTTAGCCGGCGGCTACCACAGACAGCCCTGCCCTGCAACCCAGACCACTGGGTCTGCCTGGGAGCCGCGCACCGCCTCACCCGCTGCCGCCACTGCGGGGACCTCAACCCCCGCCACCATGAGCGGCCCGCGGCCCCAGCGGCACCCCACCCCGCCAGCCACCCCAGCTTCTTCGGGTTCCTCACCGACACCCTCCGGGACCACCTGGGAGGGTACTACGTGGCGGACGCGGGGGACCACGCATGGACCATAGCCGTGGCCACGGGCAGCACACCCCTGCCCCCCCACAGCCCACCCCTACGCCACAGCAAAGGCGGCTTGAACGTGGCGGCCCGCCACATCCTCCTCGCCCTATACCTCCACCACCGAGACCTACACCTCCCAGACCCACAACTCCCGGCCCCCCAAGCAGCAGCCCTGACGCCGGAAGCGTGGGCCGACACGGCACCAGAGGAGATAGCAGCCTACCTCCGAATCACTTGCCGCCGGTTCAAAAACGCCCTCGGCCGATGGAAGGGAACACCTTACCCCCTCAGCGCACTCCTCTACCCGGCACACCGACCCCACCCCGCACAACAGACGCCCCCGGAGGGCTGGGCGTCTTTTCGGGACGCCCACCTGGCCGCCCCCGACGAGGCCACCGCCACGCGGATGGGCCTCACGGACCAGGAAACCTACGTCAGAGGCCTCAAGACGAGCCTCCAAGAGGCCCACCGCTGGCACGCCCGCTCCCCGTCGCCCCAACAGGGACAGGGGGGTTCACCCGCCCCCGACACCCACCAGGCCAAGAAGACCAAGACAGGTCAGGGGGCCCGCCAACGCGCCCACCAGCAGGGCGCGACGCCCCGACCAAGGCCCGGGTCCAGCCACACCGCACCACCCCACGCCCAGACCCCCGGGGCACACCAACAACACGGCCACCGCCAGCGCCCACCACCACCACCATACCGCAGCACCCAAACCCTGCAGCCCAGTCAGCCACCACCGCCCAAACACGTCCACACCATGCCAGGACCACCATACGCGCAGAGCCAGGGGACATGGCACCACCAACACCACCACCACGCCCCCGTCCCTCCCAACCCCTACCCCCTAATGCCCCCAAGCTACAGCGACCCCCACCAGCTACATCCCCACCACGCCCCAGCACAACCAGGCCCCGCGAACCACCCACCCCACATAGCGCACATCACCGCACCACACCATCACGTATTCCACCACCACCAGCCCCTGCCACCACACCCACCAACGCCGGGGTACCACACACAACCGGCACACCCTCCACACCACCACCACGCGGTCCAGCACCACCCGCCGCCCCCGCTACAAGGGCCCACGACATACGAGCCACGGTACACCCCCATGGACCCGCGAGGAGCCGCGCACGCACACCAGCAACACCAGGGCCTAGTAGGAGCGCCCCACCACCACCAACAGCCCCCCCACCCACACCCCATACCAGCGAGCACCATCCACCAGCAGCCACCCATCACATACGGACCACAGCCCCACCCGGGGGCTCATGCGGCCGCCTCCCACCCGCACCCCGGCACCACAACCAGTCAAGAACCGCAAGGGCCACACGGCGCACACATGCAACACCCACACGACCCACAGGGACGCCCGGACCCCCAGCCAGCACAACACCCACCCCCGCCCCCCCCGAACCACCACCACCAGCAGCCCCCCCACCCACACCCCATACCAGCGAGCACCATCCACCAGCAGCCACCCATTACATACGGACCACAGCCCCACCCGGACGCTCATGCAGCCGCCTCCCACCCACACCCCGGCACCACAACCAGTCAAGAACCGCAAGGGCCGCACGGCGCACACACGCAACACCCACACGACCCACAGGGACGCCCAGACCCCCAGCCAGCACAACACCCACCCCCGCCCCCCCCACCACCGACAGCGCCACCCCCACACCACCCCCCCCCGCCCCCCCCCCGAGACCAGGCCACGGACACAACACGCGGCAGCCAGCACCAGCCAATCGACGTCGATACCCCCGCCGACACACGCCACCGCGAATCCCCCCTCCCGCGACCGCCACAAGAGACCCCATCACGAGACCCCACGCGCGACAACGATGACCACCCCCCCCAACCCACACCACCCCCCCCATCACACCCCGCACCACCAGTCGCCGCACCGGCCGAACCCTACGCCCTACACAACCCCGCAGCGGTACGGCAGCACCTCCGGGGACTCGGGGAACAGGACGTCGTGCTGTACCTCCGCACCTCCGGCACCAGCACCCCCATCTGGGCGGCCACCCTGGTCCAGGCGGCAACCCTGGGGGAAGGCGTCAGAGACTTCCTCTTCGACGCCTTCCTCCACGTCGCCCGACACGAGCGCCCCCGCGCGCCACCCCAGACGGCGGTAGCCCGCCCCCCCCGGGGAGCCGGATCTGGGTGCCCCCCATCGACTGGGGGCGACACCTGGTCGGACACCCCGTGCCGGGGCGGGTGGGCACCAAGGGCCGCACCCGCTACCACGAGCCCGACATGGCCCACCCCCCACCCGACGCCACCCCCGACAGCACCAAAGAGTGGGAGCGGGAAACATGGGTAGCCCGAATGGCCTCCCTGAGCAACTTCCGGCACCACGTCCCGGGGGACATCCCCACCCCCGACGAGCAGCAGCCAGCCCCCTCCACGTAGATGACCCTCATGTACAATCTGCACTACACCGTCTCCACCACCACCTACGACGCACCCACAGACCACTGGGTGGTACACGGCACCGACTCCCTCCTCCCCGCCGACTACACCCCCCCCCCACACAACCCAGGCCCCGACACGTACACCAGGGGGGACGACCCGGACGACCCCCACATCTGGGGCACGTGGGAACCCAAATCCCTGGACACGCTGCTCTCCATCCGCAGCGGCTACCAGGGCCTTGGTAGGGCGATGTATTGCCTCGCCAAGTGGACCCAACGGACCTGGGGGATCCCGACGGACCGATGGTTGTGGGTGGTCACGCTGCGCCCCCAGCAGAGGGAAGCCCCCCCAAACCGCAGGGGACCCACCCCCCCACGCCCCACCACCCTACAACTATGCCCGTACATGGTGGCAGCCCGCCTCATGACGCTGCTGTGGACGGGCCCCCACACCCCCACCCAAAACTACCCCCACCTCACTGAGGAGGACATGCCCGGCATCCAGCGATGCTCCTTCCAGACCCTCGACTACCTCCAGCAAACACACCCGCACGTCCTGGAGCAGATATGGCCACCTCCGGGGTAACCCACGTGCCCGCGCAGCCGAGACAACGCCGCCACGCCAGCACCAGCACGCACGGATCACCAGGGAAAACGCGCGCACACGCCCGTTGCCCGAACCTGCACCCTCGTTCTCGCTACTTACAGGACCCAGCATCATACGCCCGCCCCCGAGGCCCAGGACCCTCCGCCGTCTCCCACAGCCCTCTCCTCCGCCTCTGACTCCACAACCTCCACCACCACGACCACCTCATCCACCACCACCACCACGTCCTCATCCAGCACTCCACCCCCCAGGCCGCGGGGGACACCTCCCAAACGGGCCTCCAAACCCGCCCCCACCGCGAGCAGCCCCGCCGCCGCCAAGGCCCACGCCCCGACGAAGCCCACACCCACGACCCAGCCGACGCCCAAGACCGCCGCCAAACGGCCGCCCAAACCCAAGGGTTAACCCGCAGCCAAGCCCAAACCCAAGCCCAAACCCGGCGCCACGACGGCAGTGCGAGCCCGGCCCCCCGAGGACGTCCTCTACGACATCTGGCCCCAGCCGTCCCAGGCCCGAAGGCAGCAGCGCCCAGCAGGGCGCCCCCCCACTGTCACCGACGCAACCGCCAACACCTTCATGGCGGAGCGCGCCGCGGCCGAAGCGTGACGCACCTCGTCCCGCCACCTCTCAAAGCCCGCACTCCAGGCCCACGGACCGCTCCCCACCAAGCCAGAACAACACCAGGGTCCACCAGCAGCGTCCCCGCCCCCCTACCGGCCCTCGATGACAGCCCACATGCAACGCATGCCCCACGACCGCCGCCGCCGCGAATCCCCGCCCAACCCCGAGGCGGAGACCGTACGCGCACACCCGCGGGTCCACATCCGCGTGCACCCCCACTCCCCACGCACCCCCACGGAACAGGACTACGAGGAATC
This sequence comes from Eutreptiella sp. 'Long Island Sound 2002', assembly GCA_964036045.1. Taxonomy (NCBI): domain Eukaryota; phylum Euglenozoa; class Euglenophyceae; order Eutreptiales; family Eutreptiaceae; genus Eutreptiella; species Eutreptiella sp. 'Long Island Sound 2002'. The sequence goes on along the minus strand of OZ038379.1, from coordinate 43,912,027 downwards.
CCCCAGGCCCGCCACCGCCGCCGGTCCCCACGACCACGTCACACCCACCCGGGCCCACTCCTCCGCCCAAGACCGCAGGCCCCCCCAGGAACAGTGGTGGCAGCGCTGGACCCACACGCAGCTCTGGGAGCTGCGGAAGTGGGCCCGGGGAGAGCCCTCCCTCGAGGGCCTGGTCCATTGGCCCTGCAAGGGGTCGGTGGAGAACTGCCGCCTCCGGCCGGCGGGGGGGTGGATGCCGCAGGCCGCATGGGAAGCCATGCTGGCCGATGCGCTCCACCCCCTGGGAGTCCACCCCCGCAACCTCCCCGCGCCCCAGGACCACCCGTATGTCCTCAGGCGCCTGCGGGAGACCCTCCAGGAAACGCAGCGAGACGGCATCCGCCTGTGGGACATCACCCAAAGCCCAGCCCCGCACGCGCACACCCCCTCACCACCCCACAAGCGTCGGCGCACCGACACCGGCGACACCCACAGCACCCCAGGAGCCCTGCGCGCCACACAACACGACGCGCCTGACCCCCCAGCCAGCAGCGCCGCCATCTAACCCCGTTACCCAGCAAACCACCACCACAGGGCGCCACGCCAGGCCCCGCCCAGAAGTCACCAAACGAACCGGACGCCGAAGGAAGCCAACACACACGACAACGAGCACCACTACGCCCAAAGACGCCGAACCCAGGCCCGCTACCGTGGGCTCCTCTCCACCCTCAGCGCGACACACACGTCGCTGGCGTCACTCCTCCGCCGTGCCCCCTCCCACGCCACCGCCCCGCCCCCCCCCCCCTCCCACCGCACGTCCCCACGCGGCCCAGCACCCTGCCCCACACACTGCGCCACAGCATCGCCCTAGTCCGGCTCCTCCACCATCGCGCCACTTGGCACCTCACAGTAGACCGCCGTCCTGTGGTCCCGCTCCCCCCGGCACCGCTCCCGGGGCCGCAGCCGGCCCACGTCGTGTTCGCCCCCACGTCGCGGGCCGCGGACATCCTCCCGCTCCTCGCCGCCACCCCTCCCGGGCATCGCATACTGCTTGCCGCCAGCCCCTCGCTCCTCAGTGAGGTCCTCATCGGGCACGCCGACGCCCTGCACGTGCGCCCGCTGCTGCCCAACCTGCACGCTGCGTACGCCCCCGGCACGCCCGTTGACCCCTCCGTGTGGGACTCTCAGTGAGGCCACCGGCCACCGGCCGGCCCGCACGCACCACCCCGCACTCGCCTCGGGCGCACGACCCCGTGGACGCCGCTACCCACACGGCCGGCCCCGCGCAACTGCCTAACCGAGCCAGAACTCAAGCACAAATCAAACTCGAGCCACACCCCAAAACCGCTAACCCTTGACTCCTAACCAAGCGCGCCGAGGGAACACCAAAACCACAGCCCACACCCAAAGCCCACACAGCCGCCTAACCAGCCAGCTCCAGAAGCAAAGAGACACCTCACCAAACCCACCCTGACCCAAGCCTAACCGAGCCGAAGCCTCAACACAAATCAAACCCGAGCCACACCCCGAAACAGTCAACCCTTGACTCCAAACCAGGCCCGCTGAGAGAAATATGTAGACACAGCCCACAGCCACAGCCCACACAGCCGCCTAACCAGCCAGCACCAGAAGCAAAGAGACACCTAACCAAACCCACCCTGACCCATACCCGTGTACATCAGGACACGCGAGCCGCACCCCTGGGGCGCAACCGCCGCCACAGCACCGACGACACACGCCAGAGGACACAACGCTATTGCACCGCCGCACCAGCTGCCCGTGCCTGTGCCTGCAGTGTACGCGCGCCCCTGTTTTTCTCTTTTTTGTTTTTTCTTTTTTTTTCCCAAAAAAAAAAAAAACAAAAAAAAAAAACAAGTAAAAAAAAAAAATAAAAAAAAAACGAAAATTAGGGGGGGAGGAAGAGGGACACAACCACCCATTACACACGCGCACCGCACACAGCACGCACACCGGTGAACAGGAGCCCAGTGACCCAGGACACCGCGCATGCAACACAACACACCGAGCGAGCAAACCGGTGAACAGGAGCCAGCTGGCCCAGGACACCGCAGACGCACCACAGCAAACCACGCGGGCACACCGGTGAACAGGAGCCCAGCGGCCCAGGACACTGCACACACGTAGGGCGGCCGAGGGACAGGAAAGAACCAATACCCCATGGGTCGGACGCACTGGGGCGACCCAGCCGACCCACCGGGCCAGTGGCAGGAGCGGTACTCCAAGGCCACTGGTCCGAGCCCGGCCAGGCTGCATCGGGGACCATGGCAAACGTCACCCGGAGCCATGGAAGCAACCGGTGACAGGCGAGCCGGTACACAGTCCAGGACGGGGTCACCTGCCAAGCAGAGTGGCCCCGCAACTCAAGCCACAAGGGTGAGGCGGTCGTACCGTAGACAAGCGGGAGCAATACCCCTTGTGGTGAGGAATACTCCACACGGCTGGGCAGCCCCCCAGAGCTGCCGCCCAAAGGAGGGGCATGTGGCCCTACCCATGGACACATGTGGGGACACCCTCCCACCTGGGACACATGGACCGGGTGGCCGCGACAATGCCTTCCCAAGCACATGCGGGAGCGGCTCAAGAGGCACCTGACATAGGGCAGTGGGAGGGACAAGACGTCCCCTTGGTAAGACCTTCTTCCTGCAATGTCAAAGGAGGCATCCCGAGCTCCCGAAGATACCTACCTACCTACCTACCTGTGTTGCAGCCTGGGGTGCCAATGCCCGAATATGCGAAGATAAGGAGTCGTTAGGTTTGATTCTGATTGAACATTTATCCTCTTGAATATATTAGGTCGCTTTCGAGGTTGGAACTGTAGTTTCACGATGGTGCACCCCTATTTTGCTTTGTCCCTTTCCATGTGTTGCATTCACATGCTTTCATTACATTGATTGCATTGTTATGCATTCATTCCATTCAAGCACGTATCGTTTGTTTATTGTTGCTTGCTTTTTGGTTGTTGCACGTAGTGATGTCCAATGCATGGTTTGTTATTGTTTAGTTACAAGCAAGGATAAAGGTAATGCATGTGTGAGAGTTGGACTTCGTGTCACGCGTCTCCTAGGCTTTGTTTGGCATGTAGCCGCGGAGAGCCCGGCCCCATTCTTGGGTGCCCAAGTGAAGCCAGAGGTATCCTTAATCCCTTGGAAACTACGATCCGCCGTCGTGGAGAAACAGAAATGGTGGGGCCTTGGCAATGGCACGGCAGCTCCACATCGTCGACAATGACTCGGATGCCGACATAGTGATTTTCTTCGTGTCTTCCTTGCTTTGCCTTTGCCCTTGTTTGTTGTTGTTATGTTGGATGGGGATTGGATCAGAAATATTTTGTATTGCAAGTGTTGTATCGAACAACCAATTGAGATATAGATTTAGATAAATTTTTGCGCGTGTGCAACCCTCCCAAATATTCTATAGTTTTATGAGCCCATTTTCCAAACTTTGTTTTATGATATCTCAGTGATAGTTTTCATTTAGGTTTACCTTTCTTTGATTAGTTGAAACATGATCATCTTGGGGGTTTTGGGATGAATGGAAGCATATATCTAAAGGAGTTGAACCCCATTTTATCTCTCTGGTAGCAGCGGCTTGCCTAATTTTAGGGCGAACCCTCAAAATTGAAGACTTTCTTGTGCCGACTCTGAAATGCTTAATTTTGGAGTAGGGAACATTTTTGTTACCTTGTAGGTTGGTGCTTCTTGTTTTTCATCCTCACTCCCGGCACTTCCGCTCGGGCGCTTCCCAAGTACCAATGCCGCGCTTCCTCTTGGGCGCTTTCCAAGTTCCAAGATGTGCCTACTCTTGGGCACAAGAAATATCCAAGATGTGCTTTCTCTTCGGCACAAACAAAAACTTCCCATCTCCGTAGCCATCTCCATCGACAGGTGGGGTCCTCATGCCCCACGTCTTTTGTGTGTTTGCGTTTTGGCTGCCCCTAGGGAGTTAAACAATTTTGGGAAATTTTTTCCCGTAAATTTTGTTCCGTTATTTCCTTGCTTGTCTTGTTTTCCTTTGCGTTGTCTTGTTTTCAATTATATCGTGAAAAAGGAAGTCGATGACCGGGGGAACGACACCACTATTTCCAACCCTTCATGCTTCACCAACAGTATGTTTGGTGTTTGCAAGGTTTGGGATGAGAACTTCGGCATTGGGTACAGTACCATGACCACCGTCCACTCATACAATGGAGACAACATGCTTTTGGACAGCCGTCACTATGTTTTACCTCTTGATCGTGTTGGAGCTATGAAGATCGTGCCCAACTTCATTGGAGTCACCGAAGCCTTCGTTCTCATGCTTCCTTAGTTGAAGGGCGAGTTGAACGGTATCGCTCCCCGTGACCCTACTCGCAATGTGGGCGTTGTCGACCTGGTTGCAAAGACTTTCACGAAGACCAACGAGCACGCTGATATGAACGATGACCCATCCTCACAACCGCGCCATCACCCTTGTCTTGCTGCTGGGCATGACGCCTCTTCGAGCCATGTGGCCAAAAGGGAGAATTTGCGAGAACGACATTTTTTTATTTCGAATAACTTATGGTCTTTGTAAAGTTATTCTTCGTGGGCCCAAGCATTTTGCTTGGTGGGAAACTCCAGTACCACCCTGGTGTCTGTTTGTTGGTCTTATCAAGTCGATGTAGTTAATTGTTGTGTCTTTATTTGCATCCGTCGTTCTGTTGCTTGTGCGTGCATGGTTCCGCTCAGCATGTTGCTTACTCTTAGAGTAGCAGGCACGGATGTGCACGAAACATTTGCCCCCTGATTGGGTTCATGATTTCACCCCTTATCTTGCTACATCTCTTCATGAGAGCGGTGGCCATCGCCCATGTATGGCTAAGCTACCGCCGTGTTCAAGCTAGGAAAAGGGTAGGTTTGATGATGCCTTTGCCGGTCGTGGGTGCTTGCCTTCATGCGTACATGTAGGTGTAATTGCGCTAATGTTATCAAGACATCCATGGTGCTCAAAACCTCTGGCCTTCGGCCAGAAGGTGGTTGTCACAAGTGGCTACTGGTCCTGTCCTGTGATGCAATGCGGGGCAACTGTGACAACTGCTCTCACACTCCATCTGCCCTCTAGCAGGAGCCCCCTAATTTTTGGATGCCGTGATTAGAGGCTTTATGGATGAGCGACTGACGCGTGGTATTCATTTATGTGTGTATGAGCACAGGAGCAAGCATTCGAGAGAGCATGTGAGAGCGAGAGCAAACATGCGAGAGAGCATAGGAGAGTGACAGCAAGCGTGATACTTATCCGTGTGCGCGCAAGTATGTGTAGCTGTAGGACATGTACAACGAGATAAGCCAACATGGCACTACACGGCCATGTCCACTTGTTTGGGAATGTAGGACCGTTCTTTGGTTGTGCATTCATTCATACTCTCATGCATTCATTCATTCTGTTCTTTGGATGTAGGATGTCTTTTGATTACAGCAGAGCACCTCCGGTTACATGTGCAGTGGAAGGACGGTTGTTGATGACGTTGTCCTTGTGGTCAAGCTCCGTACCAAGGATCAGCATTTGGCTTGTCTATGTCTACATTGCAATGTAGAGGTTCGGTTGAACCTTTGTCCGGGTGTGATAGCCGTCGTTATGTATGCAGTCACGGTCTTTGTGCTTTACCAGGAACGTGTAGGGCCTAGGGGTTGAGAGCAGGTCCTTTAAGGCACCTACATATTCCCCTGCTGGGATGCACCCCCCAGAGGACAGTATCGACTACGCTGAGAGCCCCGGGAGAGCGGGCGTCACCTGAGCACTCCTGCGGGTCGACCCAGGCTTCCCGGCCAATACCTTGCCTATTTTCTGGCTAGAAACCTTTTGGGTACACTTTGTTCCCCATTTAAGGCTGCCCAATTGGCTATGCCTGTGAGAGGGAGTTTCCTTTACCGTAGGATCAAAAACACCAAGCAAAGGCGTGGGGGAGATAAGAGAATTTCTCTTGCACCTGCATTCATTTTCTGTGCACGGTGGCAAGCGCCCCCCCCCCGTACAAACAGTGCTTGCGCGGCCGCTTCACTTGGGCGCCGATAAAATAGCAAGACTGTATTTGCTAACCTTAGTCTGGTTGATCCGATCTCTGTCTGTCTCTGTGGTCTGTGTATTGTTCGTTGTTCCAAGTCAAGCAGTCTGCAGTGAATGGGCGTTTTCAGTCTGTTGCACAAATATTACGTTTGTCTGATTCGAGGTCGTGGACTGTTTGTTCTGTTTGTCAAACTTGTATAGCGTCGTTAAGTTGCAGTGTGCGCTAGCTGCGGCGCTATGCAAAAATCCAGTGTGCTCTTAACCCTACCTGTCTTTTTTTTCTGTGCCTTTCTCGGTGCCTTCTTCCTTGTTTCTCAGAGAGGCATCGACCTGAGGACAGGAAGAGAAGAGGGTGATTGCTGCACATAAGTCCCGGGTCCAAATGGGGCCCCTTTTTCCTTTTTTTCTGAGAGAGGCACTGACCTGAGGACCGACGGACAGGAGGGTGATTGGTGCATAAGTCCCCAGACCAAAATGGAGCGCTGATCACAACCCTGAGTCTGAAACGTTCGGGCAGTCAGTGACAGTCGCGTCTCTGTAGGCCGGTTCCAGCCTGTGTGTTGCCTTCTTCCTTGTTTCTCAGAGAGGCACTGACCTGAGGAGCGGCGGACAGGAGGGTGAGTGGTGCATAAGTCCTTCGTCCAAAATGGGGCGCTGATCACGCCCCCGAGTCAAATAAATATTAAGCACACACTGACAGTCACGTCTCTGCCGGCTGGTTCCAACCTGTGTGTTTGTTTAGTTAGATTCCTGTAGGCACCGTCCTTAGAACCGGCAAGCCATGCCTCATGTCTGTAAGGCCAAGGTATGAGAGAGGGCGCCATCCCATGTACCGGCTGTACCTATTTGTGTTTGTATATATGGTAGTTACCGACAACCCCATGCGTCCTGTTCAGCGGCCCAGTGACCAGGACACATCCACGGAGAAAGCGAGAAGGACCCATGCACGCGCTGTAGTACCCGATTGACCCAAAAGGGCACACGGCGAAACCCGCAGACATCCTTGATGGGACCCCAGATCCAAACAGGATGCAGATCACACTCAGCGCGCAACAGCCGCGAATCTGAAGAGCCGTTCTTGTTTAGGTACAGTACCGTACCATGCTGCACCGCACTGTATTGCATTGCTGTTTTTTTCACTGACTCTATTGTACTGCAGTGGGCTGGCTTGGTACTGTTGTTTCTGTGGTGGAAGTGCACATAGGAGCACTGTAACTGTAACCACACTGAGATGCACTGGATGGTTGGTGCACAGATGGGCATGCACAGTGAATGGCACACTGAGATTCTCTAATTTTCAGTGAAGCTGGTCACTGTGGCAATGTGTTGGGGTCAATGCTGAGGTACACTGGGGCTTTGCCTCCCGATTCTTCAGTGATGCTTGCCACTGAGTCACTGGGTTCGGTCCAGTACGGGTCATTGAGGTGGTACATAGTGTAGTGGTTTCTGGGTTATCCCGCTAGCGATGCCCTGTAGGTTTCCCCTGTGTTGAGGGTATTCACCTCCTGGGGTGTATCAGGAGTTTGCTGTGGGTACCCTGGGTACTGTATCTACGCCCCTTGTTCAGTGAACTATGCGTACATTGCACTGTGGTTTTCTAATACTGCAGCGCTGTGTAAATTTTGTTCTTTATTGCCACACAGACTGTATTTAAGTGTACTGAAAGCATTGCAGGCCTTTAGAGCCATGCAGCATGTTTGTTTAGTCAGTGATCTTACTTCTTGGAGATATAATTGGGTGAACTCCAGTCATGGGGACAGGATAGTGATTGGTCTGTGTGGCCAAAGTCTGTCTTAAAGAGTGTCCGTGTTTTCTTGGGGTTAGTGACGTGAAGCCCTGCTTGTGTGACTGAGGATACAGTTAGGTACCAATCTGTGTGAGTGTATTCAGGCAAGGCAATATACTTCCGTAGGGAGTAGTTGACTTGCCAGAACATTGCCAGCTTGCCACTTTGGCGCACAGTTATTTTTTGTTACCTTGTCATATACTACCTGGATACCACCTCAGTACCCTGTCGCCCTGTGTGGTGATCTGATTGGTTTGCTGTGAACCCTGGACAGCCTGAGCATTGAGGAGATTATCCGAGTCCGCCCCATAAGTTTGAATTGTGCGTTACCCCTGAGTGTAACCTGAGCCACAGGTAATACCTGATTTACAGCAGCAGCACCTCACTTAATGTATTGCAGATTATGAGGGATTCATTGATGACTCAGTAAACGCTGCTGCAGGTTCAGGCAGAGTGTATTTGTGTTACATTTACCTAGAGATGATACTGAAAGGAGATGGCCAAATCCATCCGTGAGATGGAGTTCTCCCTGTATACACTCTTTGTGTTGTAACGTATGGGCGTGGATGGGCGGCATGGACATGGAAGAGGCGGGAGGAGGCAATGGAGGGGGCGAGAGAAAAGACAGGGGACGGGGTGCTCATAGAGCACATGTACGGGAAGGATGTCAACACCCTGTGGGAAGTGTTGTGTGCGCTGGAGGGCAGGCCAAACAGTGAGGAAGGGGTACAGCGGATAAGGCAAGGAGTGGCTACCAGGGTGGAGAGTAGACACAATATGGGAGAAATGGAGGAGTGCCTGCCAAGGGAGGAAGTATCGTGGCAGAAGTACATACAGCGGACTAGGCAGGGGAGAAGGATTGGAGGGCCACCGGAGGTGGAAGCATGGGCAGCGGAGGGGGGATACAAAGTGGCCGTTTACAGGGAGACAAAAAGCGGAGACGGGTACAGAAAATTGGTGGAGTATGGGGAAGGAACCCCGCTGGATGCGGGAATCCTGTGGACCAAGCGAAGAACCTATGCGGTCCTGTGGGGTGTCAGGGGTCGAAGGAGTGACGCAGCAGAAGTAGCGGCAGCGGTGCAAAGGGTGCTGGACAGTGCACAAGAAGGACAGGAATGCCTGAAGAAATGCCAGAAAGGGCGAGGCGACAGGTCATACCAGGGGATGGCAAGTGCCTATATTGGGCACTCAGCGCGGTGGACGGAGCAGGTGAACAAGCAGCGGCGGAAGAGGTGCGCAGAGCACTCGCGGAAGGGAATATGGCGCGGCCCCCGGAGTCGGCTTGGGCTCGGAGGGTCATGAGAGATGCAGGAGCGCGGACGTGGGATCAGTACCTGGACAAGGTGCGCAGGGGGGAGATATGGGGAGGAGCATGTGAAGTTGGGAGGTGGGCGCAGAGCAAGGGATGCAGAGTAGCAATGTACCAGGATTGGGGACCCCGGGGGGTATATCGAAAGTTGGCAGACGTGGGTGAAGGAAAGCGAACGGCGGCGGCGCTACTGTGGAGCAGAAGAGGAGGGGGACACTACAAGCTGCTGTGGCCCCCGGAAGAAGAGGAAGCAGAGGCAGTGGCGGAGGCAGAAGAAGAGGACGGGGCAGAGTCGAAAGGCGAGGAGGAAATGGCAACGGAGGTGGAGTTGGCAGAAGAAGCTCCAGAGAAGGGGAGGGGGAAGGAGGGCGGACGGAGGCGCAAGTGTTGCAGGATGTGCATCAAATACAGATCCAGGGGAAGAATGAGAGGTGGTGGTACCAGGGACAAGAGGGTCCCGGGAGGGAGAGGAGGGGAGTGGGGGGGGGTACAGCGCGAGGAAAGAAACTACGGGCAGGATGGGAAGGTGTGCTAGGAGTGCAGGTGCAGGAGATGGAGTATGTGGATGTGCCAGAAGGTACGGGGAAAGGTGCGTGGCAAAGGAGGCAGGCAGGGGGGTTGGATGTGTGGGTCACAGGGGGGGGAGAGGCGGTGTTGCAGCTACAGCACAGGGAGGATGTGGGGACCGGGTGGGGGGCGGAGAGAGCGGTCCAGATGCAAACGGACAGAGCGCTGTGGCTGGAGCCGGGATGGAGTGGAAAGTACAGGGTGGGGGCGGGGGGACACCCGTGCCGGGGTTGGCATATGACGTGGCAGGCGGACAAGGGGGAGGGGGTCCTGGTCAGGAAGGAGTGGGGAGGGGAGCTGTCAGAAGGAGGACAGGATGCGAGTGGGGTGCGCGCACAATTCACTAGGGCGGCGTTGACTCCAGCGCCCACGACACAGGGACACAGTGGGCAGGAGTTGGTGTATACGTTCAGTGAGGAAATGACACTGAAGGCGGCGGAGGCCATCAAAATGGTGCTGGACGAGGGGCGGCGTGCATGGCCAACGGCACGTACCATGTGCACCCGCACACGGGGGACACGTGGCATTACGCGTTCCCGGGGGACGACGGCATGGAGAGTATATCGTCACTGCCAGAGTGTGAGAGGCAAGGCGCTGAGATATCGGCCCTCGCCAGAGTGGCAGAAGAATGGGTGCGGGAGATGGGAGGAGTGGAACACGAGAAGTGGGCAGTGGGGGCCATTTGACGTGCAAGGTACCGCAGGGGGGAATGGATGACGCGGGAGGAGACAAAGGCGATATTCCCCGTGGCAACAAAGGGGCCAGCGGCCCCACAGTGGAGGGGACAGGCAGTCCACATCATTCTCCCGGATAACAGGGTGGGAAGCAGGGGAATGGTGGAAGTCGAGGTACGCCACGGGCAAGGGGCAAGATACCAGTACGATGTGCTGGTGTCTAACGTGGTGGTCACCGCAGCAGCTCGGCGGCGGGTATGGAGGTCCGGGTTGGACTCGGCCGGGAGGGACAGGCGGTACAGGTGTACACCATGGGACACTGGGAGGGACAGCCGGAAATCCAGTGGATGGCGGAGCCCACGTGGAGGGAGCCGCTGCATTCCGAGGGGAAGATGGGGAGGGGAAAGGCGGATGGGACGGAAGCTGCGGAGGTGGACACAGCAGAGAAAGAAAAGGAGAAGCGCCAGAAGGAGGCAGCGGCGAAGGGGCTGGACATGCTGGAGGACGGCAGGGACAGAAAGGACATGCTGCAGTAATGGGCACAGAGGCTGAGGGGGGGGGCGACGGCATGGCAGAATGTCTTGATAGAAAAAGGAGAGGCGCAGCCAGGGCTGGAAGAACGCATCAAAGGATGTAGGGGTGGAGAGGTACGGCAGGGGGTGAGCAAGGCCAGGTACCACCTGAGGGCCAGAGCGGAGGCGGTGGAGGACAAGTGTAGGCCGGAATGCAGGCTGACCAGGTGCCTGTGCAGGCTGGACGGGCCGCAGGAGCCCAAGGGGAGATACCATGGGATCAGAGTGCGGCAGCCCAGGAGACAACGGCCCCTGTGGCTGCAGATGGGGGAAGATGAAGAGGTGCCGCTGGTGTACTTCCACCAATTCAAGCACATGTGGGTGGGATATGCTGATGGTCGGAGCGGAACAGTGGGGGAGGATGAGGAGGTGGGTGAGAGGCAAGCAAAGGCGCAGGTGCTCACGGCAAGGAAGGTGGAGCCAAAGCAGGCGGTGCTGTGGATGCAGATGCAGCGGGATGCGCAGGTAGCGGCGTGTGTGGACAGCACGAGCAGAACGGTGGAGGTGTGGGGGCCCACGAGGCAGGTCTTGGCCATGGCGCTGTACGTCGGGGAGACAGTGCGTCGCAGCAGGGGCATGGCCGGAGAATGGGACCCAGACACGGAAATGCACCGGATGCGCAAGGTTATGGCCATGGTTGACTATGATGGGGCGGCGGGGAGGAGGGCCAAAGGGCACACAATACAAGTAGTGTCCCCACAGGCAAGTGCCACAGGGGCTGCAGACCAAGGAATCACGGACCTGGTGCAGGACCGACACACGTGGTGGGTCGTGGAACCCAGGAGGGGATAGGCACCAAGCGGTGGTGTATACTGCGGCACCGTTGAAAAGGGTGGAGCACCCACTCATGCGGTGGGTCGGGGAGGTGGAAGAGGTGCGGGTTGAAAGATCGGAGGAGGTACGCGAGAAGGCAGTCCTACGGGCGTTAGAGTCGCAAATGGATAGGTGTGCGGAGGCAGAGGAAGTGGAATACATCAGGGAACAGATCCGGTTGGCATTGGACCGGGTGGCCAGCAGCAGGGGAGGGGAGCAGCCGAGGTGGATAGTGACACCCGCCACGGAGGAAGAGCACAGGAAGGAGGCATTGGAGAGAGGGAGAAGGCTCTCGGAGGGGGCCAGGAAGCAATGCCTGGAGGTGGAAGACGACCCGGAGGGGGAGAGGCCAGGTAGGTGGAGGGGGATGCGCAGGGGGAGAGGGGGACAAATGAGTTTCTTGGGGGGAACGGGGATAGTGGGGGGGAGCAGGACGAAAGAGAGCAAGACCAAGCGCGGGAAGAGGAAGACAGGGAGCCGGGGCAGGCAGCAAGTGGGCGGGAAGAACGAGAGGAGGGAGAAGACGGGGTGGAAGAGGGAGAGGCGGAGGGAGGAGAGCAGGGGAATGCTGCTGGGGACAGGGTGGAAGAGAGGAGTAGTGAGAGAGAAGACGGCAAGCGAAGGAGAGAGGCGGACGAGCAGGAACCGCAAGCAGAGCGGCAGCAGGAGGTGGAAGAGGAAGGGAGGCCAAGAAGGAAACGGACGAGGGGAGTCAGGTACAGGGAGCAAGGAAAGGACCGTGAAGAGCAGGGGGCGGTGCGGGAAGGGGTGACAGTGTATGGTCCGCACAGCGTGCGTGGGAAGTGGAGGAGGTATGTGGGAACGGTGGAAGAGATGATCGAACAACAAGATCGCACGGGACATGTGAGGAGGGCAGCTATCGTGCAATGGGAGGATCAGGTGGAGGGGGATGAGAAGAGACTGCCGTACCCGGTGGAGAGATTGCGGGTATGCCCACAAGGTAGAGAGATGGAAATACAAGGGCAACTGGTTCCGGAGCAGGAGGCGAGAGAATTGGAAGGAGAAGAGGTGTCGACGGGGAGGAAGAACAAGAAGCGAAAGTGCCAATTAAGGAAGCGGAGGGCAGCTGGGAAGATGAAGAAAAGCACCGGACGAAGGCGGGATGGAAGGAGCAATGAGGAAGGAAAAGGCCCGACTGACAGCGGGGAACTGCGCGTGGATGGGGAGGGCAGGTGGCCACGCATGAAGTTGTACACCCATAATGACCCCCCGGCACTGTATCGGGTAGAAGGTGCAGAAGGGGGACAACATGTGCCCACGCTATGTGTGGCACCGGTGAAGGCAGTTGGCTGCGGCGAGGAAGGAACGCATTTGGCGCGCCCTACAGGCTGTGTTGCCGGGGGAAGAGCACATGCTGGCAACCAACAGGACGTGCGGCAGGCGGGGACTGATCCTGGTTCTGGACACGGACTTCGGAGGGGCGGCGCATGGGACTGTACGGTGGGTCAGGAAGGAAGGATTGAGCATGGAGGTGCTGCACGTGCGCAGGAAGGATATGAAGGAATACAAGAAGGCGGGGCTGCACCATGCGGAGTTCTGTGGCGACGCCGGGATGGTGGAATGGGGTGTATACAAGTGGATGATGAGGAGAGCGCGAGGACAACATGACCGCGCTAGGTGGGGCAGGAGGATACGCAAGATGTGGAACGAGTGGGTAGCGCTGTGGGGGATCCAGAGGAGGAAAGCAAGGTTCGGGAGTGGAGCGGGGGCGCAGCAAGAGATGGTGGTGCTGGACAGAGCAGAGAGGGACAAGGCCAGACCGGGGATACCGTTGTGTGCGCCGCTGGGACTCAAAGGGCCGAGGGGGAAGGTGCAGAGTGCGACCGGGCAGTGGTATGATGTTAATGCGGATATGTTCCGGAGAGACAACATCCCGGAAGGGGCAGGACAGGGAGACAAGTGCTGGAGGTGCACCAAGAAGGCGGGACAGGTCCCGTGGTTAGTCCTGCAAATGACGGCAGGGGCGTTCCCCAACGCGACCATGCGCGCTACGGACGCCAAGGGGCAGTGGTGGGGGCCCGTACTCCGGCTGCCCAAGGAGGTGCAGGAGGGTGAGGAGGCCCAGGGAGAGGTGGAGGTCTGGTGGGGAGAGGAAAAGAAGGGGAAGAGGACAGGGTTCCAGTTGGGATGGGACACAGTGCGGGGACTGCAGGAATAGGATGATGGAGTGGCAGTGAGTTTTCGGATGACGGACACGGGGACGCCTGAGGAGGAGGCGCCCATAGTGCCCGTGGGCCACAAGTGTGGAGAGAGTGCGAGGAGGATCAGGCCAACGGTCCACGGGTTGCCGGCAGACAGGGTATGGTAATTGGTTGTGGTACAGGAGGAGAGGGTGGTGCTATTTTTCGACGGCCCCGGGGTGGAAGGACAACCACCCATGGCGGGGGCAGGGGCAGTAAGGGTCAGGGGGTGGGGACAGGTGACGGACAGCGTGGTGGAAAAGATGGTGTACGGAGCAGCGTCCCATGGGGATGTACAGGCGGTGGCGGACGTGGTTGGGGACATAGGGGAGGAAATACGGGAAGTGTGGATGGTGGTGGACGCGGAGGCGGACATGGCATCCTTCAGGAGACTGGCCAGCAGGCCGCTGCATCAGGCCCTGGGCACGGGACTGGCGTCACAGGTGTACGCGATATGGCACGGGCTCGAGGAGAAGAAAGTGCCCCTGGTCATACACCTGGTGAAACAGGAATCACACAGAGCGGGAGTGGGGAATCATGAGGCGGATGGGGCGGCGCAAGCAGTGGATAAGGAGCAGAAACCAGAGTGGAGGGTGCCAGAGAGAAAGGAGCACCTCCACTTGGTGCATATACCTCCAAGGGTCGGGCAAGAGGAGAAGGCCAGGTGGGTGGTGGAGGAGGACAGGGGCAAGCAGGAACTAAGACTGTATCCACAGCGGGTACACATGCTAGCTCAAGTACGAGGGGGGCCGGAGGTGGTAGAACTGAACGAGTACCTGGAGGGCAAGGTGGGACAGCGGGTCCACTACCCCAATGTGCTGACGCCAGAAATGCTGCCCAAAAGGCTGCAAACCAGAAGGCTGCAGGCAATCACGGGGCGGGTGCCGGTGCTGGAAACAATCATGAGGTGGTACAGACATATGGGGATGGACCTCCCGAAGGAGTACATGAGATGCCACTGCGGCCGAGAGCAAGAAACATACGCACACTTCATGCGATGTGCACAGTATACGGGGATCAAAGAGCCGCCGGTTCGGGATCAGGACGTTCCGTTCCTCAAGAAGGGTGCAAGAGGCAGAAGCGCGGTGGAGAGGGAGCTGGGGAAAGAAGGGCATCGCAAAGGGCTGTGGCACATGGTGATTGTGAAGTCGCTGTGGCGGGCACTCCAGGAACATACGGTGGCGCCAGAGGCCATGGCACACAGGCTGTTGCGGCGTATGGTTGAGCATGTCGTGGAACGCATGGCGTGCAGAGAGACACAGTTGGAGGCGCGGGTGGAGGACATGCGTGATCCAGTCACCAAACGGTCGGACATGACGTTGGTCAGGTACAACTCAAATAATCACTGAGATGGAAGTGCGGAATCAGCCCAATTGGCGGCCAAGGCGGTCTGAGGGAGAGACGGAAGTGGAGGAAAGAGAGGGAGAAGACTAGAGGGAACGCCTGATGGCACGCAGACGAAGGAAAATCAGGGAGATATGAGGGGAGGACGGGTGAACAGTGTCGCCGCAAAGGGGGACAGTTGGAGGGGGACCGGAGGGAAAGGGGCAGCAGTGTCGCCTGTCACGTGGACTGGAGCGACCGGGACTGGGCGCACTGAGTCACAGAGCGGACCAAGGCGCAGGCCCAGGGGGGGCGGACCGGGGTGAAGTGACGAGTGGAAAGCACAGCGAGCACAAACACGGAGATCACCGGGCGGGAAGCAGGAGCGGGTACCAAGAGACGCAAGCGGACAGGAGGAGCGTGGCCAGGGGTGTGTGGACGAGGAGAACGACAGTACAGTCGAGTACGAGGCCGACGACCGCCTGGCAACGTCCACAGTACGTGGAGGAGTAGAGGGGTAAGAGGAACCGTGGTGCACCAAGAGCACAACGCACGTAGGGCGCGCGAACAGTGGGAATAGAGGGCGCGGGTGCCGGGGGAGGCGGCGACAAGGCTCAGGGCTGAGGCGCAATACCATGTGTGCAAAAAGATGTCCCACAAGCCTGAGCCAAAGCCCAGCCAGCCGCCGGCAGTGAGGGGGTACGGGGGGCCGGGGCTGGTGGGCGTGAGGGCCGAGGTGGCCCGCATGCAGTAGGACGCAGCCCCGCAGCCCCCCTCGCCAGCGTCCTCGGCAACATCTGCAGAGGTTGCGTCGCCCTCGTCTCCGCAGAGTCCGGAGACGGTCAGGCGGGAAGGGTCTTGGGCGACAGGGCGGCAGAAGGGGAAAGGAGCCGCGGCGGGGACGGGAGAGGAACGGGACAGGGGAGGACAGGCAGAGGCGAGTGGAGGAAGGGCGGAGGTGGTGGCAGCAGAGGCTGAGGGGAAGGAGGAGGGGCAGGGGCAGCGGGCGGTGGTGAGGCGGGCGGACCCGTTCAACATCGCCGATGTGTTGGTGGGTGTGGATTCGGGGAGGGGGGAGTCGGTAGTCGCCGACATCCTCTAGGTGTCGGAGGAAGAGGGGGAGGGGGCGAGGAGGATGGCAGTGGAGGGAGGCCCAGGACAGCCGATGGCGCCCAATGTGCCGGCGGCTGCCATGAGGTCCATCCTCCCGGAAGTGCGGAGGCAGGAGGAGAGCAAGGGTGGACGAGGGCAGCCAGCGGCGGGAGCGGCAGGGAGCGGGGACAGCAGTGTACGCATCAGAGGGAGGGGACGGACAAGCAAGGGAGGGAAGGGGCTGGCGGGGACTTCCTAGGCTGAGCAAGCGAAGGGACACCAGGCAGGGAAAGGGGGAAAAGGGAGTGGACGGCAGCGACAGTGGCCGCAGCCCCAACGCTTGTTCACCGGGTCGCCACCGGGGTTGCCCCCACAGGCCAGTGCGGCGGTACGGGCGGAGGAGGAGAGGGAGGCGCGCCGCCAGCAGGCGGCGCGGTACGAGGCGCTGGCACACGTGGAGCGCTAGCGCCGTCGCCACCAGCCCCCGGAGCCGGGACCGGACACCATCTACTGGTTGGAGATGGAGTCGGGGAGGACAGGGTCGGGGCGCCAGGGGCGGCTGGAAGGGTCGGGAGGGGAGCACAGCGGGCAGCCCAGTGGTGGGATGCTGAGAGAGGGAGGGGAGGCAGAGCAGAGCAGCGCAGCGGCGGAGGGGCACCGCGGCCAGCAGGAGGGAGAGCAAGAGAGTGGGAGCCAGGGAAGTGGAAGCACAGGCAGCGCGGTGCAGGGCAGGGGTGCGGAACAAGTAGAAGGCGGCAAGGGCAAGCAAAGTGGGCACGGTACGCAGGGGAAAGGAGCGAGAAACGGAGGGCTCCAGGGGAAGGGACACGGGAAGGCGCGACTCCACAGAGTAGGCAGCAAGAGACACAGGGCAGCGGGGTGAAAAGGCAAAGGGCAAGGGAAGGAGGGTGGACATGGGTACATGGGCTCACCGGTGTTCCCGGGGAAGGGATTGGGACGGTGGTGAGCTGGAGTCCCACCAGCCGTCCCACCAATCGTCCCACCATTCCCACCGCCACCTTACCTGGCAATGGGGATGATGTACCCACCCCCGCCGGCGTACCAGGGCATGCAGCCACAGGCACACGTGCAGCAGCGCCCGCAGGCGGGTGGGACAGCGTGGGGGGCGCAGGAAGGGAAGAGAGAAGAACACAGGAGGGCACGGGAGAGGATAGGGGAAGCAGAGAGGACCCTGAGAAAGAGGTAGGCCAGGGTCATGGGTGGGGCGGGGAGGGCGACGGAGGGGAGGACGGAAGGGACAGGCAGGCCGCAGGGAGGGGAAGCACAGGCAGTGGAGGAGCTGCAGAGGGCGTGGGCGGGCCATCGGAGAAGTCAGGAGAGGGTGGAGAGGGCGGAACGGGAGGGAGGACGGCATGGAGAGGGAGGGGGGCAGGAGGGTCGCCCCCCACTTATGCTGTTCGGGCAGCCGGCTATCCTGCCGGAGCAGGAGGGTGAGATACAGGTGAGGGCATGGACGCGGATCAGGGGAGAGGCAGCGAAGCTGGCGGAGAGGGACAGGGAGGTGGCAGCGCGGGAGCGCAGGGTGCGGGAGGAGGAAGAGGCGTTGGCCAGGGGGGCACGCCGGGTCCTCCCGGATCCGGAAGGGGACACCCCCTCCACGGATGTGGAGGGGCGGTCGCCGTCAGGGAAAAGGGCCAGGGAGGAGGAAGAGGAGGCGGGGCAGGAGAGGGGGAAGCGGCGTCAGGGGGAGGAGTGGGGAGCAGGCAAAGCGGAGGGGACGCCGCGGGCGGCCAGTCCCAGCCCAGAGCCGACGCCGACGGACTGGGACTCGCAGTCGCCACCGCCGCGGCGGTATGCGCTGCCGCTGGTGCGGAGGGGGCCCAGGACGGTCGCGGGGTGGACGGGCGGGGAAGTTGCGGAACTGGTCCGCTACGTGAAGTGGGCGGGGAAGGCGGGAGAGGAGGGGGGCCTGCATCTTCAGCGACCTGGTCGGCAGGGCAGGGAGGCCCAGGGAAAGGGGGCCTGAAATGGAGGAGGGCTGCCGGAGGGGGATGCTGGGAGAGGCGCTTCGGGGCTGAGCCTGGACTGTCCTAAGGAGAAGGGGAAGAAGCCCAGGCTTCGGATGCTGCGGGAGCTGTTGCAGCGGGAGGGGTGGTACGGGGGAGACGCGTAGGGCGGGGCAGCAGCAGGACCGAGAAGCGCCAGGGGCCAGGGACAAGGGGAGTGCGGGAGGGACGGGCAGACGAGAAGCGAGGAGAGCTGCAGGGGAGGAGGACACGGGGAGTCGGCGAAGGAGGAGGAGGGTAAGGGGAGGGTGTGACGGACACGAGGAGAGGTGGAAGGGAGCGGAGAGGCGCAGGTGCGCCTGGAAAGGCAGGGACACGGCTGGCGGTAGAGGGGGATGTGGTGATGGCGGACACAGACAAGCCAAGCGGAGGGCACAGGGCCCATGGCAGGGGCAGATGGAGCGGCGGAGTACGGGGGCGCAGACGGGTGCAGACGGAGCGCCCGGGCAGCGGGACGCGGGGCGTGTCGTGGATACAGCGAGCAGTGTGGGGCAGAACGAGAAGCCTGACAAGATGCTGTAGTGGAATGGGGTGATGTACTGGAGTGCTGGTGGAGTACGACGAGCGGCGGTACGGAGACAAGCTGCAATGCCAGGAGCGCCGGCGGGGATCCTGAGCACAGGGTCAGACCAACGCGGACGGCCGGAGATGACGTGGTGCACCATCGGCCGCTCGGGGAGACGGGCCTACGGGGGCCGCAGCGGCTACGCCGGGCTACTGTCCACTCGAGCGGGCAGAGTAAGGAACATTGCGGTCGTGGAATCCCAGCGTCATGCCAGTCCTCGGGCAAGGCCACAGTCCAGTCTGCAAATAAGCCCCCCCCCCACCATGGGCACCATGGCATCCCGGATGAGGTGAGAGACAGGGACCGAGGGAATAACACTAGGGTGGGTGAGCCACCAGCGAAAAAGGTAGGGACGACCAAGAGGGGCAGGGGTAGAGCACATGGGTGGCACACACGATTGACAAGGCAGAGAGGGCGGACGAACAATGCAGGCAGGATCGGCAGAGAGACGGTGGAGGGGAGGGAAGACGGGCGAATGAGGGGGCACGGGGCGGCTGAACAGGGGTAGCACGGAGAAGAGCAGGGGGCACAAGCAGGGCGCGAGGGAGCAGCGGAGAGCGGGGCCACGGGGACACAAAGAAAAAAAACAATAAAAAGGCAGACAAGACACCAAGGAAGGACGCGCAGAGGGGGCGGGGCGCGGGAGACGGGGGAAGCAGGGGGCCAACAATGGCGCAAAGGGAGCGCATTGTCACTCAAAGAAAAACGCCATGCCGATGACCCGCATTGAACCGTACCGGCCACCCCGCCCGACCATCAAGGAACTGATGGAGGGGCGGCCGACGGGGGGGTACGATGGGGGAGTCCCCCCGAGGGGGTATCTGGGGAGGCCGCCCAAGTCGACCTACAGGTCGGAGGACAGAGCAGAGGCCCTGAGGCGCGTGAGAGCGAGCGAGATACAGCCATGGCGCGGGGACGACCAGCGGAGAACACACGGAGCAGGAGAACAACCGTAAGGGGGCGGGCAGGAGACAGAGGGGAGGGGAGGGTGGAGAGGGGAGAAAGAAGAATAACATCTTTGAAAGGCTAAACGAGGGGGACGCAAGGGAGGGGCGCCCACCTGGCATGGCCGGGGACCGCCAAGGGCCACGCCAGAGGAGGGTAATGGGACTGCACAAGAGCACCGAAGGGCGCCGAGACAGATGGCCTGTGCAGTGTAGTTGTGCGTGCATGCAGGGAGAAGGGAACCACACGGCAGAAAGCACGGCGAAAAAACAACAAAGAAAAACGCGAACAAAAACCCACAGTGCCTCAGGAGGGCCTGGGGAACAAAGCGAACGGGCGGCGGGGGAACAGGACGGAGCAAAAGGACAGACGAGACACCGCGAGTGGCGCGAAAAAAATTATAGCAACAAAGAACAGTACCAAAAGCGACGGGTGACCAAGTGGGGGAAAGGCACGGGTAACGGGGGGCGCGGGGGCCAGAAAGAGGGACCCACCACAGCTCCTGAAGGGAGCACACCACGTAAGCGGAAGGGGGCGGGAAGGGGGCGACCAGTGCTAGGCACGCGAACCGGTCCCGGGAAGGCAGCGGATCCGGTGGGCCCGCGCCAGAGGGTTGCAGGCGGCCCGGTAAAAAAAGAAAAGTAACGGGATGCAGAGAAAAGGGGACGGGACAGAAAAGGGCGTGTGGCTAGAGGCACACGACGGCCCGAGGGGACTGGGACGGCAAGGGAAGCGAGGAATAGGCCGAGGGCGCGGCACAGGGGAAAGGGGCAGGGGCGGGAAGAGAGCAACCCGTGGTAGGCGCACGAAACGGTCCCCGGATGGATGAGGATGCGGTGGGCCCGCGCCACAGGGTTGCTAGCAGCCCGGTGGGGTATAAACACAGGATGAGGGATTGGATGGGGCCGCACAACAGCCCGGTGGGGTAGGGAGTCCACGGGACGCAGAGAATGGGCCGGCGACGGGATGTGGCATAGGGGAATGGGACATGGGATGGGAGGGGAGACCGAAAGCGCCAAGCAACAGCCCCGTGGGATTGGGAAACCAGTCGCCATGGAGTGGTGAACCATGGGCCAACCATGGGGAGCCTGACCACCGGAAGTCAGGAAAATGCCCTGAACACCAGGACGGCCGTGAGGTGTCCGCAAGGGTGAGGGTTGACCCTGAGGTCCACTGGTCAATGGCCTGAGTACGCTTAGGTTCACGGGTGAGCGGGACCAAGGGGAACGTGGAAAGGGTCGCCCCCTGGCCTCCAGCCGTGGATGGACGACACCCAAGTGCATCCGGGAGCCGAGTGGCTACTCCAACACGTGAGGGATGGGGAGTGGTGGAATGTGGTTGACAGAGAGAAATGCTCCGCTGTCGGCGAGGGCTATCCACAGGAAACCCGCCTGCAGGCGCCCAAAAGGCTGTGCTAGGGGGGGGAAGGCCGGAGGATCCTTCGATCGGTGACCAGAAGGAGCTGAAACCGTGAAGGCAGCGACTGAAGGGAACCTACCGCCGGTCATGCCCCAAGGGAACCTGGCTGAAGTTCTCGGCCGTGAGGTGAGACCGGGGTCGCCAGGGGAACTGATGGTGGAGAGCTCTCCTTCCCGCCAGAGGCGGCCACCATGTAAAACAAACAAGGAGATGTCAGATGAGGCTGCGGACGCGGCCGCCCTTACTTACTTACTTACTTGTTGTAACTTATGTTGACGGAGGTATAGTGCATTTTACTGAGGGACTACGTGCACGAAGTTGCGTTCTGAAATTTAGGTCTGAATGTAGCTCTGACAGGTACGCTCTGTGAGGTATACAGTTTACATTTACTTGTTCTCTGAGTGGACTGCTACCTGAGGCAAGGCCCCTGGCCCTGCTTAATGCAGGTCTCGGAGACGCAGTGCACATCGCCAGGCGCGTTATGGAGAGAAGACCTGAGCCTAACCTTGTCTGATGCTCTGGTAAATGTCCAGGATATTTATCCTGAGTTAGTGCCTTTGTGTGCCTTTGCCCCTCTGAGGGCATTGGCTGACTTTATGCAAGCGAAGAATGTCTGAAAAAGCCCATGGAGGTGTGGACACCCTGTGCTAGCAATTACCTTCTTGCCAGCATATGAGTCAGTTTCAGTGACTCTGTGCTTTGCGTGGCGCCAGTCACCCCCCCAGAAAATTGCTTCTCCTTTCGGAGAGAGAGAGGGAAGAAGAAAAATATGCATTGTGCTGTTTTGGTGCTTATTCCAGTAAAGGAGTGACCCTTGTCTTGATACCGCACCCCCCTTTTTCTTCTTTGTTTGTGATTGGGAGACCATATGAGTTAAACTCATTCATGGGATTCCCTCCCTACCTGGGGTTTCAGCTTTGTCGTCCTCGCGTACTTAACCCCTTGGTTACCCTTGATGTGTTTCCGTATAAGGTGAGGGAGTACTTCAGTTCCTTTTTCATGACCACCCTTATGGTCGCGTTGCCAGGGCATTACAGTCCCTAGGAAGGGCTGGAGGTCTGACAACCCTCCCCCTTAACACAGTCCGTAGCTGGCCATAGGCTTAGCTCAGCGTCCTTCGTCCAGTAAGAGGGTAGTTCTGCTTCGCCTACTCTGTTTTAGATGATCTCAGGATGGTTTCTGATGGATGTCCAATGTTCAGTAATACCATGCAGGTAACAGCATGCTTGGCCTGCTTTTGCCCCAGTGACGGACCTTAGGTATCATTTGACGGACCTTAGGTATCATTTGACGAACCTTAGTTATTCTGTATTTGGGTCTGTGTTTTACAGACGCCAGAAGGTTCAGGGGAATTTCCCCAGTTACACTGACCGGTTTTTCAGTAAGTTGTTACACCTTTCCTTAATACTATATAGTTGATTCATAATATATGTATATATCAATATACAGGGGTTATTTGTTTTGTATGCTACTGTTACGTTGGGACTGCCTTTGATTTTCCTGTATTGTCTTGCAGGGTATTGGTCGCATGATTGCTAGGGTGCTTGGCCATCCTCTCTGGTGTTTGTGTATACTGACTTGTATTTGTGTGGCGTGTCAGCCAGGGTTCAAATCTGTGCCTATGTGGCTTATTGCATATCATGGCAGCTTTTGAATTCTACATTTTTCCTCTGTTAAGACACCTTTTGGTACTGTCGGGACGATGGACAGTAGGCTGGTATAACAGGTCTGAAGTGCATGAGTCCGCCTACTGTGCCTACTGAGGTAGCTGTTGAAGAAACAGCACAGTTTCTGCCCTCAGATGACCTTCTTTGCTGTTGTACAAACTTCTTTCTTGAGTACTGGTAGGGATGACTGTCAATAATGGGTATAATGCCCCAGTGAGACGGGAACCACCAGCACCAGGATGAGCATAGCGCTGTACTGAATGATACACGCGAACTGTTCTGTCCTTAGGGGGCAGATTTTAACACCCGTGAAGGCCAGCTTGAAGGACAAGGGATATTTTGTCTGTGTGAACACAGAGTTCTGTGTGGAACTCTGTCGCTTATTTTATCTGCGCTGTCGCGTCGATCTGTATTTGTGAGCTTTCAGGTGATGCACTTGATGCCCCTGTATTGCGTCTCTGAGACCCAGGATGTACGAGTGCTACTGACAGGAAGGTATGAAGTGCCTTCGAGCATTACCTCCTAAGCACCAACCCAGATACCACCTGAGTGTGTCACAACTTATGGGTGAGTGAATGCAGCTCACTTTTTTCTGTGTGCCTCAGTTTTGTTCACTTCTGATGGCAACTGCGGTGGCTGTAAACCCAGTACAGGTAACTACTGTGCATTGACCTGTAACGCTGTATGCGGTGGTGCTGTACTGAGTAATCTTTCGGAATGAAGTGTGGGGAATCCTGAGTGTCACAGAAACCGCCTTTAGGTGAGTAACCTCTGGACTCTGGCGAGCATAAATGACTTTACTTTTTCGCTATGGCTTACCCTTAGTCCACCAGACAACTAATCCCTTAGGACTGCGGGACAGCCTACTGCAGGCAGTCAGGTAGACGTGCTGTGAGAGCATGACTGAGTAACAGCCTGATTGAGGGGAAGTGCGTAGTGGAGTTAGCGGTAGTGTGGACTTGCGAGCATAGAGGTAAGTTTGCTGCATTCCAGTGGTCTCTGATCTGAGTTCCTGCTTTGTACTGCACTCATGTGTAGACCAGTTTTCAAATGCGAAGAAAGATTGGGATAAGCTAGAGTAATTAAGTTAGGGTGTGAGGTGCTTACGTTGGAGACCCACAGGGAGAAAACAACTCATTTTTCCTGATTGTGCTGTGTGTAGCTACCTCAGCACCAGGGGGGGTATGACGTTCTTGTAATGCATCTTGCCCCTGGTCACCCGGACTTGTAGTATACCCCCTGTTCACCCTTACGCCAACCATCTACCGGTAGTCTGCAGTTGCCTACTGTAAGTCAACTTTCAGTGTGCCATGGGAGCACAGCAGTGTTGGTTTGTACACCGGCGATCGGTTCTCGCCCACCTCTGTTTTTTGTTGTATCAATGACAGTAACCACTGGGTTGAGCACAGTGTGATATTCTCAGACCACGGGTCTGGGGAGCGCCATGTCTTCTGTTACTATTCAATTATGTTATCTTTTTTTTGTACCAACCATGAGAGGGCCGGCCCTCCTTTGGGAGTGGGAAGCCATGAGCAACACCCCCGCTATATGTGGTCGCTGTATGTACCTCACTTTTTTTCCTTGCATAACACGACTGTTAGGTAGGCGTTCATGTTTAGCGCTTGCTCAAGTGTCTCCTGACCCCAATGACTCTGAATGCGTCTTAGGAGGTACTGATGCTTCCAATTATTTTTAGGTATTCCGGTAAGACTCACCCTGAAGCCAATGAGCCTTTGCACCAGTGCAAGGTCGGTAAGTTGGACGTTGGTGCACCCATCCGGTCTGGTCAGCGATGAGAGTGCTGTCCCTGGTGGTAGATCCAGTAATAGCTTTATGGATACAGGAAGCTTGGTCTCTGGTGGAAGAACGTTTCGTGGACTATGTGACAGTTTGTTGAATACCAGTAAGTTTTGCTTTTTGTGTCTCAGTCTCAGGCCTTTCAGTATGTGTGCAGGCCCTCTGTAAGGGTACATGCACAGCAGAGGTTTGTCCTGTTCTAACCTTTGTCACCTGAGGCGTCCTGAATTTTTGGTTTTGTGGTACCGACAGCTGGTAGTGACTGGAGGCCCTGTCAGCGTACTGGAGAGTCTGGAGGGTCTGGTTACTTTGCACTGTAGACATTGCAGGCGGCAGAAACAGTGCGGTGCAGACTTGCTCAGACATTGCAGATGATACAGACAGTGCAGACAGTGCAGTCGTGCGCAGATGTTGCAGATAATGCAGACACGCTCTGTATCAATGGCTGGTGTTCTCTGGGCCTGGTGGTCGCTGCTCCCCGACTGGCCTGATGTCAGTACCCCAGTGTTCCAGTATGCGTGTGATCCCAGGTGGCAGAATGCAGGGTACCCAAGTATCCCAGTATGCCTGTGATCCCAGGTGGCAGGATTCAAGGTATCCAAATTCAGGACTGCTTGCTGCTGTCAGTGCTCCCGAATCATTTGACATACTTCAGTTTTTCAATGCTGTCGAGTTTTAGTTTTTCCTCCATCGAGTATGCAGATGTCAAGCTATCTGTGTTCTCAGGGTAGTCCGTTGAAGTCTGTGGTGTAGCGCCCCTGTAGACATCCCACTTTCAGTGTAGAGTCTTGAGGGGAGTTGGAAAGAATTGATTTCTTTCAAGGTCCCTACAGTTCCGGTGATTTTGTTGCAGATTTAGACTGTACAGTGCGAGACAGATGTCAGATTACAGTAGGAGAGATCACGTTGCTTGCGGGCTGCGATCAGTACTGATGGGTGCATCATTCAATTCTAGTTGCCATGTAATCATGTCATTGCTGCTTAAAGACCGTGATTGGTTAGTTTAGACTCTGTTGCACCCTGTGGTGCCAATGCCCAAATATGCGAAGAGAAAGATTCGTTAGGTTTCATTCTGATTGAACATTTATCCTCTTGAATTGATTAGCTCGCTTTTGAGGTTGGAATTGTAGTTTCACGATGGTGCACCCCTATTTTGCTTTGTCCCTTTCCATGTGTTGCATTCACATGCTTTCATTACACTCATTCCATTTTTATGCATTCATTCCATTCAAGCATGTATTGTTTGTTTATTGTTGCTTGGAGTTTGGTTGTTGCACGTAGTGATGTCCATCGCATGGTTTGTTATTGTTTAGTTACAAACGAAGATAAAGGTAATGCATGTATGAGAGTTCAACTTGGTGTCACACGTCTCCTATGCTTTGTATAGTCGGTAGGTAGGTGCACTCGGTTGTGGAGAGGCGCCCCATGGTTCTAGCTGGCGTTGCCGCTGTGACAAACAGGAAGAGGCTCTGCGCTTGAAGAAAGGATGCGGCTTACATCCCGCTAGACCTGGCCGGTGCCCCCCAACAAAGCGGCCCCGGGCAGCACCGGGAGGGCTAATCGCCGCCAGCGTGACGCACTTGTCACGCCGGGAGGGTGTGCCCCCGTGCTTGCGCACGTCCGCTCCTTTGAGCGGAACCCTAGGGGTTCACCGGACTTCCTGGCGTATCGGGTTCCCAAGGCAAGCCTGCGGCCTGGTCCTGGTACTGGAGTTCGGGGGTGCTTGGGTGTGGCAAGCTGCGCAAGCATTGACATGCTTTCATTACACTCATTGCATTCTTATGCATTCATTTCATTCAAGCACGTATTGTTTGTTTATTGTTGCTTTGATTTTTGTCGTTGCACGTAGTGATGTCCATTGCATTGTTTGTTGTTATTTAGTTACAAGCAAGGATAAAGGTAATGCATGTATGAGAGTTGGATTTGGTGTAACACATCTCCTAGGCTTTGTTTAGCATGTAGCCGTGGAGAGCCCGGCCGCATTTGTCGGTACCGAAGTGGGGGTAGAGGCGTATTCATCCTTACTGCCTTGGCCACCATGACCCGCCGCCGTGGAGAAACAGAAATGGTGGGGCCTTGGCTACGGCACAGGGGCCCACACCGTCAACAATGACTCGGATGCGGAAGTGGTGATTTTCTTCGTGTCTTCCTTGCTTTGCCTTTGCTCTGATTTGTTGTTGTTATGTTGATTTCAGATTGGATTAGGAATACTTTCTAATAAAGGTGTTTTATAGAACAAGCAATTGAGATACAGATTTAGATAACGTTTTGCTCGTGTGAAACTCCGGAAAATGCTATATTTTATGAGCTCATTTTCCAAACTATGTTTTATGATATCTTAGTGATAGTTTTCATTGAGGTTTACGTTTCTTTGATTAGTTGAAACATAATCATCTCAGGGTTTTAGGATGAATAGAAGCATATATCTAAAGGAGTTGAACCCCATTTGATCTTTCTACGCGGAGGAGGCAGCGGGGGACGCCCAGAAGGGCAAGCGACAGGGGGAGGTGAGGGGCGGCGAGGGGAGGGGGACCCTGCAAAGGCGGGGCACCATGGCCAGCAGCAAGGAGAACAGGTGAGCGGGAAGCAGCAAGAAGTAATGGAGGGCAAGAGGGGTACAGGGCACCGAGGGGAGGGCGGACAGACAGGGCAAGGTAAGCAAGGTGCTCAACTTGCGGGGGAGGGGCACGGAGAGCAGCAGGGGAAGGGTGGGCAAAGGGGACAGGGGAACGCGGGGCAGTCAGGAGCAGGAGGGAAGGGACGGGAGGAGGCAGGGCAGCCGGATCTGGAGGCAAGGGACTGGGTAAAGCAGGGCACACACCTATGATTTTAGCAGCTGCTTCCCCCCAAAAATTCAAAGAGTCAGCAAAAGGAGGCTTTTTGCGGAAAATGACCTATTTCTTTGGTGTTCACGGCCTCAAAATAGGGAGGGGGGGTTACTTCTACCTAAGCTTTGTCCACATATACCAAAAACCCTCAAATGTGGCAAACGATCGGGTATTGTTGCCTACTTTGGGCTTGTCCTGCAGAAAAGTGCTGCATACCAGTGTGCCTGCCTATAGAGGATGTTCGCCAGAAATTCCCCTTTTCTTTGGATTCTCTGGCCTCAAAATAGGGATCGCGGCGTCTCTTCCGACCGAGCTATCACCCAAACCATCAAACCCTGGAATTCGGCCTATTTTGGGTAATTTTTGTCTGCTCTGGGATGGTACTGCAGAACAGGGCTGCACACCAGTGTACCTGCCTATAGGCACGAAAAAACCAACAAACCAGGTTTTGTACCAAAAAAGACCAAAAGAAACCTCTTTCTTTAATTATACACCCCGGAAATAGTAGAGGAGCGTTCCTCTTACCCTATTGTTCTCCAAAAATATGAGAAACCCTCAAATCTGGCATATTTGGGCGTATTTTGCCTGCTCCAGGCTGATACTGCGGATTATCGAAAATGTCGCCTTTGTTTTGCCTTCAGAACTCGAGCACAAATCAATTTGTCAAACCGTTCATTTAACATGCCGGCAATCAAAACATACCGTGCCGATGAATACTCAAAACAGTGCAAAAATTAAATCTCTGTCCTGAAAGTTTTGTAATGTGTTGCCTATTATTAAGAACCAAAAAGAATCTGAAAAACCTGCAAATGTTTTCAACCCAGTGTAGAGCCTAGGGGAAAGCTCTGCATGTTTCTGAAAATTCTGCAATTACAAAAAACATGCACAGGGACGCGCATTACAAAATAACAACAAAAACAATAAAAAAAGTCTACTCCCCCACTGGAGAGGAATGTCAGAGTTCCCAGGCTGAATTGAACTGCTAACATATGACTCTACATCTAAGGGGGTAGGGGGGGCAGAAGCTTACATTGATGATAATGAGAATCAGATAGCAGTCTGACAACAGACTCTGAAACTCTAAAGGAGGCATGGCCCCAGGGTGCTCCTACCTCTTTGTTTAAAATGCAACTTGGCAGAGCGCAGGGGCCTGGTGGGTAATCACATGGGGAGGGGGGTGGGGAATCCGAGGGTGGGGCGAGGGGGCACATCAAACCACATTATGCATCCAAAGACAGCACAGCCCTTGGAACACAAAACCACGGACAGGCCTCAACAGCTTCAATCCCGCTGCAGGCAATCACTCTGATCTCTAAACACTAAAGAACACAAAGTTATCTTTTTGGAGGGCCCCTTCACCTGACTGTGCTCTGCACAGTTATCAGAAACAAGAATCAGAGCAGTCTGTTGCTATGATCAACAGGCGTCCAATAAGGCCTGCATAATTTGATGGGACAAGCATGATGCACTGTAGGCGCGACTGGTGGAGGCTGGTACCTCTAACGTAACTGGCAAGCAGTCTGGTGGGCAGAAAGAGGGAAAAAAACAAAAGACACATATGCAGGCACTGCTAATAGGGCCGGTACATTGGAAAGCCAAAGGGCTGCAAGCTGCTCATGGTCCAACAAAGCTGCTGCATGGGCTGCATTGGGTGCACGGGCATTCGGAGCTGGTGCATGTTCATGGCTGGCATTGCCGTGGCCATGAACATGGCAACTGGCATGCTCATTTGCAGAGGAACCATATGCTGCTGCTGCTGCTGCTGCCGCTTCTGGGCCTGTTGGTGCATCTGCTGGTGCTGCTGGTGCTGCTGCACTTTGGTCTGCATCTGCATCTGCAGCTGCATCTGCTGCTGCTGTTGCTGCTTCTGCTGCTGTTGCTGCTGCTGCTGCTGCTGCTGCTGGAAAACCAGCTAGGGAAGGTTCTGAGACACCTGTTGAGACACCGGAGACACCTGCGGAGCCATGTGGTCTCCTGGCTCCAGTTTGGCCCTTCCTCTTTTTCTCATGTCTTCACTGTTTTCACCTTGCCCGCGTTTGCGTCTCAGGGTTTTTTTTGGTTCTTTTGTTGTTGGGCTGTTTGTTGCACTGCAGCCAAGAGCCGCTGAACAAGGTCAGCCTCTTCATTTATTGTCCCACTGCCAGTCTCTTCCTTCTTCGGCTTTTTGCCTGGTGGGTTGTTGTTTTTATGGCTTTTTGGTGGCAGTTTTGGGTTCCGTTTCGATTTTTGGTTCGGTTTAGGTTTTGGTTTTGGTGGTGGCTTTGCGGTTGATTTCCATTTCGGTGTCCATTTCCGTTTCCCATTAATAGTGACAGATGCCTTCTTCACCGCTGCGGTACTGAGGTTTGTGATGTCAGGGAGACATGCATCGACTGTCGTCATATGCCAGTCCACGCTTGGCCTGATGCGGAGACTGATGCGGAGACGTGCGCAAGCACGGGGGCACACCCTCCCGGCATGACAAGTACGTCGGGCTGGCGGCGATCAGCCCTCCCGGTGTTTTCCCCTGCTTAGTTGGGGGCCACCAGTCAGGTCTAGCGGGATGTAAGTCGCCTCCCCTCTTCAAGCGCGTAGCCTTTTCCTGTTCGTCGCAGCAGCAACGCGAGCAAGAACCATGGGGCGCCTCCCCACAACCGAGTGCACCTACCTACCTACTGACCTGGCCTGATGCGGACCGCAGGACTGACACCTCTGAGGAACCTGCAACTAACTGCTCTGCCCGGAATACAAACCTTCCATCGAGGTCTTCCCTGCTTCACAGCCCAGCCGGGGCAATGTCTCTGAGGCTGGACTCTGAAAACCTCAGAAGAGATCTGAACTCTGCCTGCCCTGCCAGACAGCAGCATGCACAGTCGCCGACAACATCTGGAAGCCGGATGGGTAGGAATCACGGCTAATACTAAAATAGTGACACCCGTTCAAGCTGGACTGTCCACCTGCCTGGGAACAGGGGCTGCCTTTTTTGCGACTGACCTGGACAACGCACAGTAGACCTCCACAACAATTGGGTCTGCAGCAGAACCGAAGCATCGCTTAGTCCGTCATACATCTGCACAGTGTCACCAGTGCTGCAGGTGGCTCCAGATCACACCGGCCCGGTGTAAATGTTTGCTGATCCAAGAGCTATCGTCCGGCACGGAAGCTGCATTTTGCGACTTCTAGAATCGTATGGCAGCAAAAAAATTTATGCCTGGACACAACTTTGGCAGCATCCCGTGCTTTTCAACTGGCAGAAATACAGTGTCACCTGGTGACAGTGACAGAGGGGCTGCGCTGTAATGAATGTTGTCAAGAGTATGCATTACTAAAAAATTGTGGCCTCTCGGCGCAAGCACACAAGACAAATCATTAGCACGCTCTCCATGTTAACCAGCTGACAGGGGACAGTGGATCTGTGAGCGTTCTCACTTTGGCAGCACCGGGGCAAGCCATTCCGAGCACAGGTCTGAGCCGCTCAAGATGCTTGATGATGTCAGCAGCGGGGACTCCACAGGACCTTGAGCCCCATGTCACCCCGTACCACAGACGCTGGCTCAGCTAGCACTACACAATCCCCATATATGGGCCAACTCCTTAAAACCGGTTTGTTTTCTCTGTTTTCTGCTCTTTTGGTGCCCTTTGCTACCTTTCATTGAAACGGGCACCCTCAAAATATACACAAAAATGGTATTATGCATGAAAAATGAATTTTTTTTTGACCTCAAATACCCCCCATGGGGCTTGAACCCACACTCTACCAACCTTAGAGTTGTGTTTTTCCTCTAAGCTACGACCTGTCGTCGACGATCTCAGAGAAAACCGTAGTATAATAAAAAAATTTGGAAAATCAGTACTCCTTACATGCTCCAACCACTATTAACCTCCCATGCTCTTAAAACCGGTCACGCGCTCACTGAGTTGTTCAACTAGTGATTTGCTGTACCCAGAGCTTTGATTTCTGATGCAATCCAAAATGTTTTAAGGATATAAATTTTAACAAAATGACAGAAGAAAATGAGACACTGGATTTTCACGAGTTCCTGCTGAAGTTGCCGGATTCGGCGTGGAACCTGAGTTCTGAGTCGTTGGAACATGCAGCACAGTTGGCAAAGGAAGGCGCAATGAGTGGTCTCAGTCCTTGGCAGGCAGCGTCACTGTATTCCAAACTTACAGGAAAGAAAACACTGGCCACTGTCAAAGACACGATGGCCTTGGTTCGTGACGCCTTACTCACCTTAAAGGGCGACGACATTGGCAGAACAGGCACGTCGTCGCATCGCGAAGACGTCTTCTTGGCATGCGAAACTTTGAGCGGTCCCAAGGACCACGCTGGCCCCGCGTCGGACAAGGAGTCCACGTTCGTGTGGCGCGATGAGGTTCTGTCGCTTCCTTCACGCTTGTCTGCACTCCTGGAAGAGCAAAAGGTTTTGCAAGACGAGTTTCGCAGAAAAAAGATGTTGAAGCACCTTCCAGTGTTCGACGAGTTCCATAGGGCAGCTGTTAATAACGCGCCAACGCACAAACATCCAGCGGACGCAGAGAAGCGTCGTTGGGAACAACAGGTAAAAGACGCCATGCGAGTCCTGGGAGTAGTCTTAACACGCGAAGATGACACAACGGTAGCTCCGGAAGCACCTGTTTCATTGGTACTATGTGAACATTTGTTTGCAATGTTGGGTGCGTTGGACTACACCATCCAAAGCTCCCGGCGAGTGGCAGTAGATAAACGGTTTGAACAACCTGCGATTGCACCAGAGTTACTCTCGAAGGATGACATGTCACTACTTCAGTCGCGCAACAAATTACAAAACGACCTGAGAGGCACGCGTTTCTCCCCTCACTCGCATCGTAGTTCTTTCCGTTCGTTTTCAACACGAGGTCGTTTTGATCCACGGAGATCTGGCAAAGGAGGCAAAGGCAAAGGTAAGGGTTTCACCCAAAGATTTGTGCCACGTAACGACAAGTTAGATGAACGACCACAGCAGTAGCTTGACTGTAGAGGATTTATTGGCACCAGCCGTGTGCGTGCCACCGCCGATCCATCCCCACATGCCACTCTATTTGCGCTGTCATGCACAATTGCATGAATGGGAAACGTTGAAGGACACATACGCGGCGTCAGTGATTCGCAATGGGCTGCAGCTTGATTGGGTTGACGGTTTTGATCCGGATCGGCCAACCGACGACTTCCGTCCTCGTTCTTCCCACGCAGAGGTAACCGACCCTGAATTGGTAAAACACGTGTTGGATGCAGTGCAACAGGGTTGCATGGAACGCGTCGAGCGCGAAGACATTAAGTGTTGTGCAAGTATGTTCGCAGTGGACAAAGCGTCAGACGAGGCACATCCTGAGGGAGGCCGTCGACCTATCACCAATCTGAAGAACGTGAACCAGTTTGTACAGACCACCTATTTTCGTTTGGTCACTCTGTGGGGCATTTTACCGTTCTTGAGACCCGGTCAGTATGCTTGCAAAATTGACCTGAAAAGTGCTTATTTTCACATGGGTATCCATCCGCGGGATCGACCTTATTTGGGGGTCTACGTCGACGGTGAATTTTACAGGTGGTGCGTGTTGCCGTTTGGATTAAACGTTGCACCACGGGAATGGCAACGCCTCATGCAACCAATTTTAAATGCCGTGCGCGAACGCGGAGCACTCGTTTGGGTCTACTTGGACGATTGGCTCATCATTGGCAATACTTACCGTGAATGTCTGGAACACACACGTTTTTTGGTACAACTTTTGCATCGGTTGGGTATATTGGTCAATGTCCCAAAATCATGTTTGGAGCCGTCTCAAGAAATTATAATGCTTGGTTTTATGCTGAACTTCAGGGAAGGATTCGTCGCGGTACCTCCAAAGCGCCTACATGCAATTTTTCGGGACGTGAACAGACTGGCACACAGTCACACACCATCAGTGAGGCGATGCGCCTCCGTTCTTGGAAGAATCCGTTCC
The DNA here is from genome assembly GCA_964036045.1 of Eutreptiella sp. 'Long Island Sound 2002'. Classification (NCBI taxonomy): domain Eukaryota; phylum Euglenozoa; class Euglenophyceae; order Eutreptiales; family Eutreptiaceae; genus Eutreptiella; species Eutreptiella sp. 'Long Island Sound 2002'. The sequence continues at coordinate 43,878,481 of OZ038379.1, read as the reverse complement.
TTGTTGTTCGCCATGCCCCATATCCGACTCCTCAGCGACGCCCTGGCGGTGCACGTGGCGGTGGCAGTCCAGGCTGGCTGGGAGGCAGACGTGGCGCTCCCGGAGCGCGTGTCACGTCAGTTGATGGATCTGGCGGACGAGTTACACCAGTGGAAGGGACGCACCTTCGTAGTTTCCATGGGTCACGTCAGGGACATGTACTCGGACGCGTCGGATCTGGCGTGGGGCGGAGTCCTTCAAGGGAATGCCCAAGCAGCGTTCGGTTGGTTCCTGAATCGAGAGGAACACATAAACGTCAAAGAGTTCAGGGGAGCCCTACTGACGATTCAAGCGTATGCGCTGAGGGACACCACGCTGCGATTTGTCACCGACTCAATGGTCCTTTACTGGTATCTCCGCAAGTGGGGAGGTCGCAAGCCGCGGTTCAACGCATTGATTCTCCAACTGTGGAATTTTACACAAGCCAATCGCATCGAGATTCAACCGTTTTACGTGCACACCTCGGTGAATCCGGCGGACATTTGGTCTCGGCTTCGTTGGACACCGTCGGAGGCTACCTTCCCGTCGGACGTGTTGACTTGGATCCTGGAGGAGTTCAAAAGTTGGATTCAGCCGGAAATCGATTGGATGTCAAGGAGTTCCAATGCGGTGTGCAGCAAGTTCGTCAGTCCATGTCCTCAGCCGGGGGCCTACGCCATCGATGTCTTCTCCCAGAATCTAACTTTACTTTCACCGGGGTGGGTCTTCCCGCCGTTCAAGCACATACCTCAGTTGGTCAACAAAGTGTTGGAGTCACCAGGGGTGAAGGTTCTCATGGCTCTGCCGTACAGGCCGCGCGAAGTTTGGTGGAACCTATTGATGAAACACGTGAAGTTCGCAATGAACACGTCGGAGTTCCGGTTGCAAATGCCAGACGGCACAGAGACACAACCACGTTTCGTGTTGACCTTGGCGTATGTTTGCGTGAATACTATCAATTGCGAGGAGCTACCAACGAAGAGGCGACACTTATCATCAATGAAATCGGGAAGGACACCTTGGGACGTTACAATTCTGCGTGGCACATGTTTGGTACGTTCTTGTTACAAGACGCGGCGCTTGCTCCACTGTTAAAGGTGGAGCGCTTTGGTCAAATCCCACTGATGACGGTGGCGGTGCAACTTTTAAAGTTTTCACGCACGCATTCTTTAAGTGCTGGGCGTATGGCGTATTCAGCAGTGTGTTTATTCCCGTGCTTTTCGCAACTACGTTTCGAGGGTATGCTACGCAACTTGAAACGTGACTGGTTCGTCAGTGTTCCTCATTATCATCGTTTCTATGATGTACGGCGTCTTATACAAGTCATGCATCAGCAACCTGTGGAGACGGAAGCTCAGCTGCGCTTGCAAGCCATTTTGTCCTTGAGATTCTTTGCCTTGTTCCGAGGCGTTGATCTGGCGCGATCACGTAGGGATATCCAACGCGCTGCTCAGCCTTGGTTCATTTCTGCTAAGCGCAAAGGGAGGAGATACTATGCACGTTATCCTATTCACAATGTTACGCCACCGTCAATTGATCCGCAGCGCTGCTTAGCGCGTTATTTGGAGGCTACTGGTGATTACGAGGGTTCTGAGATTTTTGTGTCCCTACGAAAGCCACGGAAGCCTTTATCGTCTGATACCATCAACGGTCTCACTACTCGCTGGTTAAGGAAACACCTACTGGAATTGGGGGAACTGGAGACGGATTCGTTTTCCGCGCATTCTACACGAGGAGCAGCAGCAACTGCACTAATCTATCTTGGCGTGGATCCGCATGTGGTGGCAGCATTGGGTGATTGGTCCTGTTACGATACATTCAGGAAGTTTTACGACAGGACCAGAGCTCTGTTGCGCATCACGCAAGTTCTGGTCCCTCCTGATCTGGCGACTGGAGATTCGGCGCGCGCTTGGCGCCTGGCAATTAATTAATTCTTATATAAGGGTTCAGTTCACGGGAGCTCAGTTCTTCCGTTCTGTTGCCCATATATGGGGATTGTGTAGTGCTAGCTGAGCCAGCTCGGATTTACCCGAATAGGTGAGGAGGAAAGAAGAGATGGCGAAGCAATAGCACTACACAAGACACATATATGCCCACTCTGTCCCTCCCTTAAGTTCTTCGCTCACCGTGAAAAGCAGTTGACACTTGGGTCGTCGGTTGCCACGGTTTTAAGAGCATGGGAGGTTAATAGTGGTTGGAGCATGTAAGGAGTACTGATTTTCCAAATTTTTTTATTATACTACGGTTTTCTCTGAGATCGTCGACGACAGGTCGTAGCTTAGAGGAAAAACACAACTCTAAGGTTGGTACAGTGTGGGTTCAAACCCCATGGGGGGTATTTGAGGTCAAAAAAAAAAAATTCATTTTTCATGTATAATACCATTTTTGTGTATATTTTGAGGGTGCCCGTTTCAATGAAAGGTAGCAAAGGGCACCAAAAGAGCAGAAAACAGAGAAAACAAACCGGTTTTAAGGAGTTGGCCCATATATGTGTCTTGTGTAGTGCTATTGCTTCGCCATCTCTTCTTTCCTCCTCACCTATTCGGGTAAATCCGATTCTGCCGAGCTTCTGAATTGCGTCAATCAGGGGCTTCATCAACGCCAGCGGCACCCCATTGGCTCTCTTCAATGGATCCTGTGGACGACAGAAGTGGACACCGTGCACCGAGAAAACCTACATTCTGCAGGGGGTGCCGCCACAGGAAAGCATGTGACCGTCCGTTGCAGGCACTTGAGGTACTCCAGGTCTTGGATACCTCAGAATATAACAAGGGGGGGGGGCAATCTGAAAGTGGCTAAAACTGGCCAAAACAATGCATCTACCGCAATCCAAAAAGCGCCAAAAATGAAAAATCTACCGCAATCCAGAAATGACAAAGAATGGCCAAAGAAAATAAATATACCGCAATCCAAAAACAGCTCAAAATGAACATCTACCCCAATCCGGAAAAAATGAAAAATGTTCAAAAATAATCCATCGGCCGCTACCCAAAGTTAGCAAAGAATGGCGAAAAACAAAACATGTACGGCAGTTCCAAAGCGGCCAAAACGGCCAACAATAATAAATTTACCGCAATCCAAGATTAGCAAAAAATGGCCAATATGAGTAAGTTAATCACAAGCCAGGATGTGAGGTGGCAAGAAAGTGGTATACCGCTAGTTGTCAGTTGGCAATTTGTGTTCATGCGTGTAGCGGAGAGTTGGGGACAGCCAGCCTTGCCTCCACAGCCCCCACTAGAGCCTGACGTGCTTCATGATTTCCACCAGCGCAACTGGGCTTTTCCCACGTGGGCGAGAGGCACATTTTTGCACAATCTTGGAGTGGGGCTGGTGGGCATGCTCGCCCCGCTCTGATAACATGCCCACGAGTTTGCCACCTTTGCGCAGCCGGGGCCTGTAGTGTTCGAAAAAGTAATGAAGTGGGACTCCAAACCAGCGCAGGGGAAACCCGAGGTCCCAAAAGAGCTGGTGTGCTTCACAGCACATGTCATCAGGCTATTCAACACCCTCCGAACTGCAGCTGTTCAGCTGGACCATCAGAGTCTGCATGAGGTTCAAATATCGGTGTTATGGGTCCTGCAGAACCTGACCGTTCTGTTGGACTGTGAGACCATTTGCCGTTCGTGGGAACAGATCAGCAAGGCCTTCCAAAAGGAATCCTTCTTCAGGATCCTTCATGACAATGTTTTGGGGGTCACCAGTCCCCTTTGCCAATAGCTTCTTCGAAGGGTGGGTATTATGGAAAGCGCGTGAAATGGTGTTCCGAAATGGTCTTCAATTGGACAGTGTATCCGTCAGGCAGGTGTGCTCTGGTCCAGAACCACAAGGGGTGGATCAGACCCGTTTGCCAACACATGATTTTTGCAGTGCTGTACATCAAACACGCTGTTGAGGCGACCCTTCATGCGGCGAAAGAACGGTGCGCCACCTGAAGGGTAATTGTGAAAGTCCCGCAAAGGCTGCCGAATCCAATCAGGATTCATCCACATTTTCTTTGAACCGTAGCATCCAACACAGCAGCAATCTGCTGTTGGTGGAGGCATCCCTGGGGTCTGGTAGTGGGCAGCATAATCAGGAAAAAAAACCAGCACCATGCATTCACCACCCCAGCCGCTCTCCAACGCCTTCTCAAGGGCAAGAAGCAGGTTCATGCGCTCAAACTGTGACAAGGTTGTGATGTGATCATCCTGGTCCAGGTATGTCGCAACGAAAAATTGCAGAGGGAGTTGGTCCGGCTGACGTGCTTGCGGTAGCACCTGGTATTTGCAGCGCCCATACATCTCATTGGCGTCAAAAAAGACGCAGAGCTGCGGCGTTCTGATAGCGTCATACAGGCAGCCATGTCCGCTTGCAAGCTGCAGATACACTGGCAGGGCAGTACTTGGGTCTAGGTATGCACCTACAGGTGTGGTAGCAATCCCCATGTCAGCTGTGAAAAGCTGTATGAGATCGGTCACACCTGCCCTACACACACCCTGACCATTGCTATTATCATTCCTGCACGCGCGAATGAAATCTTCCAAGGTATCATGACTGGTAAACTTTGCCATCAGGGTATCCTTCCATTAATCGATCGTTCAAATGTGGCCGTTTTGGTGCTCAGTCTGTCTCGATTGAGTGATCGCTTGAATGCATTTTCCGCAATCAGGTGCCCGCAATGCAACGGCTTCGCACACGACCTCACCAAACCGTGTTCGTTGGCCACAGATTTCTGTGAAAGCTGCCATTCAGGGAGTTCGGGCCGTCCCAGTCCGGAACGTTCTAACATCTGAGGAAAAAGAAAATGAAAAAACAGCCTACAGCAACTTGGAGTGGTATGCGAAATAGTTGCTACAACGCTGATTCGTGCCTGCACGCATGTACTGCCCTACCATTGTATTTGGACCTAGAATGGGTCCTGTTCTCTGTTGCGAAGGCTTTGAAGAGTCGCTGAGGTGGTGATCGTTGGCGAAGCAGATCATCCTACATTTTGCCTAGGGGTACAGTGACAGGAATGCATAAACCTTAAGGGGCTCTGTTTGCTTTCTGCTGAATGCTGGGGGCGGTGCAGGGGCGATAATGTTGGGATCCCCGCCTTTCGTCTTGCGGTCAGATGCCGTGTCGACGTTTTGCGCTTGTTGGTTCTCGTGTTGCTTCTCCGCTTCCTCCTGTTCGGTGTGCTCCTGGGGACATGCAAAAATCCAAATCCGATCTCCGTCAATTGGAAAGAAATGAACACGATGCGTACGCACAGAATCGAGAGAGCGTAACAGCAGAACTTGGGAAGGTCACCTTTTGCTGTTGCTCCTCATCCACTTGTCTCCGACGCTTTGCCGCTCCCGCCTTTTTTGTGTCCTCTTCTGCTCTATGTTGCTTTGCCGCTTCCTCCCGTTCGGTGCCTCCTGGAGACATGCAAAAATCAAAATCCGGGCTCCATCAATTGAAGCGAAAGAAACGGGATACGTATGCAGAGAATTCAGAGAGCGTAACTGCACAATTTTGGAAGGTCACGTTTTGCTCTTGCTCCTCCTCAGCTTGTATTTGACGCTTTGCTGCCTCCGCCTTTTTTCTGTCCTCATCTGCCCTGTGTCGCTTGTCGGCTTCTTCTCGTTTTGTGCGCCCCTGGGGACATGCAAAAATCAAAATCCCATCTCGGTCAGTCAGAAAGAAATTAACGCCATATGTATGCAAAGAATTGAAAGACCCTAACTGCACAACTTTGAAATGTTACCTTTTGCTGTTGCTCCTCATCCGCTTGCTTCTGTCGGTGCGCTGCCTCCGCCTTTTTTCTGTCCTCTTCTGCTCTGAATCGCTTCTCCGCTTCCTCTCGTTCAGTGCGCTCCTGTGGACATGCAAAAATTGAAATCTCATCTAGGTCAGTCCGAGCGAAAATAAGACGATATGTATGCACAGAATTGAAAGACCCTAACTGCACAACTTTGGAACGCTACCTTTTGCTGTTGCTCCCCATCCGCTTGCTTCTGTCGGTGCGCTGCCTCTGCCTTTTTTCTGTTCTCTTCTGCTTTGTCTCGCTTCTCCGCCTCCTCCCTTTCGGTGCGCTCCCAGGGACATGCAAAAATCAAAATCCCATCTCGGTCAGTCGGACAGAAAGAAACGCGATACGTATGCACAGAGTTGAGAGAGCAGAACTGCGGAACTTTGAAAGGCTACCTTTTGCTGTTGCTCCTTTTCTGCTTGCTTTTGTCGCTGCGCTGCCTCCGCCTTTTTTCTGTTCTCTTCTGCTCTGTCTCGCTTCTCCGCTTCCTCCCTTTCTGTGCGCTCCTACGGACATGCAAAAATCAAAATGGGATCTCGGTCCGTCTGAAAGAAATGAACGCGATACATATGCACAGAATTGAGAAGGCGGAACTGCAGAACGTTGGAAGGTTACCTTGTGCTTGTGCTCCTGGTCCGCTTGCTTTTGGCGGTTTGCTGCCTCCGCCCTTTTTGTGTCGTCTTCTGCTCTGGCTCCCTTCTCCACTTCTTCCTCTTCTGTGCTCTGCTGGAGACATGGGAAACTGTAAAACCTAAAGTTTGATGGGTATGCACAAAATGCACGACATTTGACAACATTTGAAGGGTACCTTTGGACGTCCTTCCTCATCCGCCTGCATTTGCTCCCATCCCTTACCACTACACTCCCCGTTGCTCTGGTCTTTGTCTTGCTTCGTGGTGGGGTCCTCTACCTCTCTGGGCTTCTCAACCTGACGGGCAGGAAGTGACACAAAGCACCGAACTGTTGGCCTATGAAGCGTGTCCAATCAATGCATGTCCAAATGTGGTAAACGTGGAACCACAAAGGTCTGCACTGCAAGCAACAACAACAATAAGCATTGAACAGCAATAGATGCCTGTCGAATGATCCTCATTGATATGTCCATGGGTTTGAAGCTCACTTGCGGTTTGTGCGGTGGAAACAGCTTTTGGATTGTGAAGCCTCCACTCTTACTTCTGTCCTCAAGCGCTTCAAGAATTGCGGGTATCCTTTTGTAACTCACACCGCTAACACATACGTTCTCGCAATGTTTGATCGAATAATGTTTTGAGTAAGCACTTGCCTTCTTAAACAGCTCCGTACGCGTCATATGCTCAGTTGCTTCAGCTATTCTTGATGCCAACGCTTCACAGACACATCGAGTGACCTACTCTTTTTGGTATACTTCGTCAACTTTGGGGGCCTGGCTTTTGTTTTCTTCTTCTTTTCCTTTTTGGCTTTGGGTGTGCTACTTGCGCCTTCCTCCTAATTGTCATCTTCGCTACCCCTCATCGTCTTCGTTCCTGCCTTTGCTTGGCTACTTGTGTCAACCTCCGCGTAGTCCTCATCAGCCTGACTACTTTCATCTTCCGAGCTGTCATCAGAAGGTGCCTCGCCATAGTCGGATGTTTCATCACTTGGCGCATCACACCCCTCGTTGAAGAAGGCAGGCAATCCAAAAGGAAGGGTTGGGAAGACATCAGCGCGTTTGAACCAATAAAAGTAATTATTGGGGAACCTCATGCATACGTTGTTCTTGTTTGGTTCCGGTTTTTTTTCGGTATAATCAGCATTCTGTACCAAAACAAGACCCGCTTTTCACCGGTTCGCACATTGCTGGACATGCCACATTTGATGTACTTGAACGTCTGGACTTCAACACTTTGGTCTTCCTTAACACAATGCCCTCCAAGGAGCCTTTCTAGCTCCGGGACCAAACCTTTGCAATTTTTCCATGCTCTGCCTTGTCGTTGTTCCGCCCCTTCTTCCACGTCCCCCTTGCCTATATGACAATCCGCAGGCACCAAGGCTGGCATGTCAGGCTTTGGAATCACCATCTTTTTCTTCTTGGAAGCAGCCATTGCTTAGCCCTGTGGGTTCCTACCAAAGGGGAATCCCATTTCGTTGCCATGCATCCTCGCACTCCACTATTCCCTCACTGTCTTCTGACCGTTTGTTCACCCTTAGTTCACTCTCGTTTCGCCCTTTGCTCACCCTACCTAGGAAGGCGTAATACACAGGAAAAGGCTCCTCTTGGCACAAAAAGCACGCAACAAGGGCATGAAGGCAGTAAGACAATCTTTGTATATTAGAATATGTGGTGTGGCGCAATGTCATGTTCGATCATCGTCTTTTCACCATTCGCTCACCTCACCTCGGAAGGCGTAATACACAGGGAATACCTCGTCTTGGCACACAAAGCACGCGATAAGGGCATGAAGGCGGTGAGACAATCTTTGTATATGATTATTTGTGGTGTGGAAAAACGTCAGGTATGACAAGAAATTTGCAATACTTGTCCACCGCGGATATGGACTACACAAGGTGCAAACATGGGCCGAAAACAACTCAATCTACATTTTACAACCCACTCCTGTGCATATAGTTTCATATTTCATTTATTACCTAGCATTGAAATACTTATGATACTAAATTTCCCCCAAACATGTTTGCTGACGGTGAAAGTTGATCAAAACCCGACCTATTAACCATATGGATATGGAGCACAAATCGTGCAAAAACGGGCCGACCACACCTCAAAACTACATTGTTCATCCCATGCTTGTGCCCGTAGTATCATATTGTATTTGTTACCCAGCATTCAAATGCTTACAATACCATCCCATGCACAAAACCTGTGTGTGTACGGCGATAGGCACGCAAAAGCCTACCTATAAACCATATGGAAATGGACAACAAACGGTGCAAAATAGGGCCAAAAACACCTCAAATGACCATCGTTCATCCGATCGTTATGCAATCGTTATCTTTTTTTATATAGTTTATATCATTCAAATGCATACAATACCAACCCAAGCACCAAACATGTGTGTGGACGGTGATAGGGGATCAAAACCCTACCTATGAACCATATGGATATTGGACCAAAAACAGTGCAAAATAGGGCGGATCCAATAGGGCAGTACCCGGTGATGTTCAGACAAATAGTCCCACAAGGTCATCCATCACGTTATCGCTCCTAAAATGACGGTAAGAAGTTCTGATGCTCTTCGAAATAGCATTTCCTTGCAAAACCATTGCACATCCGGCAAATGGCTAGTAAATCTCTCGCGAAATTTAAAATGCGGCAGCAACGGCGGCAGACGCCACAACGGCGCCCGCGCGGTTGCACAGCGATTGCACTGTGCAACTGTAGTGCAATTCTGTGCAACTGGCACAAATTTGTTGCAACTGCCTGCAAACGTCAATTTTCCTGTGCAACTCTACCTGGGCAAAACAGGTTCCTAGGGAACCCTCGCTGGGGTTTGCTGCCGTCTTTAGTGTGGTTGTCCCGCTCAGATCCTGGCGGAGGGCCCAGTGGGTGGTGTTCTCCAAATGTCAAGGCTGGGGCCTATTGCTGGCTCTGGTGGTGTTGTCCCTCTCCAATGCTAGCGGAGGACCCTTTTGTGGCTGTTCCCCCCAGTTCGTGGCTGGGGGAGGCCGCTGGCTTTGGTGGGGTGAGCGGTCCCTCGCCATTCTTGGCAGTGAGCCCCTCGTTGGTTATTCCCCGCCATTCTTGGCTAGGGCATGTTGCTGGCTCTTATGAGGTGTGTGGTCCCTGTGGCAGCAGTGTCCTGCCATTCCTGGCTGTGGCCTGCTGATGGCTTTTTGATGTGTGGTCCCTCCCCATTCTAGGCAAGGGGCTCTGGTGGTGCGGTTTGCCACCATAACTTGGCCTGGCCTGTTGCTGACCTTTGGTGGGGTGGCCTTTCGTCCTTCCTGACGGAGGGCCCTGTGGGTGCTGTTCCCCGCAATTCCTTGGTCAGGCGTGCTGCCGGCTTTCGTAGGCGTGTCCCCTATCAATCCTGGCGGAAGGCCTTACGGGTGTTGTTCTCCACCATTCCTCGGAGGGTACTACGTGGCGGACGCGGCGGACCACACATGGGCCATAGCCGTGGCCACCGGCAACACACCCCTGCCCCCCCACAGCCCACCCCTACGCCACAGCGGAGGCGGCTTGAACGTGGCGGCCCGCCACATCCTCCTCGCCCTATACCTCCACCACCGAGACCTACACCTCCCAGACCCACAACTCCCGGCCCCCCAAGCAGCAGCCCTGACGCCGGAAGCGTGGGCCGACACAGCACCAGAGGAGATAGCAGCCTACCTCCGAACCACGTGCCGCCGGTTCGCAAACGCCCTCGGCTGACGGAAGGAAACACCTTACCCCCTCAGAGCACTTCTCTACCCGGCACACCACCCCCACCCCGCACAACAGACGCCCCCGGAGGGCTGGGCGTCTTTTCGGGACGCCCACCTGGCCGCCCCCGACGAGGCCACCGCCACGCGGATGGGCCTCACGGACCAGGAGGCCTACGTCAGAGGCCTCAAGACGAGCCTCCAAGAGGCACACCGCTGGCACGCCCGCTCCCCGTCGCCCCCACGGGGACAGGGGGGTTCACCCGCCCCCGACACCCACCAGGCCAAGAAGACCAAGACAGGTCAGGGGGCCCGCAAACGCGCCCGCCAGCAGGGCGCGACGCCCCGACCAAGGCCAGGGTCCAGCCACACCGCACCGCCCCACGCCCAGACCCCCGGGGCACACCAACAACACCACCACCACCAACGCCCACCACCACCACCGTACCGCAGCACCCAAACCCTGCAGCCCAGTCAGCCACCACCGCCCACACACGTCCACACCATGCCAGGACCACCGTACGCGCAGAGCCAGGGGACATGGCACCACCAACACCACCACCGCGCCCCCGTCCCTCCCAGCCCCTACCCCCTAATGCCCCAAAGCTACAGCGACCCCCACCAGCTACATCCCCACCACGCCCCAGCACAACCAGGCCCCGCGAACCACCCACCCCACATAGCGCACATCACCGCACCACACCATCACGTGTTCCACCACCACCAGCCCCTGCCACCACACCCACCAACGCCGGGGTACCACACACAACCGGCACACCCTCCACACCACCACCACGCGGTCCAGCACCACCCGCCGCCGCCGCTACACGGGCCCACGACATACGAGCCACGGTACACCCCCATGGACCCGCGAGGAGCCGCGCACGCACACCAGCAACACCAGGGCCTAGTAGGAGCGCCCCACCACCAACAACAGCCCCCCCACCCACACCCCATACAAGCGAGCACCATCCACCAGCAGCCACCCATCACATACGGACAACAGCCCCACCCGGGGGCTCATGCGGTCGCCTCCCACCCGCACCCCGGCACCGCAACCAGTCAAGAACCGCAAGGGCCACACGGCGCACACACCCAACACCCACACGACCCACAGGGACGCCCGGACCCCCAGCCGGCACAACACCCACTGCCGCCCCCCCCACCCCACCACCACCAGCAGCCCCCCCAACCACACCCCATACCAACGAGCACCATCGACCAGCAGCCACCCATTACATACGGACCACAGCCCCACCCGGACGCTCATGCGGCCGCTTCCCACCTACACCCGGGCACCACAACCAGTCAAGAACCGCAAGCGCCACACGGCGCACACACGCAACACCCACACGACCCACAGGGACGCCCAGACCCCAAGCCAGCACAACACCCACCCCCGCTTCCCCCACCACCAACAGCGCCACCCCCGCACCACCCCCCCCCGCCCCCCCCCCGAGACGGGGCCACGGACACAACACGCGGCAGCCAGCACCAGCCAATCGACGTCGATACCCCCGCCGACACACGCCACCGCGAATCCCCCCTCCCGCGACCGCCACAAAAGACCCCATCACCGGACCCCACGCGCGACAACGACGACCACCCCCCCCAACCCACACCGACCCCCCGGTCACCCCCCTGTACCACCAATCGCCGCACAGGCCGAACCCTACGCCCTACACAACCCCGCAGCGGTACGGCAGCACCTCCGGGGACTCGGGGAACAGGACGTCGTGCCGTACCTCCGCACCTCCGGCACCAGCACCCCCATCCGGGCGGCCACCCTGGTCCAGGCGGCAACCCTGGGGGAAGGCGTCAGAGACTTCCTCTTCGACGCCTTCCTCCACGTCGCCCGACACGAGCGCCCCCCACGCGCCACCCCAGACGGCGAGAGCCCGCCCCCCACGGGGAGCCGGATCTGGGTGCCCCCCATTGACTGGGGGCGACACCTGGTCGGACACCCCGTGCCGGAGCGGGACAGCACCCGGGGCCGCACCCGCTACCGCGAGCCCAACATGGCCCACCCCCCACCCGACGCCACCCCAGACAGCACCAAAGAGTGGGAGCGGGAAACATGGGTAGCCCGGATCGCCTCCCTAAGCAACTTCCGGCACCACGTCCCGGGGGACATCCCCACCCCCGACGAGCAGCAGCCAGCCCCCTCCACGTACATGACCCTCATGTACAATCTGCACTACACCCTCTCCATCACCACCTACGACGCACCCACAGACCACTGGGTGGTACACGGCACCGACTCCCTCCTCCCCGCTGACTACACCCCCCCCCTACACAACCCAGGCCCCGACACGTACGCCAGGGGGGACGACCCGGACGACCCCCACATCTGGGGCACGTGGGAACCCGAATCCCTGGACACGCTGCTCTCCATCCGCAGTGGCTGCCATGGCCTTGGTAGGGCAATGTATTGCCTCGCCAAGTGGACCCAACGGACCTGGGGGATCCCCACGGACGGATGGGTGTGGGTGGTCACGCTGCGCCCCCAGCAGAGGGAAGCCCCCCGAAACCGCGAGGGACCCACCCCCCCACGCCCCACCACCCCACAACTATGCCCGTACATGGTGGCAGCCCGCCTCATGGCGCTGCTATGGCCGGGCCCCCACACCCCCACCCAAAACTACCCCCACCTCACAGAGGAGGACATGCCCGGCATCCAGCGATGCTTCTTCCGGACCCTCGACTACCTCCAGCAAACACACCCCAAGGTCCTGGAGCAGAGATGGCCACCCTCCAGGTAACCCACGTGCCCGCGCAGCCGGGACAACGCCGCCACGCCAGCACCAGCACGCACGGATCACCAGGGAAAACGCGCGCACACGCCCGATGCCCGACCCTGCACCCTCGTTCTCGCTACTTACAGGACCCAGCATCGTACGCCCGCCCCCGAGGCCCGGGACCCTTCGCCGTCTCCCGCGGCCCTCTCCTCCGCCTCCAACTCCACAACCTCCACCACCACGACCACCACATCCACCACCACCACCACGTCCTCGTCCAGCACTCCACCCCCCAGGCCGCGGGGGACACCTCCTAAACGGACCTCCAAACCCGCCCCCACCGCGAGCAGCCCCGCCGCCGCCAAAGCCCACGCCCCAGCGAAGCCCACGCCCACGACCCAGCCGAAGCCGAAGACCGCCGCCAAACGGCGACCCGCAGCCAAGCCCAAACCAAAGCCCGAACCCGGCGCCACGACGGCAGTGCGAGCCCGGCCCCCCGAGGATGTCCTCTACGACATCCGGCCCCAGCCGTCCCAGGCCCGAAGGCAGCAGCGCCCAGCGCGGCGCCCCCCCACCGTCACCGACGCCACCGCCACCACCTTCGTGGCGGAGCGCGCCGCGGCCGAAGCGCGACGCGCCTCGTCCCACCACCTCCCAAAGCCCGCACCCGAGGCCCACAGACCGCTCCCGACCAAGCCGGAACAACGCCAGGGTCCACCAGCAGCGCCCCCGCCCCCCTACCGGCCCCCGATGACAGCCCACATGCAACGCATGCCCCACTACCGCCGCCGCCGCGAATCCCCGCCCAACCCCGAGGCAGAGACCGTACGCGCCCACCCGCGGGTCCACATCCGCGTGCACCCCCGTTCCCCACGCACCCCAACGGAACAGGACTACGAGGAATCCCCCAGGCCCGCCACCGCCGCCGGTCCCCACGACCCTGTCACACCCACCCACGCCCACTCCTCCGCCCACGACCGCAGGCCCGCCCAGGAACAGTGGTGGCAGCGCTGGACCCACACGCAGCTCTGGGAGCTGCGGAAGTGGGCCCGGGGAGAGCCCTCCCTCGAGGGCCTGGTCCATCGGCCCCGCAAGGGGTCGGTGGAGAACGGCCGCCTCCGGCCGGCGGGGGGGTGGATGCCGCAGGCCGCATGGGAAGCCATGCTGGCCGATGCGCCCCACCCCCTGGGAGTCCACCCCCGCAACCTCCCCGCGCCCCAGGACCACCCGTACGTCCTCAGGCGCCTGCGGGAGACCCTCCAGGAAACGCGGCGAGACGGCATCCGCCTGTGGGACATCACCCAAAGGCCAGCCCCGCACGCACACACCCCCTCACCACCCCACAAGCGTCGGCGCACCGACACCGGCGACACCCACAGCACCCCAGGAGCCCTGCGCGCCACACAACACGACGCGCCAGACCCCCCGGCCAGCGGCGCCGCCATCTAACCCCGTTACCCAGCACACCACCACCACGGGGCGCCACGCCAGGTCCTGCCCAGAAGTCACCAAACGAACCGGACGCCGAAGAAAGCCAACGCACACGACAACGAGCACCACTACGCCCAAAGGCGCCGAACCCGGACCCGATACCGTGGGCTCCTCCCCACCCTCAGCACGACACACACGTCACTGACGTCACTCCTCCGCCGTACCCCCTCCCACGCCACCGCCCCGCCCCCCCCCCCTCCCGCCACACGTCCCCACGCCGCCCAGCACCTGGCCCCACACACTGCGCCACAGCATCGCCTCGCAGTAGACCGCCGTCCTGTGGTCCCGCTCCCCCCAACACCGCTCCCGGGGCCGCACCCGGCCCACGTCGTGTTCGCCCCCACGTCGCGGGCCGCGGACATCCTCCCGCTCCTCGCCGCCACCCCTCCCGGGCATCGCATACTGCTTGCCGCCAACCCCTCGGTCCTCAGTGAGGTCCCCATCGAGCACGTTGACGCCCTGCACGTGCGCCCGCTGCTGCCCAGCCTGTACGCTGCGTACGCCCCCGGCACGCCCGTCGACCCCTCCGTGTGGGACTCCCAGTGAGGCCACCGGCCAACGGCCGGCCCGCACGCACCACCCCGCACTCGCCTCGGGCACACGACCCAGTGGACGCCGCTACCCACACGCCTGGCCCCGCGCAACTGCCTAACCGAGCCAGAACTCAAGCACAAATCAAACCCGAGCCACACCCCAAAACCGCTAACCCTTGACTCCTAACCAAACCCGCCGAGGGAACAACGTAACCACAGCCCACACCCACAGCCCACACAGCCGCCTAACCAGCCAGCACCAGAAGCAAAGAGACACCTCACCAAACCCACCCTGACCCAAGCCAAACCGAGCCGAAGCCCCAACACAAATCAAACCCGAGCCACATCCCGAAACCGTCAACCCTTGACTCCAAAGCAGGCCCGCTGAGGGACATACGTAGACACAGCCCACAGCCACAGCCCACACAGCCGCCTAACCAGCCAGCACCAGAAGCAAAGAGACACCTAACCAAGCCCACCCTGACCCATACCCGTGTACATCAGGACACGCGAGCCGCACCCCTGGGGCGCGACCGCCGCCACAGCACCGACGACACACGCCAGAGGACACAACGCTATAGCACCGCCGCACCAGCTGCCCATGCCTGTGCCTGCAGTGTACGCGCGCCCCTGCTTTCCTCTTTTTTGTTTTTTCCTTTTCTTTTTTTTTCCAAAAAAAAAAAAAACAAAAAAAAAAACAGGAAAAAAAAAAACAAAAAAAAACAAAAATTAGGGGGGGAAGAAGAGGGACACAACCACCCATGGCACACACGCACCGCACACAGCACGCACACCGGTGGACAGGAGCCCAGTGGCCCAGGACACCGCACATGCAACACAACACACCGAGCGAGCACACCGGTGAACAGGAGCCAGCTGGCCCAGGACACCGCAGACGCACCACAGCAAACCGCGCGGGCACACCGGTGAACAGGAGCCCAACGGCCCAGGACACTGCACACACGTAGGGCGGCCGAGGGACAGGAAAGAACCAATACCCCATGGGTCGGACGCACTGGGGCGACCCAGCCGACCCACCGGGCCAGTGGCAGGAGCGGTACTCCAAGGCCACTGGTCCGAGCCCGGCCAGGCTGCATCGGGGACCATGGCAAACGTCACCCGGAGCCATGGAAGCAACCGGTGACAGGCGAGCCGGTACACAGTCCAGGAGGGGGTCACCTGCCAAGCAGAGTGGCCCCGCAACTCAAGCCACAAGGGTGAGGCGGTCGTACCGTAGACAAGCGGGAGCAATACCCCTTGTGGTGAGAGATACTCCACACGGCTGGGCAGCCCCCCAGAGCTGCCGCCCAAAGGAGGGGGCATGTGGCCCTACCCATGGACACATGTGGGGACACCCTCCCACCTGGGACACATGGACCGGGTGGCCGCGACAATGCCTTCCCAAGCACATGCGGGAGCGGCTCAAGAGGCACCTGACATGGGGCAGTGGGAGGGACAGGACGTCCCCTTGGTAAGACCTTCTTCCTGCAATGTCAAAGGAGGCATCCCGAGCTCCCGAAGATACCTACCTACCTACCACCATTCCTGGCTGGCTGGCTGGCTCGCTGCTGGCTTTGGTTTGGTGGGTGGTTCCTCGCCATTCCGGGCGGAGGGCCCTGTGGGTGTCGCTCTTTGCCAACCCTTGCTGGGGCTTTCTGCTGGCTTTGGTGGGGTGGTCTCTCGGCATTCCTGGAGGAGGGCCCTGTGGGTGGTGTTTGGCATATGTCGCGGCTAGGGCGTGCTGCTGGCTCTGTTGTGGAGGTCCCTGTCCGATGCCGGCAGAGGGCAATTCGAGTGCTGTCCCCCTCCATTCCTGGCTAGGGCACGCTGCCGGCTTTGGTCGGGTGGGTGGTCCCTCGTTATTCTTGGTGGTGGGCCCGTTGCTGGATGTTCCTTGGTAAGACCTCCTTCCTGGATTGTCAAAGAAGGCATCCTGAGCTCCCGAAGATACCTACCTACATACCTGCAAATCTCTAGATCGCAATATAAAACCAGAGAGTGCCCGTGTGGGCAGTTTACCGATTATCTTCTCTAAATGAGCAGTCCTTTTGAGTTGCTTTGCTGTAAATACATTGTAGATTGTTTCCTTTGTAACTTTCTCCCTTCATGTAGTGGACACCGAGTGCCTGTTGTGCACCCTTTGGATTACTTGTTCTGGCTTTCCGATTTCATTTTACAAAACTCAATCAAAATCTGTAGAATCAAGAACCGGCCGAGTCCCCCGTCGAAAGACAGACGGTACGGGAAATCGGACGCGTCAGTAGAATCGAGCCGCTTCGCTGTCCTGTCGCCATCCTGTCGCCTCCCTGTCGCTTTTTTGGCACTTTCAGCCCCCTGTCGCTCCCCTGTTGCTTGCCTGTTGCTTCCCTGTCGCTCTCCTGTCGCTCCCCTGTCGCTCCCCTAATGCTTATCTGTCGCCTTCCTGCCGCCCTCCTGTCGCTATCCTGTCATCTCCTGTTACTTCCTGTTGTTTATTGTCGCCATGCTACTTTTTGCCTGGCGCCTTCTTGTCGCTATCCTGTCGCTCTCCTCACGTTTCCTCCTGTCGCTCTCCTGTCGCTCTTTCCTGCTGCCTCCCTGTCGCCCTCCTGTCGCTTGCCTGTCATCTTCCCGCCGCCTCCCTGTCGCCTCCCTGTGGCCCCGCTGTCGCCTCCCTTTCGCCCAATGTGGTAACCTGTCGCTCTCCTGTCGCTTGCCTGTCGCTTGCCCGTCGCTTGCCTGTCGCCTTCCTGTTGCCTCCCTGTTGCCTCCCTGTCGCCTCCCTGTCGCCTTTCCGTCGCCTCCCTGTCACCCAATGTGTTACCCTGTCGCTCCTCTGTTGCATTGTTGTGGCTTGCCTATCGCTTTCCTCTGGGCTGCCTGTCGCCTACCTGTCGCTTCCCTTTTGCTTTCCTGTCGCCTGCCTGTCGCTTTTTTGGCGCTTTTTGATGCGAGGAAAAAAGAAACCTTGTCGCCGTTGAGATCTTTCCCTTTTGCCTTGTGTTTCACCATCTTGTGGCTCTCAAGCATATCTATCATTGTTGTCTCACTCTCTGATCTCCCATTTATCCGTGCAAATGGCATGATTTGGTTGTGAAAAGCAATTCGACGCGGAAAGCCACAAACGGAACAATCACAAAATGAAATTGAACAGTTGTAAATTGCATACCTGTACACCATTTTCTGCATTTCAGGATTGCCCGTGGGGCTAGGGATTACCGGTCGGCTGCTCGCTGCTAGCGATTCACTTAAACAATCATTATGTCACAAAGCAAAGATATTTTTCTATTGAAAAAAATGGAGTGATTCCAAAAAAGATTCAAATTCACTGAACGCTAAAAGTATATCCCTGAATCAATGAAATGACATCTTAATAAGAATCCAAATAAATGTAAAACATTGCTTCCCATTTTCTTCACATATATCCACCTATATAAAAATCCATGTACTATTTTGTTTCCCTTGTCCTCTTTTACAAGCCTGTCGCCTTTCTGTTGCCTTCCTGTCGCCGAAAAGCACCCTGCCGCTCTCCTGTCGCTATCCTGTCGCTCTCCTGTCGCTCTCCTGTCGCTCTCTCCTATCGCCTCCCTGTCGCTTCCCTGTCGCCGATGGCCCTGTTGCACTCCTATCGTGTTCCTTTCGCTTTCCTGTTGCTTCCCTGTTGCCACCCTGTCGGCACCCTGTCGCCCCCCTGTTGCCCTCATGTTGCCCTCCTGTCGCAGCTCCCCTGTCACCTTCTTGTCGCCTGCCTGTCGCTTCCTGTCGCTTTCCTGCCGCTTTCCTGCAGCTTTCCTGTCGTCTTCCTGTCGCCACCCTGTCGTCTTCCTGTCACCACACTGTCGCCCTCCTGTCGCTCCCTGCCGCATTTCACCGTCGCCTGCGTCGAGTGGCCTGAATCTAGTGACCAGGTCCACACACGCAAACGACCGCGCCACACACAGCCCAAGACCGAAGCCGGAGGGACCCGCCAGGGACAACCCCAACGCGGGGCCCCGAACGGGTACAACGCAGAGCAAGCCCACCGCCACTGCCTCGGCAGCGGCCACGGGCAGGCACAAAGAGCCCGGTTCTCAGCCGGCCTCCACGTGCCCCGCGCAGCCGCCCAGTAAATCCAGGGGCGCAAGCTGCCGGGATGGGGAAAGGCACCAAGGCGTCAGGAAAGCCGACCGGAGCACCGAGAGCAACCGGACCAGACGAGGCGCAGCGCACCAAGACGGGGCCGAAAGGCACGCCAGAGGGGCACGCCGCCGGCCACAACCAAGGCACATGGACAGGTGCCAAGCAACAACTGCCACCAGGTGCCGCAAAGCCGGGCAGCGCGCACCACCCGCAACGAACCACCGCACGCCCGAGCCAGGAGTGGCAGGGTACAAGCGGAGCGCGCACACAAACACACACACACCCCAAGCAGCCCAGCCAGGAGTGGCGGGGCGCAGCCAAAACCGGAGCCCAAGCACACACACCCACACCGCATACCCCAGACAGGAGTGGCGGGGTACAAGCGGAGCGCACACACAAAAACACACAAACCCAAACACCCCAGCCAGGAGTGCCGGGGCGCAGCCGAAACCAGAGCCCAAGCACCCACACCAACACCGCACACCCCAGCCAGGATTGGCGGGGTACAAGCGGAGCGCGCACACAAACACACACAGACCCCAACAATCCAGACAGGAGTGGCGGGGCGCAGCCGAAACCTGAATCTAGGCACACACACCCACACGGCACGTCCCAGCCAGGAGTGGTGGGTTACAAGCAGAGCGGGCACACATACACACACACAGGCCAACATCCCAGCAAGAGGTGGCGAGGCGCAGCCGAAACCCGAGCCCAAACACCCACACCCACACCGCACACCCGAGCCAAGAGTGGCGGGGTGCAGGCAGAGCGCCCACACTAACTCACATAAACCCCAACACCCCAGCCAGGAGTGGCGGGGCGAAGCGGACACCCGAGCCCAAGCACACACACACAGACCGCACACCCCAGCCAGGAGTGGCGGGGTACAAGCAGAGCGCGCACAAAAACACACACACAAAACCGGGCACCCCAGGAGGGAGTGGCTGGAGGCAGCCGAGACCCGAGCCCAAGCACACACACCGACACCGCACACCCCAGCCAGGAGTTCCAGGGTACAAGCGGAGTGCGCACACAAACGCACACAGAGCCGAACACATCAGCCAGGAGTGGTGGGGCGCACCCGAAACCGGAGCCCAAACACCCACACCCACACCACACACCCGAGCCAGGACTGGTGGGGTACAACCAGAGCGCGCACACAAACAAACACACACCCCAACACCCCAGCCAGGAGTGGCGAGGCACAGCCGAAACCAGAGCCCAGGCACACACACCCACACCGCACACCCCAGCCGGTAGTGGCAGGGTACAAGCGGAGTGTGCACACAAACACACACACACACCCCAACACCCCAGCCCGGAGTGGCGGGGCGCAGCCGAGACCAGAGCCCAAGCACACACACCTGCACAGCACGGCCCAGCCAGGAGAGGCGGGGTACAAGCGGAGCGCGCACACAAATACACACACACACCCCAACACCCCAGCCAGGAGTGGCGGGGCGCAGCAAAAAACAGAGCCCAAGCACACACACCCGCACCGCACGCCCCAGCCTGGAGTGGCACAGGACCAGGCGGAGCGAGCATACAAACACACACACACCCCAACACCCCAGCCAGGAGTGGCGGGGCAAAGCCGACACCCGAGCCCAAGCACACACACCCACACCGCAAACCCCAGCCAGGAGTGGCGAGGTACAAGCGGAGGGCGCACACAAACACACAAACAGCCCAACATCCCGGCCAGGAGTGGCGGGGTGCAGCCGAAACCCGAGCCCAAGCACACACAGCGACACCGCACACCCCAGCCAGGAGCTGCAGGGTACAAGCGGAGTGCGCACACAAACACACACAGAGCCCAACACCCCAGCCGGGAGTGACGGGGCACAGCCGAAACCGGAGCCCAAACACCCACACCCACAACACACACCCGAGCCAGGAGTGGTGAAGTACAAGCAGAGCGCGCAGACAAACGAACACACACCCCAACACCACAGCCAGGAGTCGCGGGGCGCATTTGAAACCAGAGCCCAAGCACACACACCCACACCGCACACCCCAGCCAGGAGTGGCAGGGTACAAGCAGAGCCTGCACACAAACACACACACACCCCAACACCCCAGCCAGGAGTGGCGGGGCGCAGCCGAGACCCGAGCCCAAGCACAAACACCTGCACCGCACGCCCCAGCCAGGAGAGGTGGGGTACAAGCAGAGCGCGCACTCAAACCCACACCCCCCCCAACACCCCAGCCAGGATAGGCAGGGCGCAGCCGAAACGAGAGCTGAAGCACACACACCCACACAGCACACCCCAGGCAGGAGTGGCAGGGTACAAGCGGAGCGCGCACACAAACACACACACACCCAAACACCCCAGCAAGGAGTGGCGGGGCGCAGCCGAAACTCAAGTCCAAGCACACACACCCACAACGCACACCCCAGCTAGGAGTGGAGGGGTACAAACGGAGCGCGCGCACAAAGACACACATACCCCAACACCCCTGTCAGGACTGGCGGGGCGCAGCCGACACCCGAGCCCAAGCACACAGACCCACACCGCACACCCCAGCCAGGAGAGGCGGGGTACAAGCGGAGCGCGCACAAAAACACCCACACCCCCCCCAACGGCCCAGCCAGGAGTGGCGCGGCGCAGCCAAAACCAGAGCCCAAGCACACACACCCGCACCGCACGCCCCAGCCTGGAGTCGCACGGGACCAAGCGGAGCGCGCACACAAACACACACACACCCCAACATCCCAGCCAGGAGTGGCGGGGCGAAACCGACACCGGAGCTCAAGCACACACACACACACCGCACACCCCAGCCAGGAGTGGCGGGGTACAAGCGGAGCGCGCACACAAACACACAAACAGCCCAACACCCCTGCCAGGAGTGGCGGGGCGCAGCCGTAACCTGAGCCCAAGCACGCACACCGACACCGCAGGCCCCAGCCAGGAGTTGCAGGGTACAAGCGGAGTGCGCACACAAACACACACAGAGCCCAACACCCCAGCCAGGTATGGCGGGGCGCAGTCGAAACCGGCACCGACACCACACACCCGAGCCAGGAGTGGTGAAGTACAAGCAGAGCGCGCACACAAACAAACACCAGAACCGACACCCAAGCCAGGAGTGGCGGATCGCAGCCAAAACCAGAGCCCAAGCACACACACCCACACCGCACACCCCAGCCATGAGTGGCAGGGTACAAGCGGAGCGCACACACAAACACACACACACACACCCCAACACCCCAGCCAGGAGTGGCGGGGCGCAGCCGAAACCAGAGCCCAGGCACCCACACCTGCACCGCACGCCCCAGCCAGGAGAGGCGGGGTACAAGCGGAGCGCGCACGAAAACCCACACACCCCAACACCCCAGCCAGGAGTGGCGGGGTGCCAAGCGAAACCCGAGTCCAAGCACACAGACCTACAACGCACAGCCCAGCCAGGAGTGGCGGGGTACAAGCGGAGCACGCACACAAACACACACACACTTTAACATCCCAGCCAGGAGTGGCAGGGCGCAGCGGAAACCAGAGCCCAAGCACAGACACCCACACCGCAGACCCCAGCCAGGAGTTGCAGGGTACAAGCGGAGTGCGCACACAAACACACACAGAGCCCAACACTCCAGCCAGGAGTGGCGGGGCGCAGCCGAAACCGGAGCCCAAACATCCACACCCACAACACACACCTGAGCCAGGAGTGGTGAAGTACAAGCAGAGCGCGCACACAAACAAACACACACCCCGACACCCAAGCCAGGAGTGGCGGATCGCAGTCAAAACCAGAGCCCAAGCACACACACCTACACCGCACACCCCAACCAGGAGTGGCAGGGTACAAGCGGAGCGCACACACAAACACACACACACACCCCAACACCCCAGCCAGGATTGGCAGGGCGCAGCCGAAACCAGAGCCCAAGCACACACACCCGCACCGCACGCCCCAGCCTGGAGTGGCACGGGACCATTCGGAGCACGCACACAAACACACACACACCCCAACACCCCAGCCAGGAGTGGTGGGGCGCAGCCGAAACCAGAGCCGAAGCACACACACCTACAACGCACACCCCAGCCAGGAGTGGCGGGGTACAAGCGGAGCACGCACACAAACACACGCACACTTTAACATCCCAGCCAGGAGTGGCAGGGCGCAGCGCAAACCAGAGCCCAAGCACACACACCCACACCGCAGACCCCAGCCAGGAGTGGTTGGGTACAAACGCAGCGCGCGCACAAAGACACACATACACCAACACCCCAGCCAGGACTGGCGGGGCGCAGCCAAACCCTGTCCCCAAGCACACACACCCACACCGCACAACCCAGCCAGGAGTGGCGGGGCGCAGCCGAAGCCAGAGCCCAAGCACACACACCCACACCGCACACCCCAGGCAGGAGTGGCAGGGTACAAGCGGAGCGCGCACATAAACACACACACATTCCAACACCCCAGCCAGGAGTGGCCGGGCGCAGCCGAAACCAGAGCCCAAGGACACACACCCACACCGCACACCCCAGCCAGGAGTGGTGGGGTACAAACGGAGCACGCGCACAAAGACACACGTACCCCAACACCCCCGTCAGGACTGGCGGGGCGCAGCCGAACCCTGAGCCCTAGAACACACACCCACACCGCACACCCGAGCCAGGAGAGGCAGGGTACAAGCCGAGCCCGCACAAAAACACCAACACACCCCCCAAAACCCCAGCCAGGAGTGGCGCAGCGCAGCTGAAACCAGAGCCCAAGCACACACACCCCAACCGCACGCCCCAGCCTGGAGTGGCACGGGACCAAGCGGAGCGCGCACACAAACACACACATATACCCCAACACCAAAGCCAGAAGTGGCGGGGCGAAGCCGACACCCGAGCCCAAGCACACACACACACACACCGCACACCCCAGCCAGGAGTGGCGGGGTACAAGCGGAGCGCGCACGGAAACACACATACAGCCCAACATCCCAGCCAGGAGTGGCGGGGCGCAGCCAAGAACCGAGCCCAAGAACACACACCGACACCGCAGGCCCCAGCCAGGAGTTGCAGGGTACAAGCGGAGTGCGCACACAAACACACACAGAGCCCAACGGCCCAGCCAGGAGTGGAGGGGCGCAGCCAAAACGGGAGCCCAAACACCCACAACCACACCACAAACCCGAGCCAGGAGTGGTGAAGTACAAGCAGAGCGCGCACACAAACAAATACACACCATAACACCCCAGCCAGGAGTGGCGGGGCGCAGCCGAAACCAGAGCCCAGGCACACACACCCACACCGCACACCCCAGCCAGGAGTGGCAGGGTACAAGCGGAGCGCACACACAAACACACACACACACCCCAACACCCCAGCCAGGAGTGGCGGGGCGCATCCCAAACCCGAGCCCAAGCACACACATCTGCACCGCACGCCCCAGCCAGGAGAGGCGGGGTACAAGCGGAGCTCGCACACAAACCCACACAGCCCCGGACACCCCAGCCAGGAGTGGCGGGGCGCAGCAGAAACCAGAGCCCAAGCACACACATCCGCACCGCACGCCCCAGCCTGGAGTGGCACGGGACCAAGCGGAGCGCGCACACAATCACCCACACACCGCAACACCCCAGCCAGGAGTGGCGGGGCACAGCCGACACTGGAGCCCAAGCACACAAACCCACACCACACACCACAGCCAGCAACAGCCAGGTACAGGCGGAGCGCGCACACAACCACATACGCCCCAAAGCCCCAGCCAGAAATGGCGCGGTGAAAGCCAAAACCAAAGTCCAACCGCACACACCACAAACCTCAGCCAGGAAAGGAGAGGCGAAACCAAAACCCGTATCCAAGCACACCCACCGAGGATCCCAGCAAGGATTGGCGGGGTTACCGCAAAACCCAGACCGAAACACAAGCGCCACACAACAGCAGGAAACACAGTGTCCAGAACCCGGGCACTGAGGCAGCCTGTGCCATGCAGGTGCCCTGGCCAAACGAGATCCGGAGCCCGGGGGTAAGGCTGCATCCTAAGGCCTCCGCTGCTTCGGGCCTCGAGGTGGAGCGTGCGACACCCAGGCACCTCGGAACCCCAGTACCAAGAACATGCATGCATGCCTTTGGAACGGGATACGCCAGAAGGATCGGTGAACCCCAAGGGTTCCGCCCAAAAGATGGGACATGCGCAAGCACGGGAGCACACCCTCCCCGCATGACAAGTACGTCACGCTGGCGGCAATCAACCCTCCCGGTGTTGCCTGGGGCCGCTTTGTTGCGGGCCACCAGTCAGGTCTAGAGGGATGTAAGTCGCCTCCTCTCTTCAAGCGCGGAGCCTTTTCCTGTTCGTCACAGCGGCAACGCCAGCGGGACCCATGGGGCGCCTCTCCACGACGGAGTGCACCTACCTTCCTACCTCTAGAATTCAGAAAAGAGCAAGGAACAAGCAGGAGCAGCAGATCAACAAATTTATCAAGAAATTCATCAGTGAAAGCTGTTCAAACATTCTGGTAGCAGAAACGACCAGTTTCTGCGTACCAGCTACCCCCTGCAGTACCAGTACGCCGAGACTGATCGCTCTTGAAGGGCAGAAGGAAATATAATGGACACCAAGGACCCTACGACACGACAGCGCACTCAGTGGCACCAGCCAAGCCGGCACGAAACCTCAAACCTGCTGGTGAAGCTGAACCTAAGGACCCTGTACCTTCAGTGCCCTTAGGTGGACTTGAGGATGATTCTTTCGGGAGCCTGGGAGCTGCCTTCAGTGGGTTGGACGTGCGGACACCTGAAGGCAAGGCAAAACAGAAGGAGACAAGGGAAGGAAGAGCCGAAGACGACGGTCAAGGCGAGAATGCACGAACCGAAGATGGCCCTCTGAGAGCGCTCAAAGCACAAATGAATGCTCTGCGGCACTCTCTCCTCTCCCATCTACACACTCAACAACATCCTCTCTTACAACCACCCCACCCGTGGCTGAGCGTATAGGCTTTACTGGCATGCATTACCGGACCCATGGAGTGGAACCCCTCGCTATGGAGCCACATTGGGCACGTCCAGTTAGGAAACTAGTGGTGACTGGCTCATCCTACGTTTGTATCCACGAGGCCGCCCCTTGTCACAAATTTAATGCCTTTCGTAGGGCCCTGTTGGTGTGTGCCCTTCTGCAATGCCTGCCTTTCACACATGATTTTACGATGTCGCCAGATCGCAAAATTCGGTTGCCGCACTATCGCAGAAACTGCCACAGTCGCAATTTTTCTGCCGCTGCAAGCATTTTTGGCTCATCTTGCTAGATTTGTGCCAATTCTGTGCGCAGTTAAGCTGCTTTGAAAAGCGCAAAAATGGCCATTTTCTGGTCAAAAACTGAGTTTTTTGGCTACAGACAAGCAGTTGAAGACCCCCCGCCCCCATTCTGAGCGTGTTGGATGCAAAAACGCATGTTGTATGCACACACAGATCACCCAAACACAGGCCGGAAACGCTGCCCCAAAGGCTGCAAACCAGACGGCTGCAGGCAATCACGGGGCAGGTGCCAGTGCGGGAAACAATCATGAGGTGGTACAGACATAAGGGGATGGACCTCCCGGAGGAGTACATGAGATGCCACTGCGGCCAAGGGCAAGAAACATACGAGCAATTCATGCGGTGTGAACAGTATAAGGGGATCGAGGAGCCGCTGGTTCGGGATCAGGACGCCCCGCTGCTCAAGAAGGGTGCGAGAGGCAGAAGCGCGATGGAGAGGGAGCTTGGTAAAGATGGGCATCAAAAAGGGCTGTGGCACATGGTGATTGTGAAGTCGCTGTGGCGGGCACTCCAGGAACATACAGTGGCGCCGCAGACCATGGCCTACAGGCTGTTGCGGCGTATGGTGGAGCATCTACAGGTACGCATGGCGTGCAGACAGGCACACTTGGAGGCGTGGGCGGACGACATGCGTGATCTGGTCATCAAACGGGTGGAGATGGCGTTGATGAGGTACAACCCATAAAAGCACGGAGATGGAAGTGCGGAGGCAGCCCGACGGGCGACCAAGGCGGTCGGAGGGCGAGAAGGAAATGGAGGAAAGAGAGGGAGAAGAGCAGAGGGAGGGCCTGATGGCTCGCAGACGAAAGAGAATCCGGCAGATATGAGGGCAGGACGGGTGAACGGTGTCACCACAAAGGGAGACAGCAGGGGCCGCCGGGGACCAGAGGAAAAGGAGAAGTAGTGTCGCCAGTCACACGGACTGGAGCATCCGGGACTGGGCGCACTGCGCCACTGAGCGAACCAAGGCGCAGGGCAGACCCAGGGGGAGCGGACCAGGGCGAAGTGGCGAGTTGAAGGCCCAGCGGGCACAAGCATGGGGGACGCCAGGCGGGAACCAAGAGACACACGCAGACAAGAGGAGCGTGGCAAGGGGCGCAGGGACAAGGACGAGAAGGTCCAGTACGAGGCCAACGGCCACCTGGAAACGTCCACAGTACGCGGAGGCGTGGACGGGGGAGAGGAACCGCGGTGCACCAAGAGCACAACACACGTAGGGCGCGCGAACAGTGAGAGTGTAGGGCGCGGAAAGCGGGGGAAGCGAGGGCGAGGCTCAGGGCTCAGGCACGATGCCATGTGTGCAGAAAGATGCCTGCCAAGCCTGAGCCGAAGCCCAGCCAGTCGCCAGCAGCAGAGGTCGCTCCGACGCCGCGAGCATTGAAGGGGTACGAGGTGCCGGGGCTTCTGGAAGTGAGGGTCGAGGTGGCCCGCATGCAGGCAGACACAGCCCCGCAGCCCCCCTCACCGACGTCCTCGGCAACATCCGCAGAGGTGTCGTCACCCTCGTCTCCGGAGAGTCCGGAGACGGTCTGGCGGGAAGGGCCTCGAGCAGAAGGGCAGCAGAGGAGAAAAGAAGCCGTGGCAGGGACAAGGGAGGGAGGAGACAAGGGAGGACAGGCAGAGGCCAGTGCAGGCAGGACAGAGGTGGTGGCAGCGGCAGCTGAGGGGCGGGGGGAGGGGCAGCGGCAGCAAGCGGTTGGGAGGCGGCGGGCGGACCCGTTCAACATGGCGGATTCGATGGCAGGCGGGGATGTCCGGAGGGGAGAGTTGATGGTCGACGACATCCTCGTGGTGTCGGAGGATGAGGGGGAGGGGGCGGGGAGGATGGCAATGGAGGGGGGCCCAGGGCAGCCGACGGCACCCAAGGTGCCCGCAGCTGCCATGAACTCCATCCTCCCGGAAGTGCGGAGGCAGGAGGAGGACAAGGGTAGACGAGGACGTCCGGCGGCGGGAGCGGCAGGGAGCGGGGACAGCAGTGTACGCACCGGAGGGAGGGGACGGACAGGCAAGGGAGGGAAAGGGCAGGCGGGGACGTCGGCGGCTGAGCAAGCGAGGGAACACCAGGCAGGGAAGGGGGGAAAAGAGGGCAGACAGGGGCAACAGTGGCCGCAGCCCCAACGCTCGTTCAAGCAGCTGCCGCCGGGGTCGCCTCCACAGATCAGTGCGGCAGTGCGGGCAGAGGAGAAGAGGGAGGCGCGCCGCCAGCAGGCGGCGCGGTACGAGGCGCTGGCGCACGTGGAGTGCCAGCGCTGTCGCCACCAGCCCCGGGACACCATCTACCGGTTGGAGATGGAGTCAGGGAAGACAAGGTCGGGGCGCCAGGGAGAGCTGGAGGGGTCGGGAGGGGAGCACAGCGGGCAGCCCAGTGGCGGGGTGCGGAGAGAGGGAGGACAGGCAGAACAGAACCGCGCAGCGGCAGAGGGGCACCGCGGCCAGCGGGAGGGAGAGCACAGGAGTGGGAGCCAGCGAGGTGGACACACAGACAGCGCGGTGCAGAGCAGGGGTGCGGGACAAGTAGAAGGCGGTAAGGGCAAACATAGTGGGCACGGTGGGCAAGGGAAAGGAGCGGGACAAGAAGGGCTCCAGGGGAAGGGACACAGGAAGGCGGGACTCCACGGAGCAGGCAGCAAGGGGCACGGGACAGCGGGGCGAACGGGCAAAGAACAAGGGAAGGAGGGTGGCCATGGGTACATGGGCTCAGCGGTGTTCCCAGGGAAGGGATTGAGATGGTGAGGAGGTGTGGTCCCCCCAGCCATCCCACCAGTCATTCCACCGTTCCCACCGCCACCTTACCCTGCGATGGGGATGATGTACCCACCCCCACCGGCGTACCAGGGCGTGCCGGCACAGGCACACGTGCAGCATCGCCTGCAGGCCAGTGGGACGACGTGGGGGGCGCAGGGAGGGAAGGGAGAAGAGCACAGGAGGGCAAGGGAGAGGATAGGGGAAGCAGAGAGGAGCCTGAGGGAGAGGGAGGCAAGGGTCATGGTTGGGGCGGGCAGGGTGGCGGAGGGGAGGACGGAGGGGGCAGGCAGGCTGCAGGGAGGGGAGGCGCAGGCAGTGGAGGAGCTGCAGTGGGCGTGGGCGAACCTTCGGAGAAGGCAGGAGAGGGTCGACAGGGCAAAAACGGGAAGGCGGACGACATGAGGAGGGAGGCGGGCCGGAGGGTCGCCCCCCACTGATGCCATTCAGGCAGCCGGCTATCCAGCCGGAGCAGGAGAGTGAGATGCAGGAGAGGGCATGGAGGCAGATCAGGGGGGAGGCAGCGAGACTGGCGGAGAGGGACAGAGAGGTGGTGGCGCGGGAGCGCAGGGTGCGGGAGGAGGAGCAGGCGGTCGCTTGGGGGGCACACCAGGTCCTCCCGGACTCGGAAGGGGACACCCCCTCCACGGATGTGGAGGAGCGGTCGCCGTCCGGGAAAAGGGCCAGGCAGGAGGAAGAGGAGGCGGGGCAGGAGAGGTGGAAGCGGCGTCGGGTGGAGGAGCGGGGAGCAGGGGGAGCAGAGGGGGCGCCGCGGCCTGCCAGCCCCAGCGCAGAGCCGAAGCTGACAGACTGGGACTCAGAGACGCCACCGCCGCGGCGGTATGCGCCACCGCCGGTACGAAGGGGGCCTGGGACGGTCGCGGGGTGGACGGCGGGGGGCGTGGCGGAGCTGGTCCGCTACGTGAAGTGGGCGGGGAGAACGAGGGGAAGGCGCGAGAGGCGGGGGACCCACCCCTTCAGCAACCTCGTCGGCAGGGCAGGGAGGCCCGGGGGAAGGGGGCCTGAGATGGAGGATGGCCGGTGGAGGAGGATGCTGGGAGAGGCGCTCCCGGGGGTGAGCCTGGACTGTTCCCAGGAGAAGGGGAAGAAGCCCAGGGTTTGGAACCTGCGGGGGCTGTTGCAGGGGGGGGGGGGGTACGGGGGCGAGGCGTAGGACGGGGCAGGAGCAGGACCGAGGAGCGCCGGGGGCGAGGGGCCAGGGGAGTGCAGGAGGGATGGGCAGACGAGAAGCGAGGAGGGTTGCAGGAGAGGAGGACTCGGGGAGGCGGCGAAGGTGGGGGAGGGTAAGGGGAGGGTGTGAAGGACACAAGGAGAAGAGGAAGGGCGCGGAGGGGCGCAGGTGCGCAGGAAAGGGCAGGGACACGGCCGGCGGTAGTGGGGGATGTGGTGATGGCGGAAACAGGTGAGAACCCCCAGCGGAGGGAACAGGGCCCGCGGCGGAAGCAGATAGAGCGGCGGAGTACGGGAGCGCAGACGGGTGCGGACGGAGCGGCCGGGCAGCAGGACGCGGGACGTGACGTGGGTACCGCAAACAGTGCGGCGCAGAAAAAGAAGCCTGACATGATGCTGAAGTACAGGTGGAATTGGGTACTGTACTGGTGTGCTGGTGGAGTACTACGAGCGGCGGTACGGAGCCGGGCTCCATTGCCAGGAGCGCTGGCGGGGATCCTAAGCATAGGGTCATGACAATCGCGGACGGCCAGAGGTGACATGGAGCACCATCGTTGCCGCTCAGGGAGACGGGCCTGCGAGGGACGCAGCGGCTACTGTGGACTACAGTCAGGCAGCGTGAGGGACATCGCGGTCGTCGAATCCCAACGGCCAGGGTCTAACCCGACCGCGAGCAGGGCCGCATTCCAGTCCGCAAGTAAACCCTCCCCCCCCCCTCAAAGTGAACCCATGGCGTCCCGGATGGGGAGAGAGTCGGGGAACGGAGGAACACCACAAGGGTAGGTGAGCCACCAGGTAAAAGGGTAGGGACAACAGAGAGGGGCAGGCGTAGAACAACCAGGTGGCACACACGAGTGACAGCACGGCAAAGGCAGTGAGGGCGGTCGGAAAATTACAGGCAGGACCCGCAGAGAGACGGCAGATAGGAGGGGAGACAGGCGTGGGAGGGGGCACGGGGAGGGGAGAGAGGGGTAGCACAGAGGGGAGCAGGGGGCACACGCAGGACGCGCGTGAACAGCGAAGAGCGCGGCAAGAGGGGCACCCAAAAGAAAAGAAAATAAAGGCGAACAAAACACCAAAGAAGGACAAACAGAGGGGGCAGGGCCGCGCAGGAGGAGGGGGAAGCTAGGAGCCAACATAGACGCAAAGGAACACTTCGTCTCGCGCAGAGAAACGCCATGCCGATGACCCGCATTGAGCCGTACTGGCCGCCCGGCCCAACCATCAGGGAACTGATGGAGGGGTGGCCGGCGGGGGCGGACGACGGGTGAGTCCCCCCGAAGGGGTATCTGGGAAGGCCGCCGGAGTCGGCCTACAGGTCGGAGGACAGGGCGGAGGCCCTGAGGCGCGTGAGAGCGCGCGAGATACAGCCATGGCGCGGGGACGACCAGCGGAGAGCACACAGAGCAGGAGAACAACAGTAAGAGGGCGGACAGGAGAGAGAAGAGAGGGGAGGGGAGAGAGGGGAGAGAGGAGAGAGACGCGAGGGAGGGGGACCGCCAAGAGCCACGCCCCATAAGGGGGATGGGACAGGAGAAGAGCACCAAGGGGAGCCGTGACCAGATGACCTGTGCAGTGCTGATGTGCGTGCATGCAAACAGGAGGCAACGGCAAGGCAGGATGCACGGCCGGGAAGGGGGGGGCAAAGAAAAAATAAAACCAAAAAAAAAACCCCACAGCACCACCGGAGGGCGAGAAGCTCAGAGCGAGCAGGCGGCGCGGGAACGCGGAGGAGCAGACGGGCAGATGAGAGACCGCGGGTTGCGGACGAAAGAAAAAAAAACAACAGCGGGTGACCAGGTGGGGAAAAGGCGAGGGTAACGGGGGGCGCGGGGGCCAGGAAGAAGGACCCACCACAGGTCCTGAAAGAAGCACACCACCCTAGCAGAAGGGGGCGGGAGGGGAGCGACCAGTGCTAGGCACACGAAACGGTCCCCTGATGTTTGAGGATCCAGTGGGCCCCCGCCAAAGGGTTGCTGGCAGCCCGGTGGACTAAAAACACAGGATGCTGGGAAAAGGGGACGGGACAGAGAAGGGCGGGTGGCAAGAGCCACACAAAGGCCCCAGGAGACTGGGAAGGCAGTGGGACGTGGGGAACAGGTCGAGGTGGGTGACGGGACGCGGCACAGGGGAAAGAGGCGGGGGCGAGAAGGGGGCGAGCAGTGCTAGGTGCATAAACGGTCCCCGGATTGATGAGGATCCAGTAGGCCCGCGCAACAGGGTTGCTGGCGGCCCGATGGGATATAAACACGGGATGAGGGATGGGATGGGGCCTCACGACAGCCCAGGGGGATAGGGAAACCACGGGACGCAGAGAATGGGCCGGTGACGGGATG
The DNA here is from genome assembly GCA_964036045.1 of Eutreptiella sp. 'Long Island Sound 2002'. Lineage (NCBI taxonomy): Eukaryota > Euglenozoa > Euglenophyceae > Eutreptiales > Eutreptiaceae > Eutreptiella > Eutreptiella sp. 'Long Island Sound 2002'. The sequence goes on along the minus strand of OZ038379.1, from coordinate 43,845,988 downwards.
TGACAAAGGGGAACGGGACATGGGGTAGGATGGGGGACAGAAAGCGCCAAGCAACAGCCCCGTTGGATTGGGAAACCAGTCGCCATGGAGTGGTGAACCATGGGCCAACCATGAAGAGCCTAGCCACGGGTAGTCGGGAAGATGATCTGAACTCCGGGACGGCCGTTAGGTGTCTGCAGGGGTGAGGGTTGACCCTGAGGTCCAGGGGTCAATGGCCTAAGTACACGTAGGTTCACGCGTGAGCGGGACCTGGGGGAACGTGGAAAGGGTCGCCCCCTGGCCTCCAGCCGCAGATGGACGACACCTAAGTGCATCCGGGAGCCGAGTGGCTACTCCAACCCGTGAGGGATGGGGAGTGGTGGAATGTGGTTGACAGAGAGAAATGCTCCGCTGTCGGCGAGGGCTATCCACAGGAAACCCGCCTGCAGGTGCCCAAAGGGCTGTGCTAGGGGGGGAAGGCCGGAGGATCCTTCGATGGGTGACCGGAAGGAGCTGAGACCGTGAGGGCAGCGACTGAAGGACACCTACCGCCGGTCATGCCCCAAGGGAACCTGGTTGAAGTTGTCGGCCGTGAGGTGAGAAAGGGGTCGCCAGGGGAACTCATGGTGGAGAGCTCTCACTCCTGCCAGAGGCGGCCACCATGTAAAACAAGCAAGAAGATGTCAGATGAGGCTGCGGACGCGGCCGCCGTTACTTACCTACTTACTTACTCACCCAAACACGATTTACAGCATGCTAACTACTTAAAAGGCTTTTTTTTTTACGCTGCAGGATTTTGGGATTTTGGGACGTCATAAGATCCTATGTGTACCATGCCGGAGCATGGCTTTACTTCCGTGAGCGGCACGCTGCTGGTTTTGGTGGGGTCTGTGGTCTGTCGTTAGTCTCATCGATCCATTCCTTGGCGGTGGGCACTTTGTTTATTGTTCCTCACCATTCCCGGCCCGTGCATGCTGCTCCCTTTTGTGGGATGGATGGGTCGATGGCCTCTCCTGGGGGGGCCGCCGCTGCCTGTGGTGGAGGGTGGTCCCTCGCATTTTCTCGGGGAGGCTTGTGTGCATGTTACTCCCCGTCCTTCGCTGCTGTGGGCTGCTGCTGGGTGTAGTGGGGGTTGGCCGTCCTGCGCCCTCCTTGGCGGTGTGTCCTGTTGGTGCTGCTCCCCACGTTTCTTTGTCTGCTGGCTGCTTTTTGCTGTGGTCGCGGCGGTCCCTCGCCTTGCGCGGTGGTGGGCCTTGTGGGTGCTGTCCCCCGCCCTTCCTGGTTGGGACCTGTTGCTGGCCGTGGCGGAAGAGGGTGGTTGGTTGCCTTTCGTGGCCGGGGTCCTGTGGGTGTGGTGTTCGGCTCTACTGGGCTGTTGGCCGCTGGCGGCTTTCTGGGGTGCTTCCTCGTCAATCCTTGCAGATCACCCTCTGGGTGCTCTTCCCCGCCACTCCTTGCGGCGGCACGCTGCGGGCTTTGGTGGGGTGGGTGGTCCCTCGCCATTCTCAGTGGTCGATTCTCCGGCGGACGGCCCTTTGTTTGTTGTTCCCCCCCATTCCCGGCCCAGGCATGCTGCTGGCTTTTGTGGGATGGATGGTTCGAAGGCCTCTCCTGGGGGGGCTGCCGCTGCCTGTGGTGGACGGTGGTCCTTCGCCTTTCCTCGGGGAGGCCCGTGTGGATGTTGCTCCCTGTCCTTGCCTGTTGTGGGCTTCTGCTGGATGTGGTGGCGGTTGGTGGTCCTGTGCACCTCCTCGGCTGTGGGCCCTGTGGGTGCTGTTCCCCACCTTTCCTTGTCTGTTGGCTGCCTTTGGTGGTGGTCGGGGCGGTCCCTCGCCTTGCGCGGCGGCCGGCCCTGTGGATGCTGTCCCCCGCCCTTCCTGGTTGAGACCTGTTGCTGGCCGTGGTGGGGCAGAGTGGTTGGTTGCCTTTCGTGGCCAGGGTCCTGTGGGTGTGGTTACCAGCTCTACCGGCTTGTTGGCCGCTGCTGGTTGTGGGGGGAGGTGGTCCTTTGCCTTTTCTGTCTGGGTCTCTTGTGGCTGCTGTTCCCCGCCATTCTGGCTGGGGTCTGGTGCCAGCTTTTGCGGGCTGGGCGGTACTTTGTCAACCCTGGCGATGGGCACTGTGCCTGCCTCTCCCCGCTAGGTTTGCCTGGAGCCTGTCACTGGTGTGGGTTGCGTGGTCTCCTGCCCTTCCCGGTTGGGGCCGCGTGGGTGGTGCTCTGCCCCTTCCCGACCGGTGTCTGGTGTTGGTGCGGTTGGGGTGTTTTTTGCCTACCCTGGTGGTAGTCCCATGGGCGTTGTGCTCCGTCCTCCCTGGCGGGCGTCTGCTGCTGGTTTGGATGGGGTGGTAATGGGTCCTGTGGCTGCTGTACGTTGTCTTTCCTGTATTAGGGGGGTTGCCTGCCCGGTGGGGTGGTCCCTTGCTTTTCCCGATGGCGGCTTTGTGGTTGTTAGTCCTTGTCTTCCTTGTTTCATCGCTAGGCTCTAATGGGGTGGCCCACTTTCGATAAGGGTTCCGGTTGCAGCGTGCCGTTCCGATGACTTTGACAACAAATCAACGCAATCAAGGTTGGGGCATATGGAAGATCCTTGCCAAACGTGACTCGAAGGGGGCGATCCCTCTCCACATCAGAAAGGTCATCAGGGTTGACTAACAACTCTGGTATCTCATTGCAAGCATCGTCAAGGTGTGCTGCAGGTTCCTGTAGGTCTCCAGTCACCTCCGCGGTTGGTCATAGCTACAGCCCCTCTGAATCGTTGGCTGCTCCAGATTGAGAGTGTCTTCCAGGACCAGTGTCAGGTTCGGCACCAGCTTCTTCCCCCAAGGAACGTCTACGTCGAACTGACACGTACATGTGGTCGTATGGCTGCGGCCACACCTCATTGTGTCATAAGGCATGTAGGAACTCTTTAACTGGTTCTCCTTCCGGTGATTCCCAATTTTTGACCAAGGGTACCACAAACTGTGGTGTACGGGTGGCATTCGCGATTTCCATCAATTGTCTCAATATCAGGCGGGGACATGCGTCTGCTGCTGGGTTCTGAAGACCAGGCCTATACCACAATGTGAGGTTGTAGTCGTCGAGGAACCGCAACCAACACAATTGACGTGATGTCAATGTCCGAGGGCACGTTTTGAGATAGCGATGGCTTTCGTGGTTGGTGGGGACGTGAATTAGTTGGGGTCCTCGGAGGAGATGAAACCACTGCTTCAGAAATAGCACAGTCGCGAACAGTTCTGTTTCCCGGATAGGGTATCGAGTTTCAGCAGGCTGCATCTTGCGCAAAATAAATGCAATAGGTTGAAAATCCCTTTGTACTTCCCGTACACACATCGTTGTGCTAGCGTAGCCCCCACACAATCCTTGGAAGCATCCGTTTACAGATGGCACGGCTGTCTCGGGTCGATGGCAGTCAGATATGTCACGCTTTTCACTCCTTGCATCAGCTCATCAAACGCTGCCTGGTGCACGGCTGTCCGTTCCCACTCGAAGTCTGTTTGGGACCTGGCGGTGAGACGAGCCGCTATGGCCTGGTTTCCTTCTACAAATTGCTGATAGAATCCATAAAGACTAAATTCTCCAACCTCATGGAAGGTAGTCGGCGCAGGCCAACCTCCGATGACCATGATCTTCTCAGGGTCTATGTGTGAACTCCAAGTTTATCGGTCATTTCCCCGGAAAAAGGAACTCCTGGTTGAAAGAAGGTGGACTCGTCGATACAAGCGAAGAACTGCTGTTGTTGTAGTAACTTGTGTTGCCGACACGACAAGCGATACACCATACAGGCGGAAGGGGCCGCCGCGGCCACCCTGTACACATGGGAAACACGGGGGGACCTCCCACACCCCACCCTCCACCACGCCCCCTCCTGGCCCACCCCCTTCGACACAGCATACCGCCCCAACAAGAAGCCCAAACACACAGGTATGCACACCCCTGCCCAGGAGGCCCAGCACGGACACAATGCGAGGCGCAAGGCCCACACCCTCCACGACGACCACACCATCCCCCGCATCAGCGCCCCCCCCGCCAGAGTGTCAGATGCCACCCACAACCGCAGATCACAGGCATCACCACGGACTGCCTGAACCCAGCGGCGTCGCGGGCAGACGCCGTGTGGATCAGCGAAGGGCGCTCCCACACACAGTGGGTGGCGCGCCTCCACAACATCCAACCCGACAAACTCCAGCGCGCCGTCGGACCCTTCGCCGTACACGTCACCCCGTACGGCATCGACCACCCCCGGTGTGAGCACCATGACCGGCCCTGCTCCACCCCATGCACCTCGCCCCTGCGCCAACCGCTGCCGGCCCCCGCCATCACGGGCAACATGTACCTGGGCACCGTACCGGGAGACCCGGGCATATACATCCTGCCCAACAGGTCCAGGGAACACGCCATCCCCCTCCACGGAGTAGAATCCCTCGCCCTGGGACCGCCCCCACCAAAACACCAACATCAGCACATCCCGGGGGACAAACGGACGCAGGCGCCAGGCGGGGAAAAAAAGGCCCACCAACGCGCCCTAGCCCACATCACCGTCCACCCCGCAGCCCACCTACCAAAGAACTTCAGCACGGAGCGCCACATCGTCCTGGAGGGGCAGGTTCACCACATCATCACCGCCGCCCTATACACCCTCGCTGCCCACAAACGCCACTGGGACCCCACAACCATCCCAGCGATGCCCCCACCACCGCAGGGCCCCAAAGATCCTGTCACCCCCTTCCACATCGCTCAACACCTAAGCTGCAGGGCCACCGCACACCTCCACCCCTCCAGGATAGAACTAGCCATCGCATCGTGAGACACCCTGGACACGCCCCCCCAACAACCCGCCATCCACATCCTCAAAGCGGACGCCCAATGGTGGGTCCTCCACTGGGCACACGGAGTCCTCATGGCAGCCCAGGCCTATACCCCGGAAATAGACCCGGAAGACCCCCCACGGGGCCAGCAGCAACCCCTCCAGGCCACCACACTCACAGGCCGCGAAGGCGCCCACTGGGAAGCCCTCCACACAGCACTCTACTGGGCTCAAAGCTCCCTCAGCAGCCAAGACACACCGGAACGCACGGACCCCTGGGTCATGCAGGCCAAGGCCATGAGGAACTACCACCTTCACCACCCCTTCGACGACAGCCCGGCCGCACTGCCATGGCCATCCGATCCCCCGGAGACCGTGCGCAAGCTCGCCGACCTCATGCGCAGCCACGCGAAAGCGAACATGCAAACGCCGGCAGAACCCCCTATGAGGGATCCGGGCCAGCAAGCAACGCATTCCTTCTTCAAACCCCAAGCCTCCCCAGCCCCGCTACTGCCAGTCCCACCGAAGCGAGCGAGACGCAAAAGGGGCGCAGCCGCCCCCAACCAAGCCGGAAAAGCAGCGGCCTCCCAACCCCCCCCACCCAAACGGACCCACCCGGCAAACCCGGACCAAGCATCCTTGTCATCCTCCCTCCCATCATTACCACCGCCCCACCCGGACCAGGCATCCTCATCATCCTCCCTCCCACCACCGCAACCGCCCCCGCCCGAGGCGTACCCAGGATTCGAAAAGGGCGTGAAGGTCCAGCAGCCCTTCTGCAACGACCACACAGGCGACTTGATCTGGTGTGAGGGCACGATCCAGTACCGCCTCCGCGACCCGGGGGACAACGGGGGGGCCACAGATCCGGGTGGTCTGGCACCGCCAGAAGGAGCTAGACCAAGGCAGTAGCGCCCCGGACAAGCCAGAAGGCCACACCCTGGAGCTCACCAGCGCCCACCCTATCCGACTCCGCACCGAGGAGAACAAGGTCCACAGAGGCACCAAATACACTGGGGAGCTCCCCCCGGAGTGGAGCCAAGGCCTCCCCCCGCCGCGCCTACCCAAGCGCCCACCAACCGGCAAAAAGTCCTCGAGCCCCAGTCCCCCTCCCTGACGGGGCAAGGGCCGAGGGCACAAGCCTCCACAGCCCCGACCCGCCCCCACCGAGGCCACCGTCAACCTCCTCGACCTCAACCACCCGGCCGTCACATACTCCAAGGATGCCACCACCGCCCTCCAGGAGCTCCCGATGGCACAGGGGCCGGGGTGGGTTCCCCACCTCCTCGCCTTCCAGGAACATGGCCTACCACGCGACGACCCCACAGAAACCACCCCCATATATACCCCGGACCGGAAAGCGTACAAATGCTACTGGCACAAGGGGACCCCCCTCTACGCCCGAACCGGCATCCACGTCCACCTCGTCCACCACCTCAGCGTCCCAGGGAGGCTAGGTGTCTATGAGGTCGTCGGGGACGGATGGCAACTCAACGTCATCAACGCCCACGTCCCCTTCGGCGACGCCACGGAACCCTTCCTCCAAGCCCTGGCCGAGGCATACCGCCAGAGGGCCATGCTCGCCCCCACAATCATCATCGGCGACATGAACGCCGCTCCCACCCCGGCGGACCGAGGGGGACAGGCCACACCCCAGGACCATGCAGTCCGCGACACCATCGAAATGCTGGGGCTGGTGGACCTGACGGCCAACCTCGAAGGCCAACCATCGAACCTCCCCCACCAAACAGATGCCGCCCCATCCCGCATCGACGTATGCTATGGGGACCCCACCACCATCATCTGGGCGGAGGCCCGATATGGACCCCTCCCGCTGGGACCCACAGGCCATAGCTCCCTGCACATCCGCCTCACCATCCCCAACCTCCCCCCCAGCCCCCCAGAGGATGCGGACCAAGGCCTACCACCCCCCATGAAGATGCCCCCACTGCATGACAAGCATGCCTGGTCCCAATATCACAGGGCCTAGACCGCCCCTGGCGCATCCAACCAGACCCCACCAACCTACTCACAGCCATGCGCACGGCCGCCGTCGCCTGCGGCTTCCAGCAACACCCCCACACAGACGACGACCAACAACCCACGGCCCTAGGGGACATGCTACATGACCTCTGGCATGCGAAGCAACAACTGGCGACCCTCCTCCACACCAACACCCCCCAAACACGCCGCCAGATACACCACTGCAGGACGCAGATAGCCCACATCAGGGCAGACCTGCAGCGGTGGCACATCCACAGGCAACAGCGCATCGCCCAGAAACACGAACGGTATGCGCAACATGAACTGCCCTACAAGGCCATCCGCCACCTCAACGACGCCATGACCGACACCGGCCACCGCACCATCACCACCGTCCGGCAAAAGGACGGCTCCCTCACCAACGACCCAGCCACAGTGCTCCAAGCCACCCAAGACAGCTTCCTCCGGCAACACACGCCCACCCAAGACACACTGGACCCAGACACCCAGGCAAAAATCGACCGCCTCCCTTGGTTCTTCAACCACGCCCAGAGGAGGCAGCTGGAAAAGCGCCCCTTCACCATCCACGAAGTCCGGAAGGCCATCCACAGTCTCCGCCAACATAAAAACCCAGGCTACGACGGCCTCCCTGCGGAGGCATACTACCACCTCCCCGCCCACCTACTCCGCATCCTTGCCCACCGCCTCTGGAACATCGTCACGCGGCAGACCCCCCTGCCACCAGACAGCAAACGTTGTCCGCCCCCTCTACAAAAAATGGGACTGGGCCAACCCGGACAACTGGCGCCCCATAGTCTGTGCAGTCACAGAGGTCAAAATCGTCTGGACCATCCTCCTACGCCGCATCCGCCCCGACCTGGACCCCCACATACCAGCCAGCCTCTGGGGGGCCATCTCAGGCTGGTCCCCACACGAGGCCATCTTCCTCCAGGACACCATCGCCGACATGGACCCGGTGGACCTCATCATCGCCTCCCTCGACGTCAAAATTGCCTTCCGGAACACCCCCTGGCTCCTTCTAGAAGCGATGTGGAAACACCTAGGCCTCCGCTTCTACAACTTCGCCTCCAGCTACATCCGCACCCGCAAATACACGGTCCGCACTGGAGCAGGCCTCCCCCCCTTCCTGGGGCCAGGCAGCGGGGTCCCCCAAGGAGGAGCAGAAGGCCCCTTCCTGTACCTGCTCGTGACGCTCCCCCTGGCCCTCGCAATCGAGCAGGATTACCCGGCCTACGCACCCTACCCCCTCCTCCCCCCCCTGGTGGGCGTCGCGGACGACACCAACCTCACATTTGCGCACACCCAACACGAACCCCATGCCCCGGACCCCGTGCCAACAGTCACCCAACAGGCCAATGACTTACTGGACGTGACTGTCTCCTACCTCTCCCACAACAACCTCATCGTCCACCCCACAAAGTCTGTGGCCATGATCAAGGGGTCTGCCACACCCCCCACCCTAGGGCCAAAAGGGCCCCCCATGCAAGTCGTGACAATCACCACCCACCTGGGGGTAATCCAGGCCGCCAACCCTGAGGACGCCTCCCCCCCTCCCAAGTTGCAGTCACACCTCACCCATCTCCCCAGATATGCCTCCCCGACCACCAAGGCCCTCTCCCTGTCGCACCAGAGCCTGGCGTTCTACCTCACCAGGGTCTTGAACGCCTCCATTGGCTTCCAACCACTCCACCTGACACACCCCACCACCGCCCTCCAGCCGGCCATACGCGCCGTGACCAAGGCATGGGCAGCACACGGGGGCTGGCCCACCTCCATACCCACCCGCGCCATCCGAGCGGCATGGCCCCACTATGGGGACGCCATAGGGGAGGAGGTGAAAGCGGCCTACACCAGACACACCGCCCTCCTCCTTCACCGCATGACCCACAACCACTCACCGGAGGTCCGCGAGATCGCCACAATCCGCCTCCAAGCCGCACAACGGGCCCGCAACACATGCCCACGCTGGGTACTCCACCAGACGGGCATGCCCACCGACATGAACACGCGCCTGTGGGACCACCTGCAGCTTCTTCTCCCATCCCCACACCACGCCATACTCACCAACCACACGTGCCCAGAGGAAGGGCCTCTAGCGGTCCTCTGCGGTGACCTCCACTATCACCCCAAGGGCACCATCCACACCATAGACCTTGTCGGGGTCTCCATCGTCGTAGTATACGTCACACTCCCCCAAAATGCGGGTCCTGCACCACAGCGGGGCACACCAGACCCCCTTTCTACAGCTTCCCGAATGGCCTCAATACCGCCTCTTCCACCAGTACTTCACGCAGACGGCACGAGCAGCGGGACACACTCTGCCGGGAAGCAAAGACATGCGAGTAACCTACCGAGATTTCAAAGAGCAACACTGTCAACCCATCCCAGCGACACCGCCCTACGCACCCACCGGCTCGAAACACGAACCCGTCCCCCCGGTGACGGGCCCAGTCCCACCACTAACCCTACTACTGGCCCCGAATGAAGCCAAACCCACGCAGACCACCACGGGGCAAAATGGCGCATATCGAAACACCACATGACCACCCGAGACCTACCACGGGTCCCCCATGACTCTCAGAGCATGTCACGCCAATGTTGGGCCTGTGACCCCGAGGCACCAACCACACCATGGCCTGTACTACATCTCATAGCACGCCACCACACCAACACCACAACCCACCTACCACCACAGGCCTACGCATGGGTAGCCCCATGGTTCCACCGCACCGACACTAACCCCACGGTAGCGTGGAACCCCGATCATGCGCCCAAATGGCTCTTCACCACTACACCCACCTGGCCCCGCCCCGACCCGGCAGGGGTCGCCATCCGTTACAGCATGTACGAGCCAGGCAGAACGGGCAAGCACGAGCACCCCTACTATCCGCTCCACCACTCCTGCCACACACCGGAGCACCGAACACAAACCCTCACATGCCACGACCTAAACCCAGACACAGCCTACATCCTCCACTACATCTACTCCTACCTCACACAAGGACAGCCGGAGCAGGGACTCATAGCCATGTCCCCCCAAGCGAAACACATCATCTCCGAAGGAATAGGGGTGTACGCCACCCCCATCCTGCAGCCCACAACACCAGTAGCCCACCTCGCCACGGGCCTCACCATATACGCCTACCTGCCCATGAACCCATGCCGCCTCCGACAACCATCACCGGCGGACCGGCTCTTCTTCACCGACGCCTCAGGCGAATCCGCCCTCACGCCCATCACCGGGGGGGCCCCCCTGCAGCTGACCCACACCGGGGGACACTACCACATGGACCACCACACGGGCCACACCACCCATGGGGCCTCCTCCCACGGGGAGTTGGGAGCCATGGCCGACACCATCGCCGAGATCGCGGCCCACCTCCCCGCCTACCTCCCGCACATCGTCCGGGTCTGGTTCGTGGTAGACGCAACTGTCGACACACACCTGCTCCTCCGCATAGCAAGGCAACCACTTCACAAAGCCACCGCGACGAGCCTCGGCACCCAGGCACTACTGCTCTGGAAAGCCCTTCGCAGCCTTCCCCCCTACGTCCAACTCCACATCGTGAAACAAGAGTCCCACAGACACCAATACGGAAATGGTACGGTCCTCAACCAGGCAGTACACCAGCGCACAACGCACCTACCAACCCTCCAGATCCCTGACCTCGGCCGAAATCACACACACCTCCAACACATACCCCCCGTACCCGAGCCTCATCAGACCCCGGACTGGGTACCAGAGGACGCCCCTATTCCTCCCACGACAGAGCATACCACTACCCAAGCCCCATCCAACATCTTGCCTGCGTGCTCGGCGACGCAGACAGCCGGCCGCACATCCAGGAGCTCCAGGACAGACTGCAAATCCCCCTCTACCACTCAGCACTGCGCCCAGCAAACGTCCCAGCCCACCCCCAAAAACGACGCATCCAGCTCCTAAGGGAGCAACTACCATTCCTCACCAGGGTCGCCAGATGGCTTGCCTGCAAGCACATCCACGTCCCTGAAGAACAAACCCGTTGCCCGTGCGACCACACCACCCCGGAGGACTGGGAACACTTCAGGAAATGTTCCCTCCATACAGGAAGGGACACGCTAGTGGGCTGCTCCCCGGCGGAAACCCTACGACAACACAAAGGATGGCCAACCCACATCCACGCACACCAGGCCACCGAACACCTCTTCCGGGATCCCCTGGTCAAAGAAGCCGGCATGAGAGGGGCGGTGACACAGGCCCTGCACTGACACCTCACCAAACACACGGAAAGCCCCATGGAGGCAGCAGCGCATCTCCAGCTAGAGGCAGTCCGCAGAGCAGCGGCCCAAATGGTACACCGCAAACACCTCCTGTTAACACACACGGAGCAACTCACCGACCCCACCGCCAGGGAACACATGCACCGTCTCATCCATTACCATGCCGTGCATGACCCAGACATCCACTAACCCACTCCGCGCCCCGCACGCGCCCCCCATCTCCATCCGCAGGCCTCCAAGACACCACCACAGCGCCCCGAAGCCCATCTCTCACCCAAGAAGCCACCCGGCACCGCCCAGCCCGGCCGAGCCCAACCAGGGCCAACCATACGTGGACGTAGACGCGCAAGACCCCGGCAACCCATCCAGCCCACCCCCCCCGGACCCGGGGCACCCCCCCCTCACACCAGCCACCATCTGCGACCCCGACCTCCTCCGAGCAACCCTCCAAGGCAGGCCCCCGACCAGCCCCCTGGGCTGGTACCGCCAACAAGAGGACTGGACCAAGCTCACCGTTAAAGCCCTCAGGGACCTGACCACCCGAGGCAACGGCCTCCACGAGGCCATCGTAGACCTCGTACTCTGGCGAGCCCGCGAACACACCCAGGGCCAGCACGTCTGGATCCCCCCCATCGAGTGGGGCCAGGCCCTGACACACGACAGCGACATCAATGTCACGCGTCGAGGGACCGTACGCCTACGACGGGCCCCAGCGGAGAAGGACCACCAAGCGGACCCGAACTGCCCGGAGCAGTGGGAACAGTCAACCGCACCAACCCGCGACACCGCCCTCCGCCCCGCCGGCCTCCGCACCCCAGACGAGGACCTCCCCCCCCCACCTACAGACAGTGACCACCCCCCGCCGGAGGTCGGGGTTACAGTCCTCGAGCGCGGGCACTACTACGTGATAGCCGCTACGGCTACGTCCCCCGGCCCGAAATGGCTCATCAAAGGGACAGACACCATGCTCGCCCCAGGGAGCGCCCCACCAGGGGCAGTAGGGGACCCCACCACCCAGCACAGGGTCCTCAGGGGCGTCCTCCAGCCAGAGGACAAGCCCCCCGCCCGCGCCCTGGCCCAAATCACCTCTGGGAAGGCGGGCTACCACCTGGGATTGGCCATGCTCTGCCTGACCCACTGGATCCAGCGCCGCTGGCCACCAGCGGGGACCGTGCCCTGGATTTGGGCCATCGCCACGGCCCACACACAAATCGAGGCGGGCCCGGACACGCGGCCAAACCCCCCCCCCCCAGACCGCAGCAATCCCTCACCTGCGGGTACCACGCCATCCACAGGGTCCTCAGCCGCGTGGGTCTTAGTGCAAAGCTAGCATGCCCCCTTCCCACCACTGACCAAGAGGTCCATCAAATACGCAAGCTCGTCTGCAAAATCCTCGCCGCGGCAGCAGAAGACAGCAAGCTTCTCCTCCAAACCGCCCGGCCTACGGCTGGCCACGCAAGTGCGCCGCGGCGAGCGGACACATACACCCACACAACACACCCCACCGCACAAGCCCCGCCCATGCCCCTCCCCTCTCCCTGCTCACCTGGAGACCCACACACACCCACCATCGCGCGCACCCGCAGGCCCCGCGACACGGGCCACCCCCACCCGCCCGAATACCAGCACACGCCCGCCACACACCCACCCGCCGGACACCCCTCACCTCCCCCGACACTCGAAAACCCGCACACGGCCGCCGAGAGGAGCCCCGCGCCCAGCAGCACGCCCGGACCCACCCAGTGGCCCGCCCACGCCCCCCGCACACACCCCAGAAGACCGAGGCCCACCCCCCGCGGCCCCTGGATGCAGCCCACGCGAACTGTTCCCCCCCGCAGACACCAACCCACACAACCTCACACATTGCAGGACCCCGGCCCAGCCAAGCCCAGAAGGAGAAGGCCACAGCCCCGCACCTCCCTCCCCCGCCCCTCCCGACCAGATCGGCCCGCCGGGCCGCGAGGTCACGACTGGGCCCCCCCAGCCGCCCGCCCCAAACCTACAGCCCGAGGACATGCCCTCCATCCTCCCCGCTGTGGCCGCAGCAGAAGCCGCCGCCCACAAGCCCGCCGGCATCACAGCCCAACCCGCGTCCACCATCTCCTCCTCATCCTCAGCCTCATCCACCTCCTCCACCTCATCCTCCGACCCCCTTCTCCCCGCCGCCCTCATCTTCAAGGCCACGGCGAAAACCAAAGCCGCAGTCGCACGCACCGACCCCCAGACCCCCACACAGGCCACTCGGGCACTCCGGCAACGCACTGGGAAGACCCCCGACCCGACATCGGCGCTCTCACACCTCCGGACAGAGGTCCTCCTCAACCTGGAACCGGACTCCAACCCCAAACCTGACCCCGAACCTAAACCGGCGCCCAAGTGAGCACACAAAACACCACAAATGCAGCGACACAAACCCAACCGACACCGCCTCAACCAAAACCATAACCCAAGCCAGAACCCCCCACCCACCACAACCCACGCCCCCCTCCCACCGGCAGCCACCAGCACCGCAGAGGCGGCCACCCAACACGACCCCGTCCAAACCCTCGTCAACATCCCCGTCACCAAGCGCCCCGTCATCCATCCCCCACAAACCACCACCACCGCCGGCCAAACCGACCCAGGGACGTGGGACCCCTCGACCACCGTCACCGTCAAGCCCGGCCCCCGACCCGCCCCCCCTGAGAAAGATGTCCTTGATTAATGCCCTAGATATTTTGATGAAATCCTTCAGGTTTTGAAGTTGAAAACCCAAACCAAAGCAGCAAGTAGAGCAAGAACAGGATGTGGATCGAGTGAATGAATAGTTTTGAAATCCAGTGTAACACAGAAAGGCTGCAGATAGAGAATGGAGGTATAAACACAAAGATTCAATCACAAATCGATAATGCAAAACATTTTATATGAAAACTGGACTGACTCAGGCCTCCAAGATAGCATCAGGCACTTCATGTGCACTCGTTTGGGTGAAATGGTGCTGGTTAGGAATGTGGGGCATAGATATCAGGCCAACACAGAAAATGACTTGGCCAAGCAACTGAATTCAGAAACAGTTAAAAATCAGAATCACAATAACTGGTAGAAAAAATTGAGTATAGGGGTCTTGGGGTGGGAGACCACTAGGCTTAACCTCCAAGGCCTAAAGCATGAAATGCCTATTTTCTTTCGGTATATCCTCCATGAAGGAAGGTATCTCCGCTCAGTTGAGTGGTAGGGGTGAACTTCTTGGGGGGGCTAGGGTTGCTACCCTAGTTACTTTGAGAAAGTGTACTTTAGGCTTCAAAAGAGAGATAAAAATACTTAAGTTAGTCTTAGCATCAACAAACGGGTTTTAAGGGGGCTTCGGCCTGGATCACGCCCTCCAAGAAAGACATGGCAGTGACTTTTTCTTACTCTCACCTGGAGTACTAGTTAGCTAAGCTAGTAGGACCAAGGAAAAAGGCTCAAATATTCCCAAAATTACCTCAGAAAATGCATTAAACGTACCAACAACATCCTCATCAGTTGATAGAAGCCTATCACACTGTAGGTACCCTCGAAAAACAGTGTAATGCACCGTGTATGATGTCCCTTCGATGGGGCATTCCTCAAAAGTCGCCAGCGTGTGACGAAAACATTTGGTAAAAATTGGGGGTAGTGGGGTTTGAACCCAGGACTCCCTCCCTAGAGCACATGTGCTTGCCCACCAGGGTACAGTCGACCGATTTGATGCGGACGGCGATCGCTGTATAAACAGTGTTTTAGTAAACGTCCTGACCAAGGGCCAGGGCGGAGCAATACTCCCAATGGAGGACACGAATCTCCAGGAGCTGAGAAAAAGAGAAAATGTAACCAACAGGGAGTGATTCCTGCAGTTTAGCGAAAGGGGTAGTGATTTAACAAGTCAAATCGCAAAAAATTGACGGAAACACGCGAAAAATCGTCATTTTTACACCAAACTCAAAGTCGCAGACAAGCGCAAAGGAAGCAGACTTTAAAAACAAGGTTGCGCAAGCGTAAACGGCTTTTGAAAAAGAAGGTATGAGCCGTAGTTTTTCAAAGTTCTAAACGAAATTTTTGCACAGTTGCATCAAAATTTTTATAAACTTCAGAGGAAAGTATTCAAACTCAACCCACACCACAGAGCAGGTGGACAACCCACCTCTCAGGTGTGCCAGTGTCATCTCACACGCATGCATTGCGTTCCTGTTGGTTGGTTCGTTAAAACGTTAGGGTTGTCAACGCTGTGTTCGTTGGGGGTTCGGGCCTTCATCTGCTTTGCTCTGCACAGGTCAAAACAGGAGTGAAAGGTATGCGATGCAAATGGAGCGCGCAGCGCGCACGTAGGGTTAGAATATGCGCTGTGCTCGCGATGCATGTGCCTAATTGAGGCATTCACACGCTGTGACGCTTTCCCTGTACCCCAATTCATCCTTGTTCTCTCTTCACAGGTAAGAAAGGAAAGTGTTTGCTCGTGTGTAGCCGTAGCGTTAAAGTAGGGTTGCTTAAATCGCTTAGGCTTGTTTAAAACTTGCAATAGGGTTGTTTTGCGTTTGCTTCACTTCGGTATTCACACGATGCATGGTGGCTAGGGTGGGTAAGCCCAGGAGGAGCTCACCTCCTGGTTGAGTCATTGTGGTCATGGTTCCGCCTCCCTTCCCTGCATGCGTGCACACGATGCATTAAAGGGTAGGCCACGCGAAAAGCGCACGGTAACCCTTGTTTAGGTTACCCAGCGGCTCCTCGGTACGTTCTTCAAGAGAACCTGAGGAGTCTCTTAGCGCTTGCTTGCTTGACAGGGGTTGTTTGAGGACAGCGTATTATAGGTCACACTGAGAAGCGTATAATACGTGGAGTGTGGCCTGGTTCCTCAGCCGCAAACACCCCTTCATTGGCCTCTGTTGTACAGGTGGGAGAGGTTCAGGGTGATTGGTGCACGCAGCAGCTGCCTTCGGCGGCTATCTCATTTTTCTGCCGCAGCTAAACAGGGGCGCTGATCACACAATCAATTGACTGCGCCTCAGCCAGGAGTGGCGTGTGCAGTTCGACATCCACGCTGTGCTCGCAACAAGAGCACCCCTTCTTTTCAAGCCCTAGCAGGAAAACGTGTTGTGACGTCCCTGTTAGGCCACAGTTGCTTAGCAGCGCTGTGTTCTCTTGTCTTCTTCACAGGAGGGTCATTAGGACCCGAGACTTCATTGACAGCAACACCAAGTAGTGTGTGTAGGAGTCAGGGTCAGCAGGCCTGGCAGGAGTTGAGTGCAGGTGATGAGTGCTCACCCTGCCTTCGAAGGCCGGTGCTGGCGTTAGTGAGTGTAGTGTAGTGGTGTCTCCTGTCCCGTGTGCTTTTCCTCGTGGGCAGGGGAGTGCGCTAGCTTTTGACCCTTAGCAAAAATGGGCTTTTTGTATGCCCTTAGCACACTTGGCCACCCCTCCCTTCTAGTAGGTAGGGCTTTTGCCTTCCTCCCCCAAGGATAGGCGCCAGCACAGAAATTGGGCGCCATAAGAGTGGTAATAGTACCTGATTACGACCTTCGGTCCGACGTCAGCGAAGCCCGGTCTCCGGGAGCCACGCCGGAAAGAGAAGTGAGACACACACAGACATACGTAGCACACATAGGGGTATGGTAAACCCTGTAAGGAAGGGTAGAACCCCATGGGTCTGGACCAGTCAGGGGTCCTAACTGTGGGCTTGCTTGTCCCCAAGGAGGGAAGACACACCTTGCCTCATAACACCTTGCTTGTCATTCCCCCCTGGTGTAGTAAGCCACCGTTCTTCGTTGGCTCCCCAAGGTCATTACATCAGGGCAGTCCCCGTGCAACACATGGTCAACAAGGCATACACTCGCTGGGTGGCTGCAATCCTGATAAGCGGCCACCTGGCCCACACTGGAAACCATAGGCATGGGTCGGCAGGGCACAGACAGGGTCAGTGCAGTGCTCAGTAAGCAGTAGTCTGTGAAAACCCAATGGCCTTCGGCCAGGGAGTGGTTGTCACGGGGGGCTAACGGTCCTGTCCTGCGATGCAATGCGGGGCAACTGTGACAACTGCTCTTACACCCATACACAGGCACGTCTGCAGAGGAGTGCTCACTGCACTTGTCAGTAGACTGACACAGGGAATCTAGTTTCGCTTTTTACGCCGGGACATAGTCTCAGCACGGGTTACGAGCTGCCCCTCGCTGTTCTCAACGAGGTAGGTGCGGAAGATGGGGTTGATACTGCCGTCTGGTTGGATGAAGGCTGGCATAGGTTTCCAGGTCGCCTCAGATAACCCATAGCCATCCCACAGGGTTAGGAATTTCCAGCCCTGTTTATACTCGTGGCGAGCAATACCTGCAACCACGTAATAACCATCGACTGCCATCTCATCGGCAGTCATCTCTTCGAGTTCGTCTGCCTCCTCTGGACTGGCAGCGTTCTCTAGGTCTATACGCTCGACCTCACTGTCGCTGGGGCGCCACTCATCCCAAGACAAATCGTCAGGGGAGTGATAGTGCCTCAACTGTTTAGGTGCACACAGCAGTTCGCCACCTAGACGTGGACTGCACCTGACATGGATCCTGGATCCATCTATCCTGATGATACGATAGGGTCCAAAAAATTAGGGTACTGTAGGCAGTTATGTGGCCAGGAGGGTAGGCGTGAATGGTGTAACAAAACAAGGTCACCAACCTTGAAGCTGGCAGGTCGCCGTAGGCGGTTCCGTCGGCTCAGTTCACGGTCATGAATGTGTCTCAGGTTAGTCCCAGCCTGGTTAGCCAGAGACTGCTTGTGTTCCAGCCAATCTGCCACAGGGCTCTTGAAGTCCTCAGGAAAGGGGGTTTTGAAGAACCGAGCAGGACGTCCTCCACGAAACAATTCTTGGGGGGTGAAAGCCGTAGAGGAGCTCCGCTGTGAGTTCATGGTCAGCACTGCCCAGGGCACTAGGCGTACCCAGTCCTTGGTACGCTCCTGTTTCATCAGGATTCTTAAGTTTTGCTCCACCACACGGTTCTGTCTCTCACAGAGAGGGTTAGACCTGTGGTCATAGGGCACACCTGTGGTTACCTCCACGTTGAGGGCATTTAGCACTTGTTTGTACCACCCAGTGTCACTGGGGATGCGTACATCCTCATCAGAGTGCACCTGCTTAGGTGCTCCATAGGGTTCGAACCATTGTTCGACCAACATTTTCACAGTCTGCTCACCTGTGATTTTCTTTTTGCAAGGGAACACACGGGGGAAGCGAGATAGGCCACAGGTGACCACTAGGCAACTATCATAGCCGCCGAAGCGTGGTAGGCCGTGGATGAAATCCACGTAGAGAAGAGAGTTAGCACAATTGGGTATGGGTAAGCTGGAGATCAGGCCCCTATCCCTACTGTCGCCCCGTTTGCTGGCATGACAGCCACAAGCATCCACAATGGTCTGCATACGCGACCTCAGTTCAGTCAGGGTTTTACTAGAGTAGAAACACTCACGGAAGAAGTCCACTGAGCGATTAGCGCCAGTGTGACCAGAACTGAGATGGGACCACTGTATGCACCCATCCGGTCGTGCCTCAGGCACCACAATTCGGACCTCGTAGAAGAGGTACTGATTGTTTTTATACCACTGGTGCCCGTCAATCACACGGGGTTCGAGACCAGTGCTGAGGGTTTGGAGAATTTCTTTGTACTCTGACTGATAGTCGGTTAGACTCCAACCCTCCAGGATTCCAGCAGTGTGCATGGACAGGTCAAGCTGGACATCCATACGCTGGAAAGCCTCTCTGGCGAGCGCCTCAGAGCTCTCACCTATAAACGCATCGAAGTTGTTGCGCGATATATAGTCAGACAGTTCATTCTTTATCCCGGGGATATGATGCACTGTCAGCCTGAACTGGCTCAGGTAAGTCCACCACCGCTTTAGCTTAGCTTTCTCTGGTGGTGGGCTCTTCTGGAAACACTTTACAGGCTCCGGCCAGACAATAGGGTTAGATCCCAGGAGTCGGGATTGTGACGAATGCACCAACATACCGGCCAGGAGTTCCTGGTCATAGGTGCTGTAATTGGAACGCGCTTTGTTCCATTTCCAATTCCAGTGTCCGAGTGGCACCAGTCGCCACTCACGGGTAGGATAGTCATGTTTCAACGAACCATCACGGTTCAGTCCACTAGTACGATAATGGCAGTGGGTTAGTTCAGCGGGGTTAAGCTCCTGCCATTGGTAGGTCGTACCACCCCCCACTACATCACTGGCATCAGTGACCAGGACTATCTTGCCCTTAGGGCGGGGTACTCCCAGGCAGTTGGAGGAGGCAATCTTCTACTTCAACTCCTGGAAATACTCTTCCTCTCTGGCGGTCCACCTCCAGGGAGTAGCTTTCTTGATTAGGTCAGTGAGGGGGGCTGAGGAGTAAGTAAAATTGTGGATGTGACGCCGATAGAAATTACAGGCGCCCACAAAACTCCTCAAGTCGTGTAGACACTTCCTAGGGTCATTGCAAATCTGCATGTCCTGTACGGGCTGCATCTTAGACGCAGCTGGTTTCCACCAACCATACCCCACGTCGAAACCCAAATATTTCATCTCCTCTTTCATAAACTCACATTTTTCGAGTTTGATTCGGAGATGGTTTTCTTGACAGACAATGAAAAATTCACGGAGGAGAAGGACATGGTCCTCTTGGGTATTAGTACCCAAACTCACGTTGTGGATGTGAGCCTCCATTTCTGCACCCCGAGAAATCAACTCCTGTACTAGAGGTCTGCGCCTCAGTATGTACAAAATTTTCTTCATTAGCTCCTGGAAGAGCGCTGGGGCATTAGCCACCCCAAAAGGCATAACCTTCCACTTAAAGACACGGCCCTTAGGGGTTCTAAAAGCCAGCAGCTCCTGAGCTGCGGCGGTTAGGTCAACCTGCCAGAAACCAGAGCGTTTGTCCATTTTGGTCTTGTACCTGCATTTGGCAATACGCTCCAGGGTATTTTCCATGTTAGGAATACTCCCTGAGTGGTTCTGGGTTTTCTTGTTGACCTCACCATAGTCTACAACCAGTCCTAGGGCAGTCGACCCTGGTTTGGCAACCAGGAAACAGGGACTGCAGTGATGGGGGTAGTCCCCCTTCTTATATTCTTCAACGACGCCAGCATCAATACATTCCTGGATCTGGCGCTCGATTTCTTCAACCTGTTCCTGTGGAGCGGGATAGGGACGACTCCTCACCCGCGTCTTTTCAAATTCTGGTTTCAGTTTCAGGTCCATCTGGACCAGTTTTTTACAAGAGAGGGGAGTGGGCAAGGCGCCGAACACCTCCTCATAGGTCCTCAGCAGTTTCTTCAGTCGGGGGTCAAGGTTAAGACTCTCGAGTTTCTGCGGGAAATCCTCCTCAGCATGGAGGTTGCTCTTTCCATGTTCTTTCTTTTTCTGCTGACAGGCAGTTTCGGCAGGCACAGAACCATCGTCCCACTCAGGGGGACATTGCTGCCCATAGTGCAGACAATACATCAGCGGTATCTCAGGATCAGGAAGCGTATAGGGATCATCGTCCTCCTCAGACCAGATGGAGGATATCCAGGTCGGTCTGAGGTATTGCAGCCGCTCTTGGCGCTCAATACATTCGGTCTTCAGGTACAACAGCCGCCGGAGTTCCTGAGTGTCATGCTCAGACAATGGCATGTTTTTAGCAGCAGGCCGCGCGAGAGCATCAGCACTCCGGGCCACGGGTTCACCTGTGTGCATAGGCTGCATGTGTAGCACTGATTTCCCAACAGGGGAAGCGGGCTCAGGGGTTGACTCCAGATCTACCTCCTCTAGCAACAGCTGGGCTAGGAAGGCACTGTGTTTTAGGTCAACACAGCTGGGATCAACAGGAGGGATAGTGCTGGCAATCTCAGACAGCTGGTCGTCAGCATCCTCCTCTACAACCTCAGGTTCCAGATAGTCATCGGGAGACTCGGACCCTGTAAGTGTGGCAGATAGGTGCTCAGAAGATCGAATTTTGAGATCAGAAAGGGTCAGACCACGATTTTTGGGCATGACCTCTTTCAGTAGCATATCGTCTAGGTCACACAGGGGTACAGGATTGAGAGATCCATCGACGATGGACAGAAAACTGGCCCACTCAGGGGCCTGCATAGCTGTGTCTGAGTCCTCAGGCACATAGATGGGGCTGTCAGGGAGTTGCACTCTTCCCACGGTCATTCGATCTAGCATGCGGCGCCAGTAAGCATGTTCACCAGAGCAGCTCCAGTCAGGGGTGCACATGACAACCCTTCCTCCCTCATAAGCGATTTTGGTTAGAACCTTCGCGAGCAGGGAGAAGGGAGGGTTAGCATACGCTAGGCCCATTGCTTTCCAGAAGAAACGGAAAGCATTGTTCAATTGTTTCGAGCAGTACAATTGCATGATGAGCTGTTGTTGGCTCGCAAACAATTCCACCTGGATCTCATCCAGGTTTACCCGAAGGGTCGCAAGTCCATTTTCAAGAACGTGACAGGCCAATTGGTAGTTTTCAGTACGATAGTTAGTCTCGGATGCGTAGCGCAGACCAGACCCATTTCGTCCTGACAGCTCCAAAGGTACGGGGAACAGCCCACTGCCAAAGTTGCAGTGCAAAGAATAGGGGCGCTGGAGAGACAGCATTTTTACCTTCGGGATTCTTCGTAGGAAGTCTGTACCAATGACGATGTCAAAGGCGTCGGTGTCCAGCACTCTGCAGTGTTGGGTCACGCTTTCGTCACCCAGGCATATAGTCACATCGACCCCCCCCCAAGGAATGGATGGTACGTCCATCCCCTACTCTTATGGCCACGGTCTTAGTTTTCTTGAAAGTCTTTAGCAGGCGCCGGGCCACTATGAAAGGTTTTGCACCGGTGTCAAGCACTGCTCGAAAAACTTGCCCCCCGATTTTCACGAGGATCCAGAAAACCAAGTCCCCCTCTTCGGAGCCGCCCCCCTACTCCTCATCAGGGAACTTGACATCCACCCCTGCAGCTATGAGGGACCTGGCCATCCAGGCCAAGCGCCTCTTCTTGGAGTTATTCCCCTCAGGAGTAGCGTTATCCCCCTGAGGGCGCTTCTTGGGATCACCTGCGGCAGGAGGGGGTGTAGCAGCATCAGAGGGTGTAGCAACCCGCACTGATGAGCGCCTCTCGGGGTTATAGGGTCCATTTTTGCCACCCCCCTTGCCACCTTCTTTACCACCTTTATCCCCATTCTGAGGGTTTTTGATGGGTGTTGGGGCTTCTGGCGTTCGGCCCCCTGACGCTTGAGTTTCTCACTCTCGCGTTTCTTTGTGTGACATTCGTCTTCGTAGTGACGAAGCTTGCCACAATACCCACAGGTGATGGTACACCTGAAATGATCCTGATGGGTCACAGGTTTTCCATCCTTGGTATGCTGCTGTGGTTTCATCTGCAGCATACAGCTACTGCGTTGATCGCAGTCAGGGGCACGACAAGGCCCCCCCTGTCATTGACAGGTTTGCAGTAGAACAAAGGGGGTGTAGCTGCCTCAGGTTTAACCTCATTCATGGCACGTAGGCTACCCCTTCCTTTACCACCTCCCTGGTTGGCGTTAGTGGGATTTTTAGGCCCTTTCTCTTCGCCACGTTCGGGGGTGGGGTTACCACCTCGACCCAAGTGCTTCTTGAGGAATTTCTCGATGTGGGAGTCCTTCTCCCTCTCAAGAGCTAGCTCAATCAAGAGGTCCACCAGTTCATCGTACGAGTGGGTCCCACTCTTCCTCTCAGAGGTAGAGCGGCAATCATCCCACGTACGTTGGGGAATCTTACTCATGAGCCACAGGTGGGGCTCAGTGGCTCTGTAGGAGCCCACGTTCATCCACGAAAACAGATACTCCAAGTCGCACACGTATTCAGAGATTCACGCAGCGGAAGGAAACTCAGGGAGCATAGGTAGCTCCTCTATCTGTGTGCGTACACTGAGGTCAGTCTCATAGACTGGGAACGTTTTCTCCAACCTCTGGAGTACCTCTGCCAAGGTGGAACAGGTTTTCAAAAACTGTTTCACCTGTTTTTACAAAAATTTCTTTTTGCATGAGCGTTTCAGCAGTGAGCATTTGGTGGCCACATCCACATGGGATTGGCCAGTCAGCAAAAGAAACTCAGCCTTGAGACCCTTGATCTCTTAAGATCTTCGGCCAGGGTACTCAGTCCGGGGGAGGGGGAGGACAGCTCTGGCTTGGGTAAGGGTTCTGCAATACCCAGTTTTGCCTTAACGGCCTCCGATAGGGCCGTCACATCTGGATCTTCTGATCCAGACAGACGTTTGGCCAGCAGTTCGGCCGTATGATCCAGGGGACCGTAGGTTCGCCTTGGATGATCTTGTCCCTCAACTCGAGTCGGGCCTACTTCGGGAGCCCTGGGGGTTGGACAACATGCTCTTGGATACTCAGGTCTCGGTCGTCTTGGCAGGGATGCCGTCTTGGCTCTGTCGGACGGCGGGCCAGAGTGCGTGTAGGACCCTAGGTCTGTACGTGGTCTGGATCCGTGTACTGCCAATGGCTCCTCCCCATCTTCTCCACGAATGGATTTGTAGTACTCCTCATGGAGGATGTATCCATCAATTTTCTTCCTCAGTTCCTCGTATTCCTCAGGGCCTCCAATCGCTGTTGAGGATGATGCCGGACAGGCGGATCGGGAGACTGAGGCTGCTACGCGCCTGTGGAGATGATGCAGGCTGTCTCCACCGTGGGCCGCTAAGGCCTCGGTGGTAATGATTGTATTTTCTTCCGCCCTTCTGCGATCTGGATCTCCTTGAGACCCAGATGTGACACTGAGATGTGGAGCTCGGTAAGGTGGTTCACTCATAGGGTGGGCCATGCTGCCCATTTGTACTTGGACAGTTCTTATGGGCCATGTCCTGACGCTTGGCGTGGACATGATGAACTTGTTGTTGAGCTTTGTGTGCTGCACTTCTTCTCAGGGTCGGTTCCAAAGGTCACAAGGGACTGTCTCTGCTACCGGAAAGATGTCCTCCATTAATGCCCTAGAAATTGTGATGAAATCCTGCAGGTTTTGAAGTTGAAAATACAAACCAAAGCAGCAAGTAGAGCAAGAACAGGATGTGGATCGAATGAATGAATAGTTTTGAAATCCAGTGTAACACAGAAGGGCTGCAGATAGACAATGCAGGTATAAACACAAAGGTTCAATCACAAATGGATAATACAAAAGATTTTATATGAAAACTGGACTGACTCAGGCTTCCAAGATAGCATCAGGCACTTCATGTGCACTCTTTTGGGTGAAATGGTGCTGGTTAGGAATGTGGGGCATAGATGTCAGGCCAACACAGAAAATGACTTGGCCAAGCAACTGAATTCAGAAACAGTTAAAAAGTAGAACCACAATAAGTGGTAGAAACAATTGAGTATAGGGGTCTTGGGGTGGGAGACCACTAGGCGTAACCTCCAAGGCCTAAAGCATGAAATGCCTCTTTTTGTTTTGTATATCCTCCCCGAAGGAAGGTACCTCCGCTCAGTTGAGTGGTAGGGCTGAACTTCATGGGGGGGCTAGGGTTACTACCCTAGTTACTTTGAGAAAGTGCACTTTAGGCTTCAAAAGAGAGATAAAAATACTTAAGTTAGTCTTAGCATAAGTAAAAGGGTTTTAAGGGGGGCTTGGTCTGGATCAAGCCCTCGAAGAAAGACATGGCAGTGACGTTTTCTTACTCCCTGCCCACCACATAGTGCAGCCCCAGGGGCTGCGCACGATGCCCGACCCCCCACCCTTCTGCGATCTGGATCTCCTTGGGACCCAGATGTGACACTGAGATGTGGAGCTCGGTAAGGTGGTTCACTCATAGGGTGGGCCATGCTGCCCATTTGTACTTGGACAGTTCTTATGGGCCATGTCCTGACGCTTGGCGTGGACATGATGAACTTGTTGTTGAGCTTTGTGTGCTGCACTTCTTCTCAGGGTCGGTTCCAAAGGTCACAAGGGACTGTCTCTGCTACCGGAAAGATGTCCTCCATCAATGCCCTAGAAATTTTGATGAAATCCTGTTGAAAATCCAAACCAAAGCAGCAAGTAGAGCAAGAACAGGATGTGGATCGAATGAATGAATAGTTTTGAAATCCAGTGTAACACAGAAGGGCTGCAGATAGACAATGCAGGTATAAACACAAAGATTCAATCACAAATGGATAATACAAAAGATTTTATATGAAAACTGGACTGACTCAGGCCTCCAAGATAGCATCAGGCACTTCATGTGCACTCTTCTGGGTGAAATGGTGCTGGTTAGGAATGTGGGGCATAGATGTCAGGCCAACACAGAAAATGACTTGGCCAAGCAACTGAATTCAGAAACAGTTAGAAAGTAGAACCACAATAAGTGGTAGAAACAATTGAGTATAGGGGTCTTGGGGTGGGAGACCACTAGGCGTAACCTCCAAGGCCTAAAGCATGAAATGCCTTTTTTTGTTTTGTATATCCTCCCCGAAGGAAGGTACCTCCGCTCAGTTGAGTGGTAGGGCTGAACTTCATGGGGGGGCTAGGGTTACTACCCTAGTTACTTTGAGAAAGTGTACTTTAGGCTTCAAAAGAGAGATAAAAATACTTAAGGTAGTCTTAGCATAAGTAAAAGATTTTTAAGGGGGGCTTGGTCTGGATCAAGTACTCGAAGAAAGACATGGCAGTGACGTTTTCTTACTCCCTGCCCACCACATAGTGCAGCCCCAGGGGCTGCGCACGATGCCCGACCCCCCACCCCCACAAGGGGGACGGGAATACCCACAAGGGGTCCAAGGGCCATACCCGCAACACCAACGCCACCACTACCAACGCCACCACCACCAGCGGCCCCACCCCCACCACCACCAACACCACCCCCACCACTACCACTGCCCACCACCCTACCCCACCGGGCCACAACCCCCCGTGCACGAACAGCACCAGCGAATGGGATGGCAGCCACCGAGCGCTCCACCCGCATACCTCACCTACCACCAGGGGCCACCCCCCCCCGTACCAGCAACCCCCCGTACCAGGAACCGTATCCCCCCGGCCACCACGTCCACGCCGAAGGGGCCCCTCGGGCCCAACCCCGCCAAGGACAGTCACTCGACCCATACCACCAGCCGCTGCCGCCACCACACTCCTACGTTGCAGATCCATGGACGACAAGGGACCTCCCCCCCCCGCCCAGTACCAAGCAGCACCACGCGAGGCTCCCCAGGACCCCCCGACGCCTCCTGACTGGCCTGACTCGAGCTATGAGGCCCGGTCCCGCAAACGGCGGCGCTCCTGCCCCCCCCCTGCACGGCACACTCGCCCTCGGCGCCCACACTCCCCACACCACCACCGCGCCTCAACCACCCACACGAGCCGCTCCCGCTCCCTGAGGTGCCACCACGACCCCCCGGGACCCCGCCCCAGCCTCTCCCGCTCCCCTGGGCGCCACCACGAGCGCCACCGCCGCCCCATGTCCACCTCCCCCTCCCCCCTCCGGCCGTACACGACCCCCATCCCCATGCCCGCCACCACCGCTCCCGCTCCCCCCGGCGCCTCCAGGCACGCCACCGCCGCCCCACGTAAACCTCCCCCTCCCCCCACAGGCCCCCCGGGCTCCCCGTTCCCCGAGCCCCCCCTACCCATCCACCACCCCCGGCCCCCGCCACAACCACTCCCGCTCCCCCAGACGCCACCAAGCGCGCAGTAAGAAAAAGTGCTTTTCCAATGCTTTGAGGCATACTCTAGTTGTATTAGAGATGCACTGAGCATCCAGGCATTTCTATCTTAGTATTGGCCCCACCAAAAGTGGTGATAACACATTTTGACCTATGGAACCAAACACCCAATCAGGATATGGAGTGCACCCCTTAATCCTCTATCAATGTGAGGTAAATCATCTTTTCCTGAGTTGAATGCGAATTGACATATCCAGGGCAGAGCCTATGAATTTATCTATGTTTTCCCATGAATTCATAGCTGTCCTAGTGGTATGCACCCTAGGGGGCTGGGCACCTCTTTTTGAGAGGTCCTGGGTTCAATTCCCGGTCAGCCTAGCTAAGTAGGAAGATCCCATGTGACATGGCAGTGACCTCATCGCCAGATGCCCTGCCACCTCAGCACATATGGGACCCAAAACAAAGAGTGCACATCTCCTGAGATGGCTCTATGGAGATAGAGTGACCATGGGGCAGTTTTCCAGCTCTTTTCCAAAACATTTCAACTATCTTTGTGAATATGCAATCCGATTTGACCTGAGTTGCAGTTTCTGTGAATATCCTTTCATCTTTCACTGTTTACACTGCAGCCCTTCATGCTCCTGATTCTCTTCTACTTGCATACCTCTGGCTTGGGCTATTCTGGATTGATTGTATTTCAGCAAACAAAAGCTTCTCATCTTCAAAAACAAGCAGCAGGAAACCAACACCAGCAGCAAGCAGCAGGAGAGGCAAAAACACAGTGTTGAAATCACTATAAACTTTTCTGGTAGCAAGAGGCAGACTGTCTCTGCGTACCGGCAGCAACCCCGTGCCGTACAACCAGTGCGCCGAGATCAGTCACATTTAAGCAGAAGGGCGAAAGAAGATGGACACAAAGAAGGAGGACACCGACGTGAAGTCAGTGCCTGAGGCACCAGCAAGGCCAGCACCTGGTGAACCTGGACCTGGACCTAGCGCTGTACCTTCAGAGCCCTTACATGGGCCAGTGGACGTGGCTGAGGACTCTTTGGATGGACTCCAGTCAGCCTTCAGGGCCCTCTCAGTCGGGGGGGTGGTCACTCAGCCTGTGAAGAGGATGGGAGAGAGCGAGAAGGATGCTGGAGACGAAGCAGACGAAGGAGAGGACCAAGGGCAAGACCTGACGAATGACCCTACCTTCGAAGGCGCACCAAGCGCTTCTGGCCTCCACGCATCACCCTCTCCTATAACCACCACACTCCCATTTCCAGACCCAGCCGCTGCAACATCCACTCCCATAACCAACCCGCCTATGGCAGAGGGCACAGGCTTTACTGGCATGCCTGTCTACCCTGCCTATGGTATGGGCCCCCCTACCACTGCGCTTCCTGAGGCAACTACTGCCAGTGAGCCGGTGGCTTCCAGTTCTGCGCCGCGATGGTATGCGGCTGACTATCACCATCCTCTACCCGCTACGGGAACCTATGTGGATGTTCCTGGGTATGCACCTGGGTATGCAACCTTGAGTGGGTTGAGGAGAGGACCTGAGTCTCTTGGAGGCAGGAGTAGAGGATCGGGGAGATCCTCCAACAGGTCCCTGACGCGGTCGGAGATCAACGAGGTGCTCCGAGGAGCCACTTCTAAAATCGTGGGCGACCTCACTCAAGAGATCCAAGAGAAACTGGAGCCCCTGATGATACCGCCCCAAGCGTCACCTACCACTGTGGGAGTGTCACCCCATCGAGTGCAGGCCAACCACCTGGTGGCAAGGCTAAAAAACACACTGGGGGGCCTGAGGAGCCGACCGATGCCGACCCCTGCAGCGATACCGAGAAGTCCTTTCGTACCGAGAACGGCCCAGCCGCCCTACAGCCAGGTGACGAACTCTACGAGGGCCGAGCTGGACGGGCTGGGGCTGACAGCCTTGAGGGCAATGGTGGACGTGGAGCCTTATGGCTCTAGTGATCTAGGTGGAGACCCCTCCGATGATGAGCCGCCGTCTATGACTTCTGCTTCGCCCTCGGAGGACGATGACTCGGAGGACCCCGACAACCCAAGGGGAAAGAAGAAGAAGAAGAAAAAGAAGACCCGACGCCCTGAGGGACGCAGGTCTCAGGAGGCGAAGGCTATCGCCACCTCCAAGATCGTGGTGAACCTGCCTGAGTTCACAGGCAAGGACCTCAGCGAGCTCGCTGAGAATTTTGGCCGGTTTCTCCGATTGACCGGCCAAACTCACGCTAGTGGACGAGTCAAGTGCGATTTGCTCCTGCAGTGCTGCAAGACCAAGTACCTGGAGAAGCAGGTCAGGCAGATCGTGACTAACTCCGCCACCTTTGCCGATGTGTTAGTTGCCTTGGAGAGGCAGTACCCGACCTACGAAACCGACCTCTCCATCAGGGCCGAGATCCAGAACTTGCCCGTGCTGCCCAACAACCCTAAACCTGGCAGGGTCTCTGAGCTGTTGGCTGACCTGGATCACTCGATCGTCTCTGGTTCCTATGATGGGAACACCTTCGTGCAGAGGGTGCTGGACCACTTGTCCAGCCAGGACGAGCCAATCAGGGGTAACCCACCCACCTACGGCAATCTATTCCGAGGCAAGACCAGAGATGGCCCTTTGGGCTACTTAGGAAGACCACCTGAGCCGAAAGCAAGCGGAGTAGCTACCCCTCAAGTAAGCTCCGTGGTCCAGGTGCCTGGAAAAGCCAAGGCGGAGTCCGATGATTGCCCCAAGATTCAGGCATTGAGGGCCAGGCTGAAGCAGAAGTATGGCGAGACCTTCTTCAGCGGAAAGCCTGTGTTTCCCCCACCGGTGCGTGGACCGTATGGCGAGGCCAAGATACGACTGAAGCAGGACCCCCGTGTGTATCGACACCGGGAGTTTGCCCTGAGGGGCGAGAGGAAGGAGGCCATGGAGAAGATCCTCCGTGACTTCATCAAGAGAGGCCGGCTCGAGCCGTGCCACTCCGAATGGGCCTCTCCGTGCTTCGTCGTCCCCAAGAAGGTGGCCGGTGAATGGCGGCTCGTGGTCGACTACCGCGGCCTGAACGCCCAAACGCAGCATGACAGCTATACACTGCCCCTCATTGAGGACATGCTGCAAAAACAACATCGGCGGAGGATCTTCACGGTGATTGACCTGAAACATGGTTATCATCAGATGCCTCTCGCCGAGGAGTCCTGTGCCTGCACAGCCATGAGCACCCCACTTGGACCTCTCCAATGGAAGGTGATGCCCATGGGCGTTACGAACGGCAATGCAGCTTTTCAGCAGATGCTGGAGAACCTGCTTGAGCCGGTGCGCGACTGTGCTGACCCCCTCGTAGACGACGTGATCACCGCGTCCGGGGACCCCAGTATGAGCTACGAGGAGCTCCTGGAGGCACATGAGAGGGACGTCACTCGAGTGCTGGACCTTCTGGTACGGCACAAACTCACGGGCAGCAGTGACAAGGCCACCATTGCGCTAAGCGAGGTGGTCTTCGCTGGCCACGTAGTCGGGAACGGGCAGCGAAAGCCCATACCTGGCAAGGTGGCTGCGATTGAGCACTGGGAGAAGCCCAAAACGGTCTCTGAGCTACAGGCGTATCTGGGGTTCTGCAATTACTACTCGGGGTATATCAAAATGTATGCCGAGTATGCAGCCCCCATGACGACCATGCTCAAGGGCAACCGAGAGGAGACCAAGAAGGGGTCCAAGAAGGCTCTGGTCTGGGATGCTGATTCCGACCGTGCCTTTGAGGGGATGAAGCAGGCGCTGCTATCCGCAGTGGGTCTGCACCTCGTGGATCCCGACCGAGGGTTCGTCCTGCGCACCGACGCTTCAGACTACGCCGTGGGCGCTGTGTTGGAGCAAGTGCTTGACGACGGGAGGCCCGTGCCCGTGGCCTTCTGGAGCCGAGTCCTGGCGGAAGGCCAGAGACGGACGTGGACGCCCCGTGAAAAGGAGGCGTATGCCATCGTCATGGCTCTCAGGAAATGGGCTGGGTACATAGCCCTCCATCCCGTCATCGTCTGCACCGACCATCAGAGTCTGCAGTCGTGGCACAAGGAGCACGTGGACACCCCCTCTGGTCCCGCCTCCCGACGGGCAAGATGGCATGAGACCTTGGCAAAGTTCGACCTCACGGTTGTGTATATTCCTGGGAAGGATAACACCGTGGCGGACTGTCTCAGTAGGTGAGCCTATCCCGCCAGCAAGGGCATGACGGATATCTCTGCCCATGGCGATGAGGCTGCGACCGCTGAAGCCAAGAAGATCATTGAGATGGAGCGCCTGATGGAGGAGGAGGGCAGTGCTTCGTCGTCATGACTGCGGATGCCCCCCTCGGAAAGAGGGTGAGCAGAGCGGTCAGAGTACTCGCCCCTGAGGGAGCTGAGTCCGACAAGCACCTCTTCCCGGAGTCTTGCCTCCAGGACGACTGGACCGACGATTACGCCAAGTCTGAGGCCTTTGCGGCCGAGTATAGGGCTGTGACCGACCCTGATGACGGGCAGAAGTGGCCAAAGGGGCTGACTGAGGAAGATGGCAAGCTCTACCGTAATGGTAAGCTGCTAGTACCGGAGTCCCGGGTGCTCCAGCTTTGCGAAGCTTGGCACCCCCACATGCTGCACCCAGGGGTCAAGAAGCAAGCCCTTGACATGCAGCGCCGGTTCGAGATCGACCATATCGTTCTTTACACCGCCATCAAGAAGGTCAGGAAGGGTTGTTCGGTCTGCCAGGCCTGCAATCCCGATAACCGGAACGTCAAGGGGGAAGCCCAATGGACCCCGGTTCCTGACCTGCCCATGGAGAGCGTGGCCACGGACGTCTTCTCCATGCCCGAAGTGCACGTTGGCAAGGAGACCTTTGACTGTGTGGTTCTTTGTGTGGATCGCCACAGTGGCTACGTAGTAGCTGTTCCGGCACGCAAAAAGGGGTTGCTTGCCAAGGAAGTGGCAGTCATGATGATTCGTCATTGGCTGACCCTCTTTGACATCCCCCGCACCATTTGCAGTGACCGAGGGCCCCAGTTTACTGGTGGCTGGTTCAAGGCTATGTGTTCCCTCATGGGAATACGTCATGCCAAGAGCGTCGCCTATCTCAGCCGGTCTAACGGCCGTGCTGAAGTGGCTGGACGGCAGCTGTTCGAGAAGCTGGGCAAGATTCACATCACCAATTAACGTCGGAACTGGTTTGAGGAGATGTGGCCCGCGCTGAAGGCCCATCATGACACACCCACTCCGGGCGGTTTGTCACCTCACCAGATTCTGTTCGGCAGGGACCCCCTCGGTCGGGGACTTCCCTTGTCTGGTGATGGCATGGCCATGGATGCCAAGGAATTCTTCGCGCGGCAAGAGCAAACGGCGCGGGACATCCGCCAGCAGCTCGAGAAGGAGCATGCTGAGCGTCAGAAGTCCGCCCCGAGCTCGACAGCGCAAGGGTTCAGGGTGGGAGACCCGGTGTGGGTGATCAGACCCCGCCCTATGGGCACCCACCGCACCAAAACCTGGTTCACACCTGGAGAGGTGGTCCGCAGGATTGGTGAGGACACCAACCGCATCAAGGTCGGTCACGGACAGTTCTGGGAGCGCCACGAGGGTCAGCTCCGTGTGCGGGAACCCGACCTCCGTGGCCAACATGTGTCCCTGAGCTTTGCCGCACATGAGGCCAATTCGGACGACCACTATGCTGAGCAGGACGACTATGCAGTCGAGAAAATGCTGGCTCAGCGTCCGAAAGCCTCGGCACCCGGAGGCATGGAGTTCAAGGTTCGTTGGCGAGGCTATGGGCCGTCCCACGACACCTGGGAACCCGTCTCCTCGTTCGTGCCGCGGGTCAATACGCCCTTCATGGAGTACATCCGCAAGCACAAGACCAAGATCCATGTCTCGGACTTGGCAGCACTCACCCGGGCGATTGCAGCCAGGGGTGCCTGATCAGCGCCCTGAGCTCTCCCCTGATGCATTTTGAGCGCCTGTGAGGTCGACGGATCGTCCCTTGCTTGCTTGCTCTCTTCCACCTTCCGGTGACCTGCCATCAGAGTGGCCATATACCCCCCCCTGCTGAATCCAGAGGAGGATGGCCCCTCTCTTCTTCTGTTCGTCACTCCCCGCCTGCTGAATCCTTGGGAAACCAGGCGGGACGACTGACCTTCACACTTTTTGAGCTCTTGGGGCCTTGAAGCCCATACGACGTTGCGCAACGGATGCCGCTGTCATCGGCATTGCGATTTTTTGGTGTGTGGTCTGGTCCCATGGCACTTGCGGGATCCAGACCAGTCGACGTGTGTCTCGAGACTATATATGGCCTGAACTCAGGCATTTTCCTGTCCACCCTCCTGCATTTGCCTTATCCTGACCATGGCGTGGTTTGGCGCTCTGTCCAGAGTGTGTTTACACGCCTATTTACCCCGCTTGTTTTGCTTGTCTTTCTGTTCCCCAGGATATGTGCATCTGTATGTCAGCCCATCACTGAAGTGTGGACTGTTTTTCCCCCCGACGGGATGCGAATCGACTACGAAGGCGCCCTGAGTCGCCGTTTACATGTTCTTACATAGGGTCCAGCTTGGACCAGTACCTAAGTACAGATTCTTCTGTGTGAGTGCCCCTGATACCGTGTGCCCTATTCGCTGTGATGTGGAGATCCTGATGGCGCCAGGCGGGAAGCCCAGTTGCCTGACTACACTCCCAGCGGTCTGCCACTGTCAGTCCCATTGTGAGCCTACCGACTTGCAGACGCACTTGCAGTCGGGTGGCGACCTCTGGTGCTCCTGACCTCAGTCAGTCTGCCTGGGAAACTGGTGGTTTGAGGAGTCGACGCCTCTGCCCACACTGCATGGGGACTCCCTCATGTATGGCCTTCGTGGTAATAGGGCGAGGGAAAAGACGGCCTTGATGCCCGATCCCTTAAGGAGGAGCTCGTTTGGCTGTACCACTCTGGACTCGCGTCGTATGGATATGGACATGGTGCGCCCGAGGAAGGACCCGTGGGGACTCTCCCCCAGCCGGCGGGCCTTGGGAAGCTTGGGGTAGCCTGATGGATCTTTGTGGTCGCTCTCGACCTGTGGGACCACCTCGGTCGTCGTGTGACGCCTATGTTAGCCGTGTATGCCACTGCCATCGTGGTGGTGACCGTAGCATCCGGCACCCGGTGCGCCCGATATGGGTTAACGGGTCCTTTGAATGCCGAACAATCGCCGCCAGGACCCGGGACTTGATACTTGATTCTATACTTGCAGTTACCAACAGCTACAGCACCGTACCTGTCTTACTGTGGGATTTGGGCAGCCTAACCGGCGAATCGGCCTGAAGTGAGGATGTGACACCCCCCCTTCAGGAAATGGTCCTGGGTACCCGCTGCCATGCGTGGGTGTATTCGAGCCCCCCCCAGGGTTTGCTCTAAGGAGGGGGGTGAAGCGGTACCCAGAACCCCATGGCTAGGGTAGGGCATACAACCGGTCTCCGGTCCACTAACCCCATGTACGGAAGGGAAGACACCCGTTGACGCCCGGTGCGAGCCCGGCAGGAGCGTGTTCCGTGCCGTAGAGCCCCGCATCGGCAACCGATGCACCGCCAGCGGAGATTTGCACATCAGAATATCAGGAATCAACAGGGTTTTATTTTCATATTGTTTCCGTCAATTTTTACGCTTCCGTTCTGATGTTCACTGTTTTGACAGCTGGCGGTTAGTTCGCGACTTTAGCGTAACCGCCAGTTTAACTGTTATATGCAGATATTTTAGCGCAAATCGTGACGAAGACTCCAAAGTCTTCAGGAATTGCATTGATGCATCCGCAATTTTCACATTCTACACTCGCAACCTTAATCCGAATTTTTCAGGATGTCGAAATCGGATTTACGACTTCGACATCCCTGCACTTGATTTGACCTCTTTCGAGTGGACCTACGTGCTTCCCTATGCAAGAATCAACTTTCCTTTTATCTTGCCCTCCATTAGTCTTAGAGATATGGGCAAAACAGGGTTGATTCGTGAGGCCACTTGTGAGGGTCATATCTCGTGCCGCTTGCGAGGAATGACAATAAGAAAACGTGGGATGTATTCACAATACTCCCGACGTAATTTGAGAAGCCTTATATGCTTTGCGTCTCCATACGTGCGCGGTAGCGTAATGGATCATGGTCAAGAGGGTAGAGTTTGCATTATAACTCTTTGGCCATGATATTGCGTGCGTTAAGATAACTTTCGAGTGTAGCACGCGAGTGTTGGTGTTGCATAGGAACTCTACTTGAGTTCCTATGAGCGATTGACACAAAGTTATGCCCTTGGAGGGGCATGACATTTGGTTGGGGGAGCTACCTTTTTGGGTAATATGTGGTATGCGCCATGTGTTGTGTTGCGTTCCCATTTGGGGGGTTCATCGCTCCAAGCCAAACCCGCCAATGGACCTCATATTGCGCAAGCCCCTTCTCCATACTCCTGGCGATCAATTGCAAGCCTAACCATCGTGGTGGGAAGCTTGTGTGGCGATCCCAAAGCGATGCGTTGGGAGCAAGGTGTGTGTTTTGCAATTTTCCATATTTGCATGTGCCCACTTGGGAAGTAGCGCTCGTAACCTTTCAAAGCGCCCCAAGTGGAGCACATATGTGGAATCGAAGGTCATTAGTGTCAAGTCATTGTGTTTAGAAGGATTGGTCGATTACCCAATCCAAGCCGAAGATATTACAATATAATTATGCACCTTTCAAAGCACTTTTGTGTGTCCTTGTGCCAATTCTGCCGTTTTTGGCCCGTCATGATGTCAAGTGGCGACCGTTTATCTCAACGTTGCGCTCAATTGACATCATGACTCAAGTATGTTTTCAGGGTACATACTTCGGTGCCCAACATATCTTGGACCCTGCGAATAACTCCTCTTGGGCTTGGCATACCGTGGCCGCCATGTTGGCGATTTGGGACTATCCCAAATCGTGGGCTCACTTGGGGACCCTGCCATTCCCAAAACCGGAGGAGTTGGACGACGCTCAAAAGATATGTTGGACACATATGACTTGATACCAATCCTATGGCACACTCCGGTCCAAGTCGGGCATGTGCCTCATTTGCCCCAACCATGAGTGTGCGCATTTTCGGCCATTTTGGGCAATTTTCCAATTTTTCTGCCTGCCGTGCACTCTGTTGAGCCCACCCGTGCACGCCGGACTCATGGACCAATGGACCATATATGACATGGGTGTTATGCATATTGGTCCGCATGGTTCACACACCACGTGGGCGAAGCGGAGCAACCTTCGTTAAGGTGCTAGCCCAAAGTGAGTGTGGGCAATTATGCCATTTTGGCATTTGTGGACCCGATTGGGATTGTCACCACGCCAAGTGGCATGGAGATCTTTGAGAGCCAAGGGCGTGGGAGTCTATATCAGACTCCCGGTAGATTGCGTATGGATGGGCGGATCCGATCTCCGAGCCGGCGTGGAGATATACTATTGGGAGCACCCCCGAATTTTGACTCATTTCGAGCAGCCAAAGAGACCCCCTTTTGGGACCCCAATTTCACCCCCCCGTGTGGTCAATTGGCGGCCCCATCCCTTTATGGCCACAGGGAGCCCGGACCCAATTCCAAGTTGTAAACTCAGATGGAAGTCCTAGGTCCTGCCTCCTACGCTGTGAGTCATTGGCCTTGCCCTGGCCGGGCGAGCCACGCGTGAGAATGAGGCCAATCTTGGTGATTTTGGCATCATGACCCCACTTGACAAACCCGTGGTGCCCTGATGCCCGGACTTCGGAGGGAACCAGGTTGGGTGAGGGCTCCAGGGAGTTAGTACTCAAAGGACGGAGGGTCAGCTGCCTCATTCCTACCTCTGGCGGGTCCAGATGAGAGGTCAACCTTGGAGATTTTTGAGCTAATATCAGTTTGGGCTGAAACAGCCCACTTTCAGCTACCAACTCCTAGGGGATATTGGCGGGGCCATATCTCTCGCTCAGAAGCGAGTTAGGACCTGCCATTAAGGGAGCATGGGGAGTTCCTGTCGGTCTGCCTTGCAGTGCCTTGGTTCTCAGGAACTCGCCTGTGGCTGGGCGGGACACCCCCCCTATTGGCAGGGTTTCAGGGTCCGGACTGAGCAGGGCATGGGTTGTGTTGGAGCCCCCGCCCCCACCAGCCACTGGAAGGGTCGGACCTGGGATTGGGATACGAGTTGGGATTGAGTGTCTATTGTCATGTGATGCCCTTACCCCAGTCCAGTCTTAACCCCATGTGTGCATATCCTGATGTGTTGCTGTACATACTTTCGTTCCCTTGTTGCATAGTGGCAAGGATCCTGAAACGCTTTGTCACATGACACGAGCATATTGATGCCCTTGTGAGCGTAGTGCTTTGCCTGCCTGCTCACCTGTGCGTGTCACCGCAGCGTCCCGTGGCCGGCCCCCCACGGGAACGCGTCAGTATGTGAACCCCCTCGAGTGTGCCTCTGTTGCCATCGTCCACCAGAGATGGTTGGACAAGACCTTCTATATGCCTACCAAGGGTTGAAGGACACCACCAAGGTCGAAGAGTCGGTGGAGGATCACTTCCCGACGTCTATTACGCAGGGGGCCAGCAACTTACACTCTGACGAGGACACGGAGGACAAGATCAAGCTATTGGACCCGCGGGTGCAGAAGCTTATAAGGACGTATCTGGAGGTGTTCGGAGAACTACCCCCTCCAGCCTCATGCAACAAGCTCGTACAGATGGACCTCAAGCTGAAACCCGAGTTCGTGGGTCACAAGATCCGGAGGAGACCCTATCCAGCTCCTAAAGAGCAGGCCGACGAGATCGAGCAACAGATACAAGAATGTATCGACGCTGGCCTAGTCCTGGAGTACAAGGACGGGGACTATCCCCTACACTGCAGCCCCTGTTTCCTGGTGGCTAAACCTGGGTCTACAGCCGAACGGCTGGTAGTCGACTACGGAGAGCTGAACAAGAAGACGTT
Organism: Eutreptiella sp. 'Long Island Sound 2002'; assembly: GCA_964036045.1. Taxonomy (NCBI): domain Eukaryota; phylum Euglenozoa; class Euglenophyceae; order Eutreptiales; family Eutreptiaceae; genus Eutreptiella; species Eutreptiella sp. 'Long Island Sound 2002'. The sequence continues at coordinate 43,808,423 of OZ038379.1, read as the reverse complement.
GAACCACTCAGGGACCATTCCCAATATGGAGTCTACCCTGGAGAAGATAGCCTCCTGCCGCTACAAGACCAAGATGGACAAGAGGAGCGGATTCTGGCAAGTGGACCTGACGCCCAACGCACAGGAACTACTGGCCTTCATCACCCCTCAGGGGAGGGTGTTCAAGTGGAAGGTAATGCCGTTTGGTGTGGCCAACGCACCCGCTCAATTCCAAGTGTTGATGAACAAGATATTGTCCATCCTACGAAGGAGACCTAAGGTGCAGGAGCTTATATTCCTTGGGGCCCAGATGGAGGCTCACATCGACGATGTATGCCTCGGGACCAATACCCAGGAGGATCACCTAATCCTCTTGGGTGAGTTCTTTGCGGTCTGCCAGGAGAACCACACACGACTCAAGCTGGAGAAATGTGAGTTCATGCAGGAGACCATGCAGTACCTGGGGTTTGACGTTGGCTATGGGTGGTGGACCCCAGCGGCCTCTAAGGCCAAACCCCTGATGGATGCTAAGGTACGCCACGAAGATCCCAGGAAAGGGCTTCATGATGTACGCAGTTCCATTGGGGCGTGCAACTTCTATCGCCGCCATATCAAAAACGTCACCTACACCAGCGCCATCCTGACGGACTTGATCAAGAAGAGTACTACTTGGCGCTGGGGCCCACAAGAGCAAAAAGCGTTTGACGAGCTCAAAGACAAGGTAGCCAACGCTAAGTGCTTGGGTGTGCCTAAGGCACAAGCGGGGATTATCCTGGTGACCGACGCCAGCAATGTGGGCGGTGGTGGAACGTTGTTCTAATGGCAAGCACTAGAGAAGGAGGAGTTCGACTCGGCCATTTCCCAATGGGGGACGGAAGGTCTCAACCGAGATGGAACCCTCAAGCACAGCTACCCTGACGACAAGTGGGTCCTAATACCTCTGGGCCACTGGAACTGGAAGTGGAACCAGGCCAGGGGCAACTACTCCACCTATGAGCAGGAATTGCTCGCGGGTATGCTGGTGCTATCCTCACAAGCACGACTGTTGGGGAGTAACTCTGTGGTCTGGCTGTGCGACCAAGAACCGGTCCGCAGTTTCCAGAAGGGCCCCCCACCTGAGAAGGCGAAGCTACGGCGCTGGTGGACCTTCCTCAGTCAACTACGGCTGACGGTACACCATATCCAGGGAGTGAAGAACGAATGTGCCGACTATATCAGCCGCAACAACTTCGACGCCCTGATTGGTGCCCGGTCTGAAGCGCTGGCTAAGGAGGCGTTCAGCCGTATGGACGTCCACTTGGACCTCAAAATGACGATGATACGCCCCCTGGATGGACTCCAACAATCGGAGTACCTGAAGGAGTTTGGGGATATCTACAAGCGCCTGGAGAAACGCCTGGAACCCCTCCTGGTCAACCAAGACCAGTGGAAGAGGGACAAGAGCTACCTCAGGCACGAGGACCGCATTGTAGTGCCTAGTGACAGAGTCCCAGCGCTGCTGAAATCGACCCATGAGTCCAGCGGTCATGTGGGTGCTGACCGTACCCTGAGGCTGTTCAAGCAGTGGTTCCACACTACGTGGACTGACGACCAACTGCAGAAAAACCCTCCAGCCTATCGTGGACAAGTGCCCGTGCAGGTCCTGCAAACCGGGGGATATCAGGGACCGAGGTCTCTACTCGACCCTGCCCATCCCTCACTGTGCTAACAGTCTTCTATACGTGGACTACACGGAGATGCCGAAGTTCGGGGGCTATGACTTCGCCCTCGTGGTAACCTGTGGGTTGACCAGGTTTACCAGGGTGTTCCCATGTACCAAGCACATTACCGGAGAGGAGACTATCAAGATACTCCTGGAGGAGTGGTTTTGTGTCTATGGGGCGCCCAAAGAGATCAACTCTGATGAGGACGTACGAGTACGCTCAGATACTGGCTGGTACAAGAGGGTCCTGAGATCCCTCAATGTCCAGGTGTCTACGGGGATTCCCTACTCTCACACGGGCAACCCCCTATGTGAGCGACGGATCCGTGTCCTCAAGGAGAATGTAAGGATATGGTGCAAAGCTGAACGCACCAGAGACTGGGTGAGACTACTCCCCGTCATATCTTTTATGATGAACTCCCAAGAGAGTTCTGCTACTGGCTACTCGCCCCATGAGCTATTCCTAGGGCGCCCGGCATGGTTCCTACATGCCCCCTATCCAGAGGACACCCATTCTTCTGTGGGTGAATGGGTCGAAGAGCAACAAGCAAAGGTGGACAAGGCCAAGGCTATGCTCCAGAGAGTGAGGGAGCGTCAGTGGAACCAGAAGAACAAGCACCGAGTACCGGCCACCTACCAAGAGGGGGACTGGGTGCTGGTGCACCACAGTCCATCACCCGCCTGGCCACGCTCTACCAGCGATGACCTATACTTTGGGCCGTACAAGATTCTATCAGTGGATGGACACCGTATCACCGTGCGGTGCTCTCCTCGTCTAGGAGAGACCCTGGTATGCGCTGCTCAACACCTGAAGCGCTACTATGATCCCGAAGACCTCTGTGGGGAGGAGTGGGAGCTGAACGCCGAGGAAATCGCCGCTCTGGACCTACAAGGGGCTGCCAGCCCTATAGAAGTTGAAGGTGAACTCCCCGACATGAACGCCGAGGAGATGGCTAAGGAGGGCTTCTACCTGGTGAAGTCTGTCCTACGCCACCGCTATCGCCAGGGTTGGCGCTTCCTCACCCTCTGGGAAGGGTTTGGAGTCGAAGAGGCCACCTCGGAGCCTTCTCTGCGTTTGTTCTACCTGAGGGACGCCTAAACTCAGTTCTGGTTGACTACTTGTCCCAGAACAACCTTGGTGAGTTGCTGAGGCTCGCTGAGACGCTTGCCTCCAACACTAAAGCTAGGGACTGAACCTTACCCTTACCTGCCTAAGCGTATGTGTGAGTGTGCTATTCCTAAGGTCCTGAGAGCAAGCCGCAGAAGTGGTGTCCTAATTATACCCAAGTCTGCACGCTTGCTAAACCTGGAGGGTCGGCTTATTGATGCCACGGGGTACGCCCCGGGTCTCCCCTCCCCTAAGCGCCCAATTTACGGTGCTGGTGCAAAGCCTTTCGGGAATACCCAGCGTACTAATCCAGGTATTGTTTTTCCTACCTATCTGTCTACTACGGGGAGGGGTGGCCAAAAGCTATGAAGGCATGAAAACTCCGTTTTGCTAAGTGGCCAAAACACTGACCTAACCACTGCCACAGCCCACCAACCCTGCCAAAATTGCAGGAAACGGGTGGGACAGTGACACACTCACTACAGGTCCTACACACCCTACAGTGGCACCATCCTGGTGGGCGAGCACTTCTGGGACTGGATCAAGCCCCCACTCAGGACTACCACTCCTACACGCACACTCTACTGGGTGTGGTTGAAGAACATGTCGTGGGTCCTAACAACCCTGCTGTGAAGAAGACAAGAGAACACAGCGCTGCTAAGCAACTGTGGCCTAACAGGGGACGCCACAACGCGTTTCCCCTGCTAGGGCTTGGAGGGAAGAGGTGCTTTTTTTGCGTGCACGGCGCAGATGTCGATGGAGTCGGACTCCCTGCTCTGCCACAGGCAGTAAAGAAGGTCCCTACCAGGACCGGCCCCCGCTGTGCCCCTTCCGCCTGTAATCCCCGCTGACTTGCTCCGGATCAATGCTTGCATTTATCAAAATCCAGGGTCCAAAGCCAAAAATATAGAAAATAGAAAATACAATCCTCCTTCAACCCTGAATGGCAACCAGATCCCACAAGTATAGTAATAACCCAATTCACAATCCGAATCAGGCTGCGGGCTTTCGTTCAGCACACCGGTATTCCCACGGTGGCGGGCATGTACAAGAATTGCACCAAGGAAGAAAGCCCTGAAATTGGCATATGAACACATATGAAGCAAAGTTGGGGAGAGATGGAAACTTACACAATCACAGCCATAGACCCATCATTCCCTGGACTCAAGACCTTCCCTTGACTCACCAACATGATGCCCGGAACCCAGTCCAATAAGATGGCTAAATGCCATATGTCAAAAGTCAATACAAAAAACCCCAAAAAAGTGTTCATCCCCAAGCCTCTAAATCCTAGCCCAATGGGGGGGGTGGCGTGTCATGGCTTAGAGTGGCACTCAGGACCATGCCCTACCCTGACATAACCTTGGTTGGACTTGGGGTCGAATGGGCTTAGAGGAATGACTTATGAGTTTGAACTCATAACATGTCAAAAAACTGCCAATTCACACCATATTGGCCATATATCAAAAATATGCTCAAAATTGAAGTTACTACATATCCGAAGGCTCCAAGCATGCATGGAATCGAAGTCTACTATTCATGGAGGATAGAGACCAAAGACCAATGCCCATGTACATCCCCATCCTACTTTCGAAACCCTTTCAGATATGGGCGCCACGCACTGCCCAAGTCAGCCCATGATCTTGAGACCAATTCTTGAAATCCTTCGTGCGCCAAGCCAAATGGAGTTCATGATCCGGCATATGGTGGTGTTCAACTCCGAAGCATATGCCAACATATGAACAACATACCATGGTTCGACTCGCCATAGGCTTCTTGCTGTTAGCTGACCAGGTGAGTACACAAAACGCAAAAATGAGCAAAAGTTGAGGTCAAAAACATGAAAATATGACCAAATACAAAGTTGTCATGATAGTATATCTCTATGCTCACCCATGATATCCGCTCATGGTCCAATACACAAATGATTGGAACCATTTGCGAACAATTCCCCCACTTGGATCCCCAATCGGGCGCACGGAGATACCTTCGCCACTAATATCTACATGCCCCATGAAAATGAGAGTGCACCCATGGTTCTCTTTGTCAAGCATACCATGAGCAATACATACGCGGTAGACTTGGTCTAGCGCTTTGAATTCCACAATTGGGACATGGGCAAAGCCCTTGTCCCGTATGGCTCCCCATCCTTTCGGCCACACGAAGATATATAACATGGACGTGAGCATATCAAACATATACCATGCATATAACAAATACCCTCAAAATGTGGCTCCCACCATGATATGCCATGTCCCTCCATTGACATAACTTCACGTTAAAAATACGTAGGAACCCAATGAAAATTGCTATGCAACCCCAACACTCATGCGGCACACTCGAAAGTCGCACTAAAATATTCGGTTGCACGGTCCAAGAGTTATATATCACTTTATACCCTCGTGACCCTTTTCCCTTGCTACACCGGACATGTGTGCGCACCAAAGGCGTTTGATGCTTCCCAAATTAAGTTGAGACTAAGGCGCTTGCAACCCAACCTTCCTTATTCTCTTTCCTCACACTCGCGCGTAGATATGGTCCTTCAAAGTGGTCCCACGATTCGCTTTTGTTTCCCTTATATCTCCAAGTCAAATGGGTGGCAAGTATAAGGGAAACCTGATTCGGGCATAGGGAAAGGAGTATGACCACTCGAAGAAGTCCAAATCAAGTGCGGCGATGTCGAAGTCGAAAATCCGATTTCGACATCACGAAAAATTCTGATTAAAATTTCGAGTGCTTATTTAGAAAATTGCGGAAGCAACGAACCCTTTACAGATGAAATCCGACCCTTCAGAAACGTTTCCGCCAAAATATCTGGAAATAACAGGTAACCAATCGGTTAACGCAAAATCGCGAGCCAACTGACAGTCGCCGATACATTGACCATCAGAACGAAAGGCTGAAAAATTACGGAAACATTATGATAATAAAACCCTGTTGATTCCTGATATTCCGATATATAGATCTCCGCTGGCGGTGCCTCGGTTCTGAATATGGCCGCTCATAGCCGGAATGGCCAAACCTATCACACTATCACATCGGGTTAGATCAGGTGGATGGGAGAGTATGATATCAGCCAATGGCGGCTTGCCGGCACATAGATACGCACCCCAAGTGACCCCAAGATGGCCACGGGGGTCCGAACCGGCTTCACCCCCCTTCTCAGAGCGTTGTATCCGCTCGGAAACCAATGAAGAGAGGACGGGCGGACCCCAATGGGCTCCAACCCCCCCCTCCATGTCCCAAGGACACATGGAGGCCCCACACACGTCGTAGGCGCCCCCCATGCCCCAAGGGAGGGGTGAGGACACTGATAATCAGCGCCCTACGCCATATCCGGTCTCCTCTTGATCTACAACATGGACCAAGGGGATCAAAGATAGAAAAACGTCGTCGGTCGACCTAAATAAGTATACCACAGTAAAATATATATGTGGAGATCGGGTGAAGGGGGTATATGGCCAATCAGGGCCGAAAAATCCCCGGATGAACGCCCTCACTTGTCTCCCCATTTACAGAAACAAACAAAATGCCAAGGGGGATCCATTACGGTGCTACAGCAGCAACCAAATGGACCAATACGTCCTTGACATCCAAAGAAATACCCTTTTTCTTTAGGTAGTCCATCCAGACCGTGGTGTACCTCGGCACAAAACTGCTCGGAGGTTCCCACGAGTCTCTGGAGGCGGCGAATCCCTTCCATCGGACTTTATAAAGCCTTCCCCCAGGCGTCCCCGGGTCCGGCTTGTCCGCCAGGATCTTCTCCGCGGTGAAGTCGTCGTCCTCACCCTCGTCGTCCGAGTCCACATCGCCGGCCGTGAACTCGAAGGTGACGGGACGTCCGCTGGGGTCTGGTGCTCGGGGACGAAGCTGGGTATGGTCGCGGTCCAGGATCTTGTTATCCCCCACACGAACCGCATACACATCCTGCCCGACCTTCCGCACGATTACCCCCGGCACATACCAGGACGCCTGCCGATGCCTGGACAGGACATCCTTGTGGTGCCGCTCCACCCACACGGTGTCTTGGAGAGCATACTTCTGGACTTTTCCCTGCTTGAAGTACTTGGCCCTCTTGTCATGCTCGTCCTGAAGTGCCTTGCACACCTTGGCCGCCGTGTCGTCAGCCTCAGACATCATAGCGTTCGCATCCCGGGCCACTTTGCCATGGTTCATCCACGGGAGAGTGCGTGACACTCGATCCCGGAGGAACAGGATGCGATGGGGTGACAGTCCAGTGGGCCCCGGAAGGTCGTGGTACGCTTGGAGCACTCTCCACAGCGAATTGTACCAGTTCCGGCCCGGTTCGTCTATGTGCAGCTGGCGGAACTTCTCGAACATCTGCCGCCCGGCCACTTCAGCACGGCCATTCGAACGGCTGTGGTAAGCGACGGTCTTGGCGTGCCGAATCCCCATGTGCTTACACATCGTCTTGAACCACGTCCCCACGAATTGACTGCCCCGATCGCTGCAGATGACAGCTGGGACATCGAAAATCATCAGCCAATGCCTGATCATGGCATTAGCGACGGTCTTGGCCTGCAGCCCCACTCCATGCTTGTCCTTCTTGTCCTTCTTCTTGGACTTCTTGCCCGGAACTGCCACGATATACCCGCTGTGTCTGTCCACCGCCAGGATGACACAGTCGTAGGTCTCTCCTTCCACGGTGACCTCGGGCATGGCGAACACATCCATGGCAACGGACCGCATAGGGGCCTCCGGTATAGCCGTATACACCGGGTTGCCCGCTGTAGAGTGGTTGGGGCTCTTCGTGGCCCGACACACGGCACAGTCGCTGCAGTACCTATCCAGGATGGCGTAGTACCCCGGAAGGAAACTTGAAGCGCCACTCCAGGTCCTGCTGCATCTTGTCTCGGCCAGGGTGCATGAGCTGGGCGTTGTGCCAATGGTCAATGAGCTCCTCCACTCGGTTCTCGGGCACCAGCAGCTTGTCCTTGAGGAACAACTTGTCGCCATCCTCAGTCAAGCCCTCGGGCCATTCGTCGTCCGACGGGGCGCTCACGGCATTCCAGTACTTGCTCCAGTGCTCGGATGCCGCGTAGTCATCCGACCAGTCCTCTGTGAGCACCGACTTGACTAGTTCTACAGGGGCCACCATCCATTGCTCGAGGGTTTCCTCTCGAATAGCCTGGACGCGGGCACCCCGGAACTTGGCCAGGTCCGTACGGTTCGCCATCACCACAAAGCACTTGACCCCCTCGTGCTCCATGACCTTCTCCATCTCGATGATGCGCTTGGCCTCCTCGGTCTCCTCGGCGTCGCCATGGCTGGATATGTCCATCCACGCCTTGCCCGCGGGGTAGGCCCAGCGACTGAGGCAATCTGCCACAGTGTTGTCCTTCCCCGGGACGTACACGACGCTGAGGTCGAACTTGGCGAACGTCTCATGCCATCGGGCCCTCCTAGCCGCTGGTCCTGAGGGGGTGTCGACATGCTCCTTGTGCCAGCTCTGTAGGGACTGGTGGTCCGTGCAAACCACCACCGGCTGCAGTCCGATGTGGCCAGACCACTTCCTGAGCGCACATACAATGGCGTATGTCTCCTTCTCCCTCCCGGTCCATGTTCGGCGTTGGCCCTCGGCCAGGATCCTACTCCAAAACGCCACGGGAACATGAGTCCCGTCGTCCCGAACTTGCTCGAGGACTGCCCCCACGGCATAGTCCGAGGCGTCCGTCCGTAGCACGAATCCCTTGTCCGGGTCCACCAGGAACAACCCCAACTGCCCCAGGAGTCGCTCCTTCAGGCTGTTGAACGCATCCTCAGCCTCAGGGGTCCAGGCAAGCTTCTTCTTGCTCCCCTTCCGGCCATCGAACTTCCCCACCTGCAGCATCTTGTGCAGCGGCCCCGAGAGTTCTGCATACATCCGGACGTAGCCCGAATAGTAATTGCAGAACCCCATGAAGGACCGGAGTTCGCTGATGGTCTGGGGCTTCTCCCAGTGGTGCAGGGACGCCAGCTTCCCAGGCATGGGACGGCGTTGCCCGTGACCAACCACGTGACCCGCGAAATCCACTTCCTTCACGAAGAGTGAGGCTTTGGTGGGCTTGCACACCATGTTGTGCTTGTCCAACTCGCTGAGCACTCGGCGCAGATCCTTCTCATGCGCGTCGATGAGCTCGTCCTCAGTCATGTTCTCCGTGCCGGACCCGATGATGATATCATCCACGAAGGGATCGGCACAGTCCCGGACAGGACCGAGTAGGTCCTCCATCATGCGCTGGAAAGCGGCGTTGCCATTCTTGGCACCCATAGGCACCACTTTCCACTGCATGGGCCCCAGCTGCGTCGACATCGCTGTGCAGGGCCTGGAGTCCGGGTGTAGCGGCATCTGGTGGTAACCGTGTTTCAGGTCCAACACCGTGAAAATCCGCTTTTTCTGTTGCTTTTGGAGGATGGAGTCGATCAGGGGAAGCGAGTACGAGTCGTGCTCGGTCTGCTCGTTCAAACCTCTGTAATCAACCACCAACCTCCACTCGCCCTTCTCCTTCTTGGGCACGATGAAGGCTGGGCTGGCCCACTCACTGTCGGAGGGTTCGATCCATCCCCGCTCAATGAACTCGGCCAACAACTTCTTCATGGCCTTGGCCCGATCGCCCTGAAGTTGGTACTCCCGATGACGATAGATCTTCGGGTTCGGCTTCAGCTTGATCTTTGCTGTACCAAACCTCCCACGATCTGGAGGGTTCTTGTTGGCGACGCCACTGAATAGCCGCGGATAGGCCTTGATCAGCCTCTCCTTCAGCTCGGCGACCTTTGGGTTCTCCTGGGCCTCTTCAGCCGCTTGCTTCGGTATCGATACAACCGACCGCACTGCGGTATAGGCCTCTTCGGGGTCCGAATCCGACTTCTCCTCGTCCGATATGCCGGCTTCATCGTCGTGGGTCTCGACTCCCACCGATAATCTTCGAAAATTTGCGGCCTCGGGCTGGTGCTCGTCGCTACCGGTTCCCACTCTTGGAAAACCCCACGTTGGTGGGTCCGACCCAACCGGACCATCGTATTGGTCCGCGATGTGATCCATGACCCTCGCCACGAACTCATCCTCCTCGTACTTGCCGGTGACCAACATCTTGTCATCCCACCAATGCGGAGATGTGACCATGGCCCGCCTCTTCTTGGCTGCCACACGGTCGTGCATCCTCATTCGCATGTAGTTGACGACGTCGTCAATCTCGGCGTGGGACAGGACGTCAATGCCATCAATTGGCTGATCCGTCCCCTCCTTGGGCTCAAACATGACCTTCATGGGCACCGCCTCCACCCTACGGATGAATGCTTCATCACCCGTGGGCTGGGCTTGCGCCCCATCCATCAGGAAAGCCTTGGTACCCCACGCTTGACCCGGGGAGGGCATTGATACACCCTTGGCGTCGATGAACAACTCCTCCTCTGGCCCGAATGACATCTCGTTCAGGGTGATGGAGTCCAGCGTCGACTTGAGACCCTCCAGCGGACATGGGGTCGATCCTATGCCGGTTATGACCAGGATCCCCTTCGCCCTATCCGCGATGATCTTCTCCACCGTACGTCTGGTATTGTCCAGGGATCCATGCCAATACATGGGTCCCCACTCCTTCAAACCCCAATGCCTGTGCCAGGCTGAGTCTCCTCGATGCCAATGCCTCCTACACTTCCGCAGAAGTGGGGCATCCCGGGAAGCGAAGACGTCCGTCTCGGGCACTTCAGCTCCCAGCGTCTGAATCATCCTGGTGTACACTTGTGGCGCCATTCCATACTCCGTGAGCTGAACTCCACGGTCTCCTCTGGACTTGGCACCCACAGCTTGCACCGCTCGGACGATCCGATCCTCTTCCTCAGCATTCCATTGGGATGACCCGCACGCATAATCCGTGGACAGCCATGTGAGGCATTCGTCGTCCTCCCGGACCAGCGTTGCGCGATGGGGAAGGGCTCCAATGGCGTTGGCCACCATGAAGTCATACCCCATGATCATATCCCAATCAGTAATGTCGGCCACGTAGAAGTTCCCGGATAGAGTGCTTCTCTTCGCCTGATCAGGGCGGTTCAAGCGCTCATGTTCCCAGAATTCCATACTGATAGTGGCCTCATGGGTGCCACCACCCATGATCTCCCCATTGGCGACCTTCAGGCGGACCGGACTCCAGCTGGGCTGCAGGAATTCCTCCTTGAACAACCCTCTCCGGACCAGACTCACCTGGGCACCCGTATCCACCAACACATCCACCACCTTCTCCTCTCGTCCGCACCGTACTCGCACTTTCAAGTGCAACTGCCGCTCGTCGCCATGAGGTGTATGGACGAATCCCACGGCATGCAACTCTAGCACGTCTGGGTGCATCAGGACTTCAAGGGTATGGTCACGGATGGTGTAGATCTTGGGTTGGTCCTGCCCGTCCACGGGGCTCTCCGTGGTCGCTCCTTCCTTCTTGCCATGTCCCGTTCCCACATGTACTTCCCTTGGCAGGGCGCTCCAGGGGTTGGGAGTGGCGAATCTCAGTGGTTTTGGCTCTTCCGGAGCCTTCTCTGGCACCCGATGTGCCTTCGCCTTCTCAGGGATTCCACTGATTTTCGGAGGAGAGACCTCCGAGGTCCCACTCCCGTGGGGGCTCCTCTAGACTTGGCTTCCCGCAGCCCCTTCTGGCTGCGATCTGCCAGGACTTTGTCCTCCACTTTGCTGGGCTTTGAGTTCCGCCAACGTCCTCAACATGTCCTCAGCAACTTCCTCGATCGACCTCACTCGTCGGTCTTGACCAGGTCCACCACCATAGCCTCTTCCTCCGCCTTTTCCTTGGCCTTTGCCTTGGCCTTTTCCCCCGTCTCCGCCCTTCGCTTTCCAATCGGAAATCCGCTGCTCCTTGGGCTTCTTGTCGGGATGAGCGGCGAAGTAGACCTTCTTGTCCGTCTCATACACCTTGCACTGACGGTGGTCGTGTGCATGGTTGTTTCCCTTGCCATAACAGACCCAGCACCCGTCGTGCTGAGACCTGTACTCCCGGAACGAGAGCGGTGGGTTCCCGATCCTCCTTGGCTCTTTGCCCTTCTTGGGTCCCATCTGGCTCCATCTGGACCGATCCTGTCCATGGTTCTTCACGTTATGCGCCACAAACGCAAAGAAATGGGCCTCCTCGTGATCCTCCCGGGACCAGTGGTCTTGGCCACTTCCACTACCATCCTCCGCGGAGTTGGCCGTGTCCTCCTGGATCTCCCGATGATGGCGGTCTTCTCGGTGTCCTCGTTGTCCATGACCAAGCCGATCCTGCACGTGGGCCTCGTTCTTCGCATTGAGCTTCAACTCCACCGTGATGTACTTCACGATCTCGTCCAGGCTCATGCGAGCGAAGATGACTTGCATCTTCAGCGGCTCCCCGCGCCTCCACTCCACGTTGTTGAGGCGCAGCAACCTTTGCCCCATGGAGTCCCCGAATACCTCCACGTACACGGCGTTCTTCAGGCCCAACATCCGGTCGGGTTCGCCCAGGTTCCTCCTGAAGAACTCCATGATACCCGCATGGGTATCCTTTGCCGCCATAATCCTCACCGCCACCCGTCGCTTGGCGCGCTTCTTCTCCTCGTCCTCCACTCTCCTCTTCCAGCTGCCGGGGAGGACGTCCTTCAGCAAGTGGCGGATCTCACTGGCCTCGTTCCAGTCTTCCACCAACTTGAGGCATCTGCGGTACTTCCGCAGATACCGGTTCCACTCCCGGACCCGCAACTCACCGCGGTCCAGCGGCAGTGGAATGGACCACAGGTCCTCCAGCTTCGGGTTAGGAGCGTCCACCCGCTCCTCATCCTCCAGCCACTGGAGGCAGGCCTGCTCCGTGCGGATCAATCCTTCCCGGATCTGATCCCGCAGCTCCTCCTTGAGGTCCTGCGCCAGCCGGTGTGGGAATGTCCGGCATACCCACTTGTCCCGACCTCCTCGGCGAAGTCCTCCCAGTCCAGGATGAAGTCATCCAGGTTGGACGGGTTCCCGTCATAATAGGGGATTTTGATTCCCCTGAGGTCGTCGATCCTGATGGCGTCTCCGACTTCTCCAGCCACCACTCCACCGAGACGGATACCACCTGTGGCCGGGGGGTTTGAGTACACTCCCCGTACATCCCTCTCCTCCATGGAGTGCAGTCCAGTTGGGCCTGACCCCATGGGGTTTGGAATGCGGGAAGGACTTGCTCCATCGACCATCCATATTCCCGTATTGGGGTCCTTCGCCCACATGTTTCCGCTTGGATGGCCTCAACCATGTCCGTCGGCGCTTCCCATGGTTCGCCCCTGCATGGTCTGGTTCTGGATCTCGATCTTCTCTTCCGCATAGACTGCCATATTCGTCGTGAGCGGTACATCGTCGGCGGCGTGGGACATCTGCACTGTCAGGCTCCTCGGGTCCGTGGCTACGTGCCCTTCCCGCCTGGACCCAGCCCGTGCCGTGTGTTCCCCGAGCATTGTTGACTCGCTGAACAGGGGAACATACGGCAGCGCACCCGGGTCAACACGCGGAGGCGCGTAGGGTGCCTCTGCAGGGCCGCCCATGGGTTTCTCCATGGCGCTCCTGAGGGTCTTAACCCGCTCCACCAGCTCCACCGCGGCCGGCTTTGCCGGGAGCTCCGGACCCGAGGCGAGGGGCTGTCGCTCCTCTAGCCTTCTCAGGCGTCCCGACATGTCCTCCACTAAGTGGAGGAGGCTGTCCACCACTTGCTGCTGCTTCTGCAGGGCCAGCTCCAGATTCTCCCGGTACCGGGCCTGATCCGCTCGCAGCTCCTCCATGTGGTTCTCCGCAGCCGACTGGTCGTCCAGGATCCCCGCGACGTCCTCCTCTAGAGCATCCTTGGCGTTGTCCAGGCGGTCAAGATGATTCACGATGGCGTCCATCCCCATCTTCGGGTACTTGCCCATGAGGAAGGACACGTGCTCGCAGTGGCACGCAGCGTGCTTTCCGCCGGATTCAGCACATCCCGCGGTTCCCGGCACCTCAGACTCGTCGCCCATGGGCGTATCGCCGATGGCGTCCGTCTCTGGTCCCGTGTGCCGGGGCACAGGTGCCGTCCGGGCCCTGACTGGCCTCTCCAAGCCCTCGGCGTCGTGCTGCAGGGCGGGCTCGGGGGCCGTATGCGCCCTGGCGATCAGCGCGGACATCTCCGGCTCCGAAGGTGGCTCGTGGGCTGTCCGATAGCCCTCGGAGTGCCCCTCGGATTCCCACAGCCTGACCGGGCTGGGGTCCGTGTCCATAGCCCCGGAATCCCTTGCCGCGGACTTGGGTGACCCGCGCTTCCGGTAGCGCCGGGCCCGTCCTCCACTGCTGCCTGAATGGCAAGCCTCATCAGAGTCCTCCGCGGCGGAGCGGAGGTTGCATGTCTTTCGGCAGCGACGCTCACACATGGAGACCAGGTCCTCCATGTCACGTCCTCCTCTTCCCGAGTGTCGTTCTTCTCTTCGGGCTTCAAATTCCGGAGTTCGCCATGCTCTTGAACGTCTCGGTCCTTCTATGGCTCTAATCTCCGGCGTGGTCTCCACCGAGTCCACAATACGCACCCGGGGCGTACTTGGGCAGGGCTCATGAGGGCCCAAGTCCCCGGGTTGGCGGTTGGTAGGGGCAGCAGGTAAGCCTCTGCTACCATAAAGAAGGTCCCTACCAGGACCGGCCCCCGCTGTGCCCCTTCCGCCTGTAATCCCCGCTGACTTGCTCCGGATCAATGCTTGCATTTATCAAAATCCAGGGTCCAAAGCCAAAAATATAGAAAATAGAAAATACAATCCTCCTTCAACCCTGAATGGCAACCAGATCCCACAAGTATAGTAATAACCCAATTCACAATCCAAATCAGGCTGCGGGCTTTCGTTCAGCACACCGGTATTCCCACGGTGGCGGGCATGTACAAGAATTGCACCAAGGAAGAAAGCCCTGAAATTGGCATATGAACACATATGAAGCAAAGTTGGGAAGAGATGGAAACTTACACAATCACAGCCATAGACCCATCATTCCCTGGACTCAAGACCTTCCCTTGACTCACCAACATGATGCCCGGAACCCAGTCCAATAAGATGGCTAAATGCCATATGTCAAAAGTCAATACACAAACCCCAAAAATGTGTTCACTCCCAAGCCTCTAAATCCTAGCCCAATGGGGGAGGTGGCGTGTCATGGCCTAGAGTGGCACTCAGGACCATGCCCTACCCTGACATAACCTTGGTTGGACTTGGAGTCGAATGGGCTTAGAGAAATGACTTATGAGTTTGAACTCATAACATGTCAAAAAACTGCCAATTCACACCATATTGGCCATATATCAAAAATATGCTCAAAATTGAAGTTACTACATATCCGAAGGCTCCAAGCATGCATGGAATCGAAGTTTATCTTTCATGGAGGATAGAGACCAAGGGCCAATGCCCATGTACATCCCCATTTTACCCTCGAAACCCTTTCAGATATGGGCGCCACGCACTGCCCAAGTCAGCCCATGATCTTGAGACCAATTCTTGAAATCCTTCGTGCGCCAAGCCAAATGAAGTTCATGATCCGGCATATGGTGGTGTTCAACTCCAAAGCATATGCCAACATATGAACAACATACCATGGTTCGACTCCCGAAAGGCTTCTTGCTGTTAGCTGACCAGGTGAGTACACAAAACGCAAAAATGAGCAAAAATTGAGGTCAAAAACATGAAAATATGACCAAATACAAAGTTGTCATGATAGTATATCTCTTTGCTCACCCATGATATCCGCTCATGGTTCAATACACAAATGATTGGAACCATTTGCGAACAATTCCCCCACTTGGATCCCCAATCAGGCGCACGGAGATACCTTCGCCACTAATATCTACATGCCCCATGAAAATGGGAGTGCACCCATGGATCTCTTTGTCAAGCATACCATGAGCAATACATACGCGGTAGACTTGGTCTAGCGCTTTGAATTCCACAATTGGGACATGGGCAAGGCCCTTGTCCCGTATGGCTCCCCATCTCTCCGGCCACACGAAGATATATAACATGGACGTGAGCATATCAAACATATATCATGCATATAACAAATACCCTCAAAATGTGGCTCCCACCATGATATCCCATGTCCCTCCATTGACATAACTTCACGTTAAAAATACGTAGGAACCCAATGAAAATTGCTATGCAACCCCAACACTCATGCGGCACACTCGAAAGTCGCACTAAAATATTCGGTTGCACGGTCCAAGAGTTATATATCACTTTATACCCTCGTGACCCTTTTCCCTTGCTACACCGGGCATGTGTGCGCACCAAAGGCGTTTGATGCTTCCTAAATTAAGTTGAGACTAAGGCGCTTGCAACCCAACCTTCTTTATTCTCTTTCCTCACACTCGCGCGTAGATATGGTCCTTCAAAGTGGTCCCACGATTCGCTTTTGTTTCCCTTATATCTCCAAGTCGAATGGGTGGCAAGTATAAGGGAAACCTGATTCGGGCATAGGGAAAAGAGTATGACCACTCGAAGAAGTCCAAATCAAGTGCGGCGATGTCGAAGTCGAAAATCCGATTTCGACATCACGAAAAATTCTGATTAAAATTTCGAGTGCTTATTTAGAAAATTGCGGAAGCAACGAACCCTTTACAGATGAAATCCGACCCTTCAGAGACGTTTCCGCCAAAATATCTGGAAATAACAGTTAACCAATCGGTTAACGCAAAATCGCGAGCCAACTGACAGTCGCCGATACATTGACCATCAGAACGAAAGGCTGAAAAATTACAGAATTCCTGATATTCCGATATATAGATCTCCGCTGGCGGTGCCTCGGTTCTGAATATGGCCGCTCATAGCCGGAATGGCCAAACCTATCACACTATCACATCGGGTTAGATCAGGTGGATGGGAGAGTATGATATCAGCCAATGGCGGCTTGCCGGCACATAGATACACACCCCAAGTGACCCCAAGATGGCCACGGGGGTCCGAACCGGCTTCAGCAGAGGCGGAGTTATTTGTTTGTGTGATCTGCGCCCTTGTTTAGCAGGGCAGGAAAGAAATGGTATGCTGCTGCACCAATCACCCTACCTGCCCACCTGTAAAGCAAAGGCAAATGAAGAGGTGTTTGCGGCGCAGGAACCAAGCCACACTCCACGTATTATACGCTTCTCAGTGTGACCTATAATACACTGTCCGCAAACACGCCCTGTCAAGCAAGCAAGCGTTAAGAGACTCCTCAGGTTCTCTTAGAGAAAGTACCGAGGAGCCCCTGGGTAGCCTAAACAAGGTTTACCGTGCGCATTTCGCGTGGCCTACCCTTTAATGCGTGTGTGAATGCACGAGCATGCACGAGTGTCTTAGGCAAACCTGCCCATCTGAACCACAATCACGAACTCCACCAGGGGCTGGCCCAACCTGGGCTTACTCACCTTACCTACCGCTGGGGAGAGAGAGCAAGTGGGCACGTGAGCGAGGCGCAAGCGAAAAACGTCGCTATGCGCTTGTGTGTATGTCTAATCACCCTGATCTGACCTCTAATCATCTGCAATCTTTCTAATCAATCCCTCTATCGCGTTCTATCGTTGTTAGCGCTGCTACAAGGCTCGTTCACGGAGACACGAGACGAGCAATGTGTATGCTGCATACGAGACGAGCACACCTGTAGTTTATGTCTGATTCATTGAAGTCTTTTTGTTGATTTTCGAATTCTTGAAATTTGACTCTTACTGTCAGTTTGGGTGGAATCTGTATGTTTATTTATTAATGTGTGTCTCGTCATTTTCCGAGTTACGTGAGACATACGTTTATAATTCCATCATTTCTGCATTTTCCGGCGCTTCGCTAGGAGGCGCTCCTGCGCGCCGCCTTTTTATGCGTAGGAATTTCTTGATTTAAAAAATCTAGAGATGACTATAATTTTTTTAAAAATGTGCTTCTGATGCACAATTGGATTCTGCTCAGGTGTGTTGTCTTAGAAAAATTCTAGGCCGTCATTTGAGGGATTTAGGTGTTGTCGCTTCGCGTTTGCGTGGATTCGTCCATAATTCTCCCATTCCTGTCTCTGCAGATATCCTCGCGGAAGCGTCGCTGAGTAGGCCGTGTTCGGGCCGGAAAGCAGCCACCAGGAGAGTGAGCAGAACCCAAGACCCCACCAAGGGGCAATTTAATTTTTTTTAACAACTCCCTTCGCCCTAAGACAGGTCACAGGTCGCCAGCAGGTTTACGATAACCCATGCGAATGTGTATATTGTGTCTTGCATTGGGTTTATGTCGCGCTGCGTCTTGGAGGGAGGGATGCACATGCACATGTTTATGGCATGCACCAAAACTAGCCCAGCCAAGCCGCAGGAACCCCAGCAGCACCATGAGCGCTGAGCTTCCTGTAGGAAATGTTACAAACAGAGCAGCAAAAGAGCGCCAGCCATGGTGAGCGTACATTTTTCTGTGTGAGGGAAACTATAGGTATTTGAAAGTAGATGTGGAAACCAAGGAGAGGCCAAGAAAAAACCCCTTTTTCCTGAAAATGCGACAGTGGTGGCCACCACAGCACAAGGGGGGAGTAAGAAAAAGTGCTTTCCCAATGCTTTGAGGCATACTCTAGTTGTATTAGAGATGCACTGAGCATCCAGGCATTTCCATCTTAGTATTGGCCCCACCAAAAGTGGTGATAACACATTTTGACCTATGGAACCAAACACCCAATCAGGATATGGAGTCGACCCCTTATTGCCCTATCAATATGAGGTACCTCATCTTTTCCTGAGTTGACTGAGAACTGACATATCCAGGGCAGAGCCTATGAATTTATCTATGTTTTCCCATGAATTCTTAGCTGTCCTAGTGGTATGCACCCTAGGGGGCTGGGCACCTCTTTTTGACAGGTCCTGGGTTCAATTCCCGGTCAGCCTAGCTAAGTAGGAAGATCCCATGTGACATGGCAGTGACTTCATCGCCACATGCCCTGCCACCTCAGCACATATGGGACCCAAAACAAGGAGTGCACATCTCCTGAGATGGCACTATGGAGATAGAGTGACCATGGGGCAGTGTTCCAGCTCTTTTCCAAAACATTTCAACTATCTTTGTGAATATGCAATCCGATTTGACCTGAGTTGCAGTTTCTGTGAATATTCTTTTCATTCTTCACTGTTTACACTGCAGCCCTTCATGCTTTGATCCTGATTCTCTTCTACTGGCATACCTCTGGCTTGGGCTATCCTGGATCGATTGTATTTCAGCAAACGAAAGCTTCTCATCTTCAAAAACAAGCAGCAGGAAACCCAACACCAGCAGCAAGCAGCAGGAGAGGCAAAAACACAGTGTTGAAATCACTATAAAGTTTTCTCGCGCCACCGCCGCCCCATGTCCACCACCCCCTCCCGTTCCCCCCTCCGCCCGTACCCGTCCTCCAACCCCAGCCCCCGCCACCGCCGCTCCCGTTCCCCCAGGCACTGCCACCCCCACCACCACCACAGGTCCACGTCCTCCCCCCGCCGCTCCAGGACCCCGGCCACGGACCCCTCTCCCCCTCAGGCCCCCGCCCACCTCGCCTGGTGGTCTGCCCCCGCTTTGCAGGAGCTCCGCCGCTGGGTGAAGTGGGCCGGGGGAGCGGGAAGGCAAGATGGGGTGCACATGGTGCATACATTCGAGGAGATGCGCATTTGCACCCCCGCTGACCCCAACGAGGCCGCCCCGGAGGCCATCATGCCGCAAGCGGCCTGGGAGGCCCTCCTCCGCGATGCGGTCCAGGGCCTCCGCCCCCCCTACACCCCACAAGCGCTCCGCCAATGGCTCAAGGCCACCCACGCCAAGGCCTGGGCCATCGGCGCCCCCTCCCCACCCCGCAACTGCCACACCAGGAAGGGGAAGGACAAGGGCAAGGGGAGGGCAAGGGACACCAAGGGGCACTCAGGCAAGAGGGCACAGAGGGGCCCCGAGTGAGGGCAGGCACCCATAGGGACAGGGCGCCAGAAGAGACACCACATGGGGGCAGGAAACTACCCAAGAACCAGGAAGGGGCAGGAGCGGGGACCAAGGCACGGAGGAAAAGGGCACCACGGCAAACACACGACCCACACCCAGGAAGGGCATACCACGACGGGGGGACCAGCGCCGCCCCACCCCCACCGAACGCCGCACGACTCCCGGGGGCGCACCCCCCAACACGCACCGCGGAAGCAAGCATCGGACGCCGTACGGATCACACCAGCGCACACCCACCAGCCACCGCAAACCACACGGGGAATGGAGGGCACACCTACACGGGGAGAACGGGCCACACCCAGAGAGGAAGCCGTAGGGAACGCTGCCGCACGGCGCACCACCACGCCCTCACCGCCAGGCAACGACCCCGGCCGCCACAAGGGCCACCTCACAGGCACCAGAAGAGGACGAACGCACGGCCACAGCGACCAGGGCTAGAGACCGGGACCCCCAGAGGATACGGGACCAAGGCACAGACCCCCAGGGAGGGCAACCCCACAGAGGCCTACCCGATTCACCAGCCCGAGCGGCAAGCCCAGGCCCCCACAGCACGGACCCAGCGAGACACCAACACCTAAACGCACCCCCCAGCCACCAGCCAGCCACACTCCGGCCCGCACTCCGCACCACGACACAGGCCAGGCTGACCTCCACTGACCCACCACGGCACAACGCGAGACCAAGGCACACCGCACCACAGCGCGCCACAGTGCAACGCGCCAAAGCTCGACGCGACGCGACGCGGCACAGAGCGGCACGATACGGCACGACTGACCCTAACCTGAAGGACTAACCGAAGCAAGCCACCGCACACCCCGGAAGGCGCCGCACCAGCACGCCACCCACCGGCACCGCAGGCCACACACAGGGCCACCTCGCCCGGCAACAGCGGTGGCGGACCACCCAGAAGGTTAAAACCGGCACCGCAGAGGTGAAAGGACAACAACAACCCAAGCCCCCTAACCCAGAGCCACACGCAGCCGCCTGGCGCAGCCGCGCAGCCGGCAGAGCCAGGACCTAACCCGGCAGGAAGGGGCGCTGAGCCCAACGTGTACATAGCCCACCCAACCCATGGGGCCGGAACTTGGCCAAACAGAACGCAACCGCCAACAGCAGCCCGGAAGACAACACTGAATTCAGGCCAGTGCGTGCGCCAGCCCAGGGAACGCAGAGGGAGGAACAGGCAGCCCCCCCCCCTAAAAGAAAAACAGGGGGGGGAGGGGGGGGGCGCGAAAACAGCCCACAGCCACCAAACGCCCGCAAACACCACAAGAGGCGGCCAAATCCCCCACCCAGAAGGAACCGAAGACAGGACCCCCAAACAGGCACAGGGGGACCACCCAGCCACAACCGGCAACACCAAGCCAGGAACAGCGGCCCACCAGGAAAGGGGACACCGAAACATGCAGACACACACAACGAAAAAAAAAAAAGTGCCAGCAGCCCAGCCCGAAAGAAAGGGGATGGGGGCACAGGGACCACAAGGCCCGGGACAGGGACACCCAGCAACCGACACCACAAAGGCAAACCAAAACAAAAAAAGAAAAGCGCAAAAAACACAGCTCGACAACCCAGCCAAGAAGGGCGGGACACAGCCGAGACCCGGGCCCAGCACGCACGCCGACACCGCACACCGGAACCGGAAACGGCGGGGGGCAAGCGGAGCGCAAAACCACACACGTCCCAAAAGCAGGCCGAAACCTAGGCCCAACCACGAACACCACAAACAGCCGGCAATGGAGGGACAACACCACAAACCGTGCCCAAACACACCCACCCAAGACCCCAGCGAAGACTGGCGGGGTTAACAAAACCCACACCCGACCGCAACCCGGACCCAAACACAAACGCCGCACAACAATGGGAAACCCAGTGCCCACAGCACGGGCACTGAGGCAGCTCCTGCCATGCAGGTGACCCGGCCAAACGAGGTTCGGAGACCGGTGGTAAGGCTGCATCCTAAGCCCTGCGCTGCTTTGGGACTCGAGGCGGAGCGTGTGACACCCAAGCGCCTCAGAACCCTAGTACCAAGAACGTGCATGCATGCCTTGGGAATAGGATACGCCAGGAAGTCCGGTGAACCTCTAGGGCTCCGCCCAAAGGAGGGGATGTGCGCAAGCACGAGGGCACACCCTCCCGGCGAGACAAGCACGTCACGCTGGCGGCGATCAGCCCTCCCCGTCGTGCCCGGGGCCGCTTTGTTGGGGGCCAACAGTCAGATCTAGCGGGATGTACGCCGCCTCCCCTCTTCACGCGCGGTGCCTCTTCCTGTTTGTCACAGGGGCGACGCCAGGGGGAACCAAGGGGCGCCTCTCCACGACCGAGTGCACCTACTTACCTACCTGTAGTAACTTGTGTACCAAGTCAAGGCGCTGGCAATTTTCCTCTACATTCTTGGAGAAGATGAGGATGTTGTCGATATACACCCACACAAAATTTGCCAAGTGATCTCCCAGAGCATCGTTGACTGCCCGCTGGAACGTTGATCTCGTGTTCCAGAGGATAGAAGGCATGACGACTCTTTTCAAGTCTCCAAACTGTGTATCGGAGGCAGTCTTTTCGACATCTTCATTCACCCTATTCATTCACTTTATTCTATCACTATTCATGCATTCACCCTATAAGTATGTGTTGACCATATCCTGCACCACACACACGACAAGAAAGAAGCATAAAATGGTACAAAAGAAAAAACACACACAACGAATCAAACACGAACACCACAGCCAAAACAACAACGCACACACAAAACCAAGAAAGGTATGGCCAAAGACAGACGACCCGCCAAAACATAAAGGAGAAAGAACGGCATAAAATACTTGTTACAATGGCCTGCCCCCACCCGCACACCTCTACTCCGCACACAGGCTCTATAGGGAAGCTCGAACCGCCCATGGGATATGTACCGCCCGACAACGAAGCCTGACAGCGTACCGCATTGCAACATATCGCTGTCTTAGCTCCGCAGCGGCCATCGAATCAAAGGATGAGAGTAGGAAAAAACAGCGAAGGTTAGGTGAGGGATTAGAAGCCGAAGCCGCGGGTCAAAGGGAAGTCCGCAGGCTCCAGCCGTGCAGAACCATCATTTTCTGTGCCCCAGTCTGTCTCTGAGCATATCAGCCGAGAATTGAAAGCATAACAGGTATGGCATGACCCACACACCCCAACCCACACAACACGCGACACGCTGCACAAACAGCAAAAATCCACACACACACATGCGCCCTCACGCCAAGATCACACAAGCCCCACAGCGCGCCCACACCAACACCAAAGCCACGGAGACACACAACAGGCAAAACAACGCACACACCACGGAGCCCTTCGGCAGGTATGGCGAGGAAGCTCACCATCCAAAGAACAACCAACGACCAGCCGCAGGACCAGACACCAACACACACACACGCAACGGGTCAAGCAGCGAGGACACCGACCCACGGACACGAGACCCACACCAACATAGACATCGAGGAAAGCACAGGGGAGTCCACAAACACCAGACCACATACAACAACACGCAAACGCACGACACGTCTGCCCGCCCGCAACACACCCACACACAGCAGCCCCCTGCGGCGAGGGGCGCTAAACAGCGCCTGAGGCCCCAGACCAAGACCAGCCAAGACCAGCAGAGCCCACACCAACACCGCACAAACAGGAACATAGGCGGTGTACGACCACCTAACCAGCAGCAGGAAGAACAGGTTTGGGGTTTGAGGTTTGGTTTTACGGATACTAGGCGCTCTTCGGCTTCGGGGGGCCACCTGGTAGGGCCAGGTGATATCCTCCCCACCGAGCCTAGTGGGGCGCCCTTCACGACATACCTCCTGCCTGGTGGCCGAGTCCCCTGGTTTCACGGGGCTCGGAGCCCTGTCCCTCCGCGGCTTACCCATTTCGCCACTGTCCTGTCAGTACCTCATGGTTGCAGGCGCTTACGCACCACGTCGCCCCCCGAATGCATGGTTGCCCGGGGTGCCGGCGCCGCCGGGCCCGTGCTACTGGCTTGTCACCAGTTGGACCCCCACGGGCCAGCGCGGAGGCGGCCTAGTGTGTGCGCGGCGCTTGCAGTAGATCCGGGGTGTTGGGGCCAGTGCCGGGTCCCGCGTCTCCCCCCTCCCCCGCACTCCTGGCGGTGCGTGTGGCCAGTCGTCCCGCTCGGTTGTTGCTTCCCCTCGCCTGCAGGTACGCCATTCCATGCGGTCTGTGTGTTCCACTGGCTCGGTTCGGTTGCCCTTCAGGTCCACACCACTTGCCGCTTGTGTGCCAGTAAGCACGTGCTCCTGCGGCTTTCGCGCCCCCCACCCCCGGGTCGGTGTGGCGCGCGCACCACGTGCGGTTCTGGGGCAGGGCGCTGGTAGGGCCTTTCCAGGCGGTTCGTGCCCCTCCGCGTTTCCTGCCCTGGTCCCGTGCTCCGCCTAGTTACTCGGGGGGGGGGGGGGGCAACCTCCCCCCTGCATCACCCTGCCTGGCTTTGGGTCACGTGCCCCCTTGTGGGCGGGCCTGTGCGTCCGGGGCGGTCCGGCGTCCGCGGGGTGCCGGGGGGGGGGCGGCCCGCGTGCCGCCACCCTTTCGGACGTGGTTAGGTCTGGGTCGGCCTGGGAGTCTCAGGGGGTGGAGGGCGGGTTTCGCTCTCCCTCAGTTCCGTCCATCTGCCTCCCTTTTACGGGCTCCAAGCTGGGCTTGGTTGGCGTCGCTCAGTCCATGAAGGGTGCAGCCTCCATACTGCTCCGGTTCGTGTCCGCGCGCTCCAGTCCGGGCGCGGCCCGTCGGGGGCGCCGTGGGGCGTCCTGGCATATTGGCGGGTGGCTGGCAGGCACGACGGCAGGCTTGCAGGCGCCACGGCTTGCCGAGGTCACTGTGGGAGCGGCGGGGTGTCGGTCCGGGGGTGCGCGGTATGTGGACCCGGCGGCGTACCAAGCGCGGCGCACGGGGTTTTCTCGGGGGGGAGGGAGGGGGGGCGTCACCTGGGCTGGCGGGGGGGTACAGGGCCGACGTCAGCAGCGATCTGCGGGCTGGGGGGGGGGGGTCGCGCCAAGCTAGTGCAGTCCCTCTGCTCCCCCCCGGCCCCCCCGGTCCATTTCCCGGCTGCGCTGCCCGCTCGGAGGCTGCGGGGGGTGGCCTGAGGGCCTAGGCCCGGGATCCCACCACAGTTCGCCGTCGTCGGGGCCACGTGGCACTGGCGCTCCGCGCTGCGTCAGGGGCCACAGCTCGGGGGGGGCGCTCTCCCTCGTGTCCTGTGATGTGCCACTGGCTGGGGGGTGTGTGCAGCATGGTGGCCTCAGGCGCCCCACGCCGTGACGTGCCCGGTCGCCGGTTGCCGGGGGCCTTCTGGCTAGGTGCTGTTTGGTGTCCTCGGGCGCCCGTTGCGGCCCGGGGAGTGTGCAGCTGGCGGGTCAGTCCCTGCCGTTTTGCCCACCCGCGTGCCGCGCGATGCTGGTCGCCTATTACGGTCAGGTGCGTTCGCGGCGCCCCTCCCCTCGTGTGCCCCGGCGTGCGGGCGGCCGCGGGGGGAGGGGGGTATGGTATGGTATGGTATGCCCTACGGTATCGGGAGAAGCTGGCGGGCCGCTCAGTCACGCTGGGCGTGTATGGGGCCGGGGTCAGGGGCCAGCTCGCCCTGACACTCGGTTGCTGCCCTCCCGGCTCTGGGGGGGAGGGGCGGTCGTTGCTGCGCTCATTCCAGCCTGTCCATCCATGCTCCCGCCGTCTGTGCTGGCGCGGCCCCTGTGGTCCTTGTGCAGTGCGTCCTTCCGCCAGCCATGCCAAAAGTCACACGCACGGGTCGGGCGTACTGGAAGAGCTGGAGAAGTTCAGGTCGGTGTTCTATGTCTGAGGGCTCGCCGCAGAGCCCGATGGGTCCCCCCGCCTGCTAGATCCGGACGTCCTGAACAAAGGTGCCTGGGGGGACCCACAGTTTCAGGTCGCCCATGTCCAAATGCCACTTGACGTGGAGGCACATGGCTAAAAACAGAAAATGAGGTGCGGGCCTGCTGGTGAGGACGGCCAGCCCATGGGCTGACGCGACCCGGGTCAGCATAAGCTTTATATGCGGCAGCGCCAAGTCGGCGCTGCACGCCACGACAACCGCACCATCGTTGTCCAGATGAGAGCGAGGCGCCAGGGGCACAACGGGGGGGTCCGGCAGAAAAACTGCTTGCCATCGAGTGGCGCGCAGCACACACGACAACACTATGGATACCCACGGCCTTAGCGGCGGAGAGAGCCCCAGGATGTGCACCGCAGGGGGCACTGATGTTGCTGGTATCCAAGCCAGAGACTAGCCAGCGATAGTGTCCGGCAAAGATGCTTGTACAACGTCAAGCCCTTTCTGAGGCTGTCAAGGCCAAATTGGGTATCACTGATCCCTTATCCAAGCCAGTGCTAGCCTCTTCCTCTCCCGGATTGAGCAAGCTTGCTGAGGATCTCAAAAGATCAAGGGTGTCAAGGTTGCTACCCAAGGTCACTTGCCCCAGCCCTTTTCATCCTCGTGCCAGGACAGTCCCTATCTCTGAACTTCAGGACGTGCCTGTGACAGGGACTGAGAAAAGGGGGCTAACAGCCCTGGCACCCCTTGCTGGCGTACCTCCCCCCCCTTCAGGCCTAACCTCAGGGGGTGGGAAGAGTGGCAGACCAATTGCCAGGGCGAACATCGAGCTAGAATTGCCGGAGTTAGATCCGAAATATCTGCCCTAATGGGCAGATGAATTTGCTCAGTTTCTTTTGCTTACCAGCCAATCCGATGTGGATTTGGCCAGGAAATGTTCACTGCTGAAAAGCTCATGCAAAAAGAAATTTTTGCAAAAACAGGTGAAGCAGATTGTGAAAACTTGTTCAACATGGGCTGATGTTCTCCAAAGACTGGAGAAAACTTCCCCGGTCTATGAGACTGACCTCAGTGTGCGCACACAGCTTGAGGAGCTCCCTATGCTCCCTGAATTTCCTTCCGCTGCGCGACTCTCTGAATATTTGTGCCAACTGGAGTATGTGTTCTTACGAATGAACGTGGGCTCCAATGGAGCCACAGTACCCCACCTGTGCCTCATGAGTAAGATCCCTACAGGTACGTGGGACGATTGCCGCACTACCTTTTAAAGGAAGAGTTGGCCCCACACGTACGACAACCTTGTGGACCTGCTGATCGAGCTGGCCCTTGAGAGGGAGAATGACTCGAAGATGGAGAGATTCCTCCAGAAACACCTTGGTCGAGGTGGCAGCCCTACCCTCGAACGTGGCGAAAGGAAAGGGCCTCAAAATCCCACCAACCCCAACCAGGGTGGTGGTAAAGGAAGGGGTCACCTGCGTGCCATGAATGAGGTTAAACCTAGAACAGGTACACCCCCACTCTTCTACTGTAAGCCTGTAAATGACAAGGGGGGACGTTGTCATGCCCCTGACTGCGACCTCTGCAGTGGTTGTATGCTGCAACTGAAACACTAGCAGCACACCAAAGATGGGAAAACAGTGACCCATCAGGATCATTTCAGGTGAAGCAGGTCACAACCCTACCCTGGCATTTTACCCCTAAGGGAGCATTATATGGCCCTATATATGGGATATATGTGGGATAGGGTATATCATATTCCATTTCCTTGTTAGGAACATAGGATGTGGGATGGATAAGGCATTCTTGGATGTTTAGTAGTTATATCAATTAGTGGATGATAGGGTGGATTTCTCATATGTGCATATCAGGTATTTTATTGGCTATGTGTACCATATCTGTTTGCAGGATACTATTCAGTCAACACTATCGTTATGTCTTCGGTGCCAAGCAATGTTGCTGCCCATGCCACTGCGACCTCTGCTCCTGACCACCCGGTCTGGTTTCATGGTAGCAGAGGCGAAAATTTTTCGTCTCTGTTGGGCGCTTGGCATCGCGGAAAGCGATCGGTCCGCGAAATCGTGGACCAGATTCAAGTCAAAATCTCTTCCCCGGGAGGGATAGCTGAGGGTGTCCAGGTCCCCACTCTCAGGACCTCCTCGGCCCTGACCCCATCGACCGGGCAGGGGCCGCAAAAACGGGCCAAGCCCCAAGTGGCTACAAATCCTAAGTTTCCGAAATCCCCGAATGTTCCCATCGGGGCCCCCCATCCTCGAAATCCAGCTGGTGTACCTGGGATGGTTGGGGGGGAAATAGACGGCCACCCTCAGGGAGCGATAAGAGGACCACAATCGCCTATTATGGGCTCGGGAACCGTTACTAGCGCCGAGAATCGGGCAGTAATCGACCAATTTACTGGGGTGATCGAGCGTACGAACGCTGCGCCCTCACGCGCTGCCGACTGGGGTACGATGGCTTCGCCAATGGGGCCAATCGTGGTCGACTCTGGCACTCCTCCGTCGCTAGGGGGGTTGCCAGAGCCTCAGGTCAGAAAAAACCTGTTTGCGGCAGGGCCCATCAGCCCCATTGTTGACCAACTCGACGCTGAAAACCGTCGAGTACTCGCGCTCACGCCTGATCCCCATGGCCATCTGGGTCCGGCTCGAGAGGCCGTGGCCCTGATCCAGCAAGCCCTGTCGGGGACTAGGCAGAACCCCACTGTGGTGGAATCGTCGCCCACTCCAAGAAGTGGATCGCGGCGGTTTCCCTCCCTGGTGGAGGAATCTCCTGTCTTGGGAGCGTATCCCAATCCCCCGAGCGGATCCAGGCTAAATCCTACGATCATCGAGGAATCCCCCACGCAAATCGAGGAGGATGAGTGTGACCAGTGGTTCCCCCTGGCGGTGGAGCAGTGGAACGACGATGAGGAGGAGGAGATTGGAGTGTTGGAACGTCATGAACTCCATCATTCCCCTATTTCCGTTGCCTCGTCGCCTGCACCTCTTGAACCTATGTCAGGGACCAGGGATCGCCCCGTGCTGGTGGAAGAATCCCCGGCCCCCCACTACATCACGGTGGAGGACTCTCCGGCCCCTCAGTTCATTGCTGTGGAAGGGTCCCCGGTGCCTATGAGCGGCGTCAAACACCGCCCGTGTCTTGTCGTGGAATCTCCGGAGCCTACGGGGGACCGGGCCGGTATTACATCTCCAGTGCCTATGAGTGGCACGAAAGATCGTCCATCCCTGGTGGATGATTCTCCGGCAATGCCGAAGGTCAACAATCTGTGCTGCGGGGGAGGGAATCAGGTGGAGGGAGGTTCAGCAACCCTCCCAATAAATTTGGTCTCTCCCCCCACAAATACATCTCCTACGGAGGACCCCCAACTGCCCAATTGGGGGGGGGATCCAGAGGTTGCAACGGGATCGGAGCCTGTTTTTGCTTCCCATCCGAGAACTCGATCACCTATGGTGGTTCATGAGTCACCACAGTATATTGTGGTGGACGATTCCCCACCCCCACCGCCGCGACCGAATACTGTTGGTCATGTTCCCCCTCCGCCGTCACCCCGCCACCGCCAGGTGGCTTACATCGAGCACGTGCAGGGAATCCCGCACCTGGTTCGGCCATCTAATGGTGGGGGTTCGGGGGGGGGACATCCCTCTAGTGGGGGGGCGCCAGCGCCTGTTGCTGCGCGCCCCACACCCCCGTCTCGCCCTGCGGGGGGGCCCTCTGGTCCCTCCGTGGCAGGGGGGGCTGCTGGGGGGGGCGGTGGTGGGTCATCTCCTCCTCGTGGAGGGGGGGGTCCATCTTTTCGACATTCTGGGGGCCCCACTCCTACACGGGGGGGGGACGACCTACAGCACACCTGTGACTGTCCCCGGTGTGTGGTGCACTACGAAACGTGCATCCAATCTCTGATGGCACAGGTGAGGGACCTGCGAACCTGCAACACGGCTAAGTGCTTTAGCGCAGTGGAGTCGCTCGCTACACGTTACGCCGCCGTTGCATCTAGGATCGATGCGTGGGACCACTGGTACTCCACGCCTGCGGAACCCGTTACAGTGGTCCCACCCCCGCCATCGGCGCCTCCGCCCGTTCCTGACCCTACACTGGCGGCGCCTACGGCGCCCATGGGCGCGCCATCCGGTTCATCCGGTGGTGGGTGTGTCCTTCCTTTCTCCGTCCACCCATCCCACGATTGCATCTACCATCCGAACGCTTGTCCGGATTCGGGGTGGCCGAGGGGGGGGGAAGAACACCACGAACACCCCCACCCCCAAGAACCTACATCGTGGAGGGGAATCGCCGAAAAGCAGAAGGAACGTGCTGTTCCCGAGTGGAGGGCGACGCCTAAGGGCGAAGAACACCCCACGGAGCCTACGGCCCCGTGGGCCAATGAAGAGGAGAACACCTCTTCGTTGGGGAACATTAATCCCCTCACGAAAAATGTTTTCACTTCCCCTGGGAAACCTTCGTACACGCCCTCTCATCCTACGGATACGTGTACAGTCTCTCCAGTGAAAGTTGCACCAAGTGCAAGTGGAGGTGCACCCCCAACCATGGCTCCCCCTGCTTACCACCCGTACCAAATGCCTATGGTGCAAAATAGTTACACCAAAGCGGTGGAGGATAGTGATATGCCTAAACCGCAATTTAATGGGCAGCTAGAGTGCTACGACGAGTGGGTGGAGAAGCTTCAACAATGGTTGGGGGGGTGTGATACCATGTACCGAAAGGCCAACGAGGCAAAAATGATTTTGAGTACCTTGCCCCCATGGCTAAAGGCGATCATCAACGCCCGGGTTGCCGAGGCCACCCACCACACACGCACGGCCCCCACCCTCAAAGAGTTGTGGGACTTTTTGGAACAACGTTTCCACGAGTATGACCCCTCAAGGGCTGATGAAAGGTGGCGAGCCCTCACCCCCAGGGTGGTTAGAGGGCAAATAACCCTCATCGACCTTGAAGATTTCTATGCTCGTTGGCAACGTTTGTTGCCTCTGAGCAATGAGACTCGTCCCCACGTGATCCGGGAGCAGCTCCTAAGCAAGCTCCCGTGGATCAAGGAGAAGGTCGTCAAGCAAGAGGCTAAGAATAGCCCAGACAGCTATGTGGTGGATTTTAGTGGCCTTGACCCTTCGCCGGGTCGCGCCCCATTCGAAAAAGAACTCAGGAAATATAGCGCTCAAGCTTGCACTACGATTCCTGAGATTGTTTCCTATTCGGGGCCGGGGGTGATAGTTGACTGCAAAGACCCGGCTCTCCAGGAGTGGATCTTGAAACTCAACAACACACCTCACACACGCGGCTACACTATGAAAGTGGAGCAACGTAGGCCTCGTTTGAAGCCTGCTGAAATCTACGCCCTTGCCCATAAAAGCGTGTCGGAGAGGGAAGCTCTCGAACGCCTCAATAAAGGAGACAAGACGACGGTGACGTACACTCATCGCCCTTCTCACAATAAAACCGCGGTGCATGCGGTTAATGCGGAGGCTACGGCGGACCCTGACACCTCCGAACCCGCTGACACCTCCGTCAACGCCGTGGGTCACTCTAAACCTCCGGCGAAGAAACCCGTCGACCCCGGGGCTAAACCGCCACCTACCTTTTGGGTTCCGTGTTCCAAACATTGGAAAACACGTAAACAAACGGATATGGACATGTCTTGGATTGATTGGGGTGCCACCAATACCACCCTTTGGACGTGTAAGCCTAATTCTCCGTGCAATGACACTCATTGGAACATTGCGGGTAAGTCTAAAGGTGGTAAGCCTAAGGGTGGCGATAAGGGTGGCGGTGGTGATAAGGGTGGTGGTGGTTATAAGGGTGGCGGCGGCAAGGGCGATAAAGGAGGCAAGGGAGCGCCGAACGGGCGCGGACGTTGGTAGAGGTGCCCAGAGGCGCCCCCTTCGAAAGAAGAAAACCTCGGGCACCCCTGTGACACTACCGTGGCTCTCGTTCCATCGAGAGTCATGAAGGGGCATATAGTGACTAGTGAGATTCAAACCGAACTTTCCGTTCAGGTTGTTTTGCCCAATGGAGAACGCAAGGCCCTCCGTGTTTTGGTGGATTTTGGGTGCCAAGCGGTCGCTTTGGCCAACCCCAATGTTTTTGGAGACCAACTCTCCGAAAAATATGAATCCCCCCAACGGAGGCGCCTACTCCAAGCAGATAATGAGACGCCTTTGCCAGGGGGGGACGAGCAAATAGACGTCAAAATTCAATTTACGGGGGTTGTGGATGGTAGTGTTTCACTTCCTCGTGTTGCCCAGTATGGCGTGTCCCCGTACCTTGTCCCGAATTTACCTTGGGATATGGTTTTGGGGCACCCATGGGGTTACGAACATTGTGTGAGCCATTTTGCCCGTTTCAATTGTTTGTACTCTCACCATCCAGTGCACTCCCGTTTTTGGATTGAGGACTTCCGTGAGGCTCCACGAACCGGCAAACCATTTTTGGTGAAACCCATTCATGGTAAGGTGTCACGTCAGTCCGTGTGGGGCCTAACCGTTCCAGTCATTGGGGCGGTCGCTCCTACGCACCCTGCCCCGGCCATTGTGGTTACGCCCCCTGGTGGCGAACCGCCTAACCGTGTTGAGGCCGAGAAACACATATCCTATGCCTTGACCGCTTCCTCCGTGGCCCCCGTACAGGACCGGGCTTGTGCTTTGGAGCTCGTTGAATTTGCTCCCGAAGCCCTTGCCCGTGATGTTCTACCTACGCGGCGTGATGGGTCCATGTGGACCCAGTCTGACTATGGCCTCACGCCATATTGGGCCGCACGTGTCAAAAAACAATTTGGCAAAAACCCCGACGTGGACGCCTTCAATAGGGTCCCGGGTATGGCTCAGGCTACCCGTTGGGTTTCGCCGCTTGAAGATTTCTTTTCCACTCCTGCGGACCCCTCCAAATTATATTGGATGTGCCCTCCCTATCATCGGTTTTCCGATTGTGTTCGGAAAATTCGGCAAGAAAAACTACGAGCCATCGTCGTAGGGCCGAAGTGGACACATAGGGAGTGGTGGAAACCCCTTATGGAAATTACTTTGCAAGGGTACCACCTTCCTGGGCCAGAGACTAAAGCCTGTCTCTATCAGAATGACCACCTCACGCCCCTTCCTCAACGGGGTTGGTCCACGGTGGCGCTATACGTGGACGGTGGTATTGCGGAGGAAAATTTGGCGGCCACTAAATGTCATGTGGCCTCCGTTTTGGCACCGGCCGTCTCTAACCCCGACACGGATGGCGAGCCGGGCATGACCTCGGAGGAAGAGTCGGAGGATGAAAGGGTGCCTAACCATTTGGCTTCGGTGCGCACCCTCACGTATCAGGCGACCCATAAAAAACTCCTCGCACCCGTTACTCTTGATCCTACCCCGAAGATTTGGAGGCACAAGAATGCGTGCGTTCACGCATTGCGAAAATTGAACGAGAGTTATTGGGTGGGGGGGCCACTACCGTTAAGCGTTACCGAAAACGTAAAGGCGCCACACGATTGTTGGCGGCTTCTCGTGTGGGTGGCGTTGTCACCACCCAAGAGCCTATTGTGTCTCCGGAGGTGGAGCTCATGAGGAAACGCATCCTCGCGGACTATGAGCGGGATGTTTTTAGTGGGGAGGTTCGTCTCCGTCCGGACCAGGAACACCCTAAGGTCCGTGGTACGGAGCGGTTGGGGTTTGCTAAACTTGACCTATACCCGAACGCCAAACCCAAGTCCGTGAAGCCTATACGGTTGGTGGGGGAGCGTGCTGCGGCGGAGCAAGAAATAGTGGAGGACTTTTTGGCTCGTGGCTGGATTGAGCCGTGCCCTGCCTCCGAATGGGCGTTCAACGGTTTCGTTGTGCCCAAGAAAGAGAAAGGAAAGTGGCGCCTCGTGGTGGACTACCGCCAACTTAATGAGGCTACCTTGCCCGACGCACACCCCCTCCCCCTGATAGAAAACATGTTGGAAAATCAATCCAAACACAAGATTTTCACTATTGTGGACTTGAGTAAAGGGTTTCATCAAATTCCCCTTCACCCTGAATCCCGGGCTAAGACCGCCATGAATTTGGCGGGTAAGCGATACCAATGGCGTGTTATGCCTATGGGTATCAAGAATGGGCCCGCTATTTTTCAACGGGTCATGGACCATGTTTTGCAGGGTTTGGATTGTGCGGACGTATATATTGATGATATTATTATTGGTTCCTCCGGTGCGACGGAGGAGGAGCTATTGGCTAACCACGACCGCGACGTGCGTGCCGTGTTGGATAGGCTACGAAAAGAGGAGTTGGTTGCTTCGGTTAGCAAAACCGATTTCTTTGTTCGTTCGGTTGAGTTTTGTGGCCATGTGTTGGAAAATGGCACACGTCGGCCGGCGCCAGGGAAAATGTTGGCGCTTGAGCGTTGGGACAAACCGGATAATGTTCGGGAGCTCCGGGGGTTCTTGGGGCTCGCCAACTATTATTCGGGCTATGTCCAACACTACGCCTCCATAGCTACCCCTTTGATTAATATGTTGAAGGATTTGCCTAAGCATAAGAATGGCAAAAAGATAGGCCTAACGTGGAATGCTTCGGCTAACGAGGCCTTTTTGAAGCTCAAGCGTGCTATTACGGATATTGTTCCCCTCCAACTAGCCGATTGGGATAAGGACTTTGTCCTCACCCCGGACGCTAGTAATTGGGCGGTGGGGGCGGCCCTACAGCAGGAAGGTCCCGATGGTGCCCTACGCCCCCTTGCCTTTTTCTCCCGCAAATTGTCAGGCAGCCAATTGAATTGGAGCCCTCGGGAGAAAGAGTGCTACGCCATAGTGGCGGCGCTTTTAAAATGGCATGGTTGGGTGGGGAACAAGCGCGTGGAGGTCCGTACGGACCACCGTAGCCTTGAAAATTGGGCTACGGAGGACCTCAAAACCGTGGGGGGTCCCTCTCCACGCCAAGCACGTTGGCATGAATTGTTCTCTAAATTCGACCTCCATGTGGTTTACACTCCGGGGCCAGTGAACCCCGTGGGTGATTTCTTGTCCCGTTGGGCTTACCCTGCTAACCCGGCGTTGGGTGATGTGTCCATACATGGGACGGCCCAAGCGGCCGGGGATGTGCGGGACATGATGGCGGCCGAGAAGGAGGAACTTCTCGCCCGCCCCCTTGTATTTAGGGCGGTTGTGGCGCCCGTTGTTACTAGGTCTAAAGCGGCGCCTCGGGCTCAAGGGGCACCCGCGTGTGATCCACCCCCTCTGGCTTCGCCTCCAGTGGGGGGGGGGACGAAGCAAAAGAGAAAGCTTCGGAGACTGGAGCGAATTGTCAAGATAAAAAAATCTTGGAAGTCCCACAAGAAAGCAACTCCTATACATGGGGAGGATGCTCCCAATGTTTTTGAGATAAATTGGGCTAAACACTACCCAAATTGTCAACGCTACAAGCAAATGTGGCAAGATGCCTTGAATGGGAGCTTCCAAGATGGAGTGAGGTTGGTGGATAACAAGCTCGTCCGTAATGGACGGTGGTGTGTTCCTACGCCGCTAGTGCATCGTTTGGTAGCCGAATACCATGATGCATTTCACTTAACTACCTCCAGTGTGGAAAAACACTGGAAGGAAATTAACCATGGCGTGGAAGGTGAGGGGTTGTACAAAGCAGTGGAACTGCAATGTCAAACGTGTCCCTCATGTGCCATTCACACGCATGACACCAAGCGCAAGCAAGGGTACATGACCCCTATGCCTATACCTATGGAGCCCATGGACTCCATAGCGCTTGATGTGTTTCACTACCCTTCCACCTCCCACGATGGAGAGGTGTATGACCGAATGCTCCTATGTGTATGCCGGCTTTCCGGCTACCTCATCGCGATCCCTATTCCTAAACCCCGTCATGGAGACAAGGATGAAGGGCTAACGGGGAGAAGAGCGGCCCATTTGGTAATGGAGCGCTGGGTGGATAGGTTCGGAGCCCCTCGTGAAATATGCTCCGACCGTGGGCCACAATTTGTGAGCCAATATTTCCAAACCCTTTGTTCTAAGATTGGTGCCCGCTCGACTATGTGTCTCGCGGGTAGGCACCAAGGTAATGGCAAGGCCGAAAATACTGGCAAGCAGCTAAGGCGTGCCGTTGCTAAAGCCATTACCTTGAAGAAAAAGAAAACCAATTGGGTAGAGGTTTTGCCCGCCGTTGTACGAGCGTGGCATGAGACTACAGGTCCTTCAGGTTATACACCTAACGAGATTGTGTTTGGTAAACACAACCGTACTAAGGGGCCTCCTCTTGCCGAGCCTAAGGGGGTGGCCCAAGACGCCGCTCACTACTTCCAACGGCGTGAGGAGCTTATTGCTCTTGCACGGAGGGCTATGATTCAAGTGCAAGAGACAATGGCTCGTAAGTATAATAAGAGTAGGAGGATGTCCCCCAATTTCTCAAAAGGGGACCGCGTATGGGTCCGTCGCCAACGCAAAAATCTTGGCGATAAGACTTGTCCCTATTGGGATGGGCCCTATGAGGTTGTGGCCAAGAAGGCGCACGACCTCTATGTTATTCAAGTGGACCAACGGAGGTTAGTTGACGTCCACGTTGATTGTTTAATGAAAACGGTCAACTCCCCTCGCTCCCCCGTGCCTCTAAATTACACGGAGGAGGTTGCTAGGGTGCCCTCCCAGTTTGAGGAGGACACCTATAATGTCAAGAAAATATTAAGTCACCGTACTTACCGCAAGAGACTTCTCTTCAAGGTGCGGTGGGAGGGTTATACCAAAGATTGGGATACCGAGGAACCCGTTGAAACCTTCTTACCGTCCTACAACAAAGTTTGGAGAGATTACCTGCAGAAACAGAATCTCACCCAAACCGTTGACATCCTTGCCCACCTTGGTGGACCGCTCTCATGAGCGTGCCACGAAAAGAAAACCCTAACCAATATGGATATATTATTGTTTGGGGAAGGGAGGAGAGAGCGAGAAGCGGTGGGAGACAGGAAAGAAGATGTGCATGCACGGCGCGCTCCTCGGTTACAAAAATCCCCACCGGAGCAGGGCGGTGGGTACCGCAGGTTTACCCCACCGTCTACCTCTCTCACCGCTAAAGGCTTGAGAGTCCTTGGGGTGGGGTGGCGTGGCATATAGCCTGGGGCGGAAGTGGGACGTGTTCTTTCGGGGGTCTTAATGCCATTCAAACCCCTATCCTTGGGTCTTACTGGAGCACTTCTACCACCACCAGGACTACTGCCGTCAGTCCTGCCCACGATGACGCCCCCTGTCAAGGGTGCTAACAACGTGGCAAGCACTTCCCGAAGACTCTGCCGGGTTGTGCGCATGGTGGTGTTTGCAAGGTTTCGGAGTGCCGCCCCGTACCGAAACCACGACCCCACGACCGTCCCTGACCCGTGACCCAAGCCAACGAGCTAAATCGTTTGCTCAAAATGGCGAAGGCTTGAAAACTTCGTTGGGTTGGCGGGTACAACCCATTTTCCCTTTTTGTGTTGGGCGTGATGGTTTTCCACCGATTTGCCCTTGTCCACACGAGGGTAGGTATACAAGGTACGAAGTACTCGTGTGGCTCACATTACGTGAAAAAAATTTCGTGGCGTGCAAAATTGCCACTACATACGGCGAGGACTTAAGCCTAGAGGGAGGGGTCGTCCTCTACAATACAAGTATTCTAATATGAATTGCAATGGGTGCCTTTGCCCCGTCACTCTATGAGTGGGTGGGGTCTTCAAAGGCAAAGGGTGGCGTTGCGGATTTGGGCCGTCTCCGCCGCCTGGGTACTTGTCCCCGGTCGCTATGCGTGCCCGGGTTGGGAGTGGGTACCCTCCATTGCCATTGCATGGGGCCGCATGCTGGCTGGGTGTGCTCCTCATGTCCTTGACGAATTTCGCGGGGGAATTCC
Organism: Eutreptiella sp. 'Long Island Sound 2002'; assembly: GCA_964036045.1. Classification (NCBI taxonomy): domain Eukaryota; phylum Euglenozoa; class Euglenophyceae; order Eutreptiales; family Eutreptiaceae; genus Eutreptiella; species Eutreptiella sp. 'Long Island Sound 2002'. The sequence goes on along the minus strand of OZ038379.1, from coordinate 43,771,014 downwards.
TGCCTGCAACGAGAGGGAACAAACAATATGATGAAAAGAGCGAGTGTGCACATGCATATGTTTATGAGAGAATATGTATATTAATGTTTTCTCTAGAGTTCCCCACGAGTGGACTTGGATTTCCACAACACCCGAGGGGTCCTCTATCCCAGCACCCAACCAAACGGGTTGGGATATGGGCGTGGCATTTTTCTTCGTAGAGACCCGTGCGTGGACTTGGATTTCCACAACACACACGAGTCTCTCTGTCCGAGACACACCAAAACCGGGTGTGCCCGTGGCCAATGGTAGCGTGTGTGTGCGCATGCCATTAATTTAGTTACGGGATTATATGGTTGCCTATTACGTTGGTTATCACCCGCCCCCCGAACAAGCAAGACCTAGGTTGACACCTACCTTTGGGGTTTTGTAGCCGTGTACACCGGCCCAAGTTTACACACGGAGGTGTAAACATGAATCCGTCATACACGGTGTAGAGGGGTTGGGGGAGTAAAACTCCTTCGGGGCGTGTCATCGTGCCCCCGGGGAGCAGGGTGGGCTGATACACCAGCGGGACCGTACGGGCGACCTCCCCAATTTGCAACATTGAGGTGACCCCCTGCCTTACGGCCCGCCGGTGGCACACCCACCGACAAAGGTAACACGCAAGCTAACCTAAGTGTTTATACGCACGCCCCCAAGACACACACGAACACCAAGCAACAAGGTGGCGTATCTATACACGTGTTCTATTGTGGATATGCTTACTGTTTGTTGTGTGTACGTGAGTAGTTTGTGGAAGCTCTTGCACGTGCCGTATGTGTGGAGTGCCCCCATCACGTGCCCCAAGGCCGCCACCGCGAGACCCACACTCTGTGATGCCCTCCGGGCGAGTGTGTGCCCCCGGGCCCTGCCAATGGGTGTGCGCGCACAAGTGTGTCTTGTGTTTGTCGGTGTGCATCGCTCTATTATGTGTATATATGATATATATACGTAGTATGGCTCCTAGGTGAGGGGTTAGCAGTGAGGTCAGGTTATTATTATATGGTTATGAGGTTTGTCTATTTAAGTGTGTCTACTCACACCCTCATCCCATCTCCGTACCTCCTCCTTTACCCTCTACGTGGTGCATCACGTGTGACACACATGCTAAAATAAGCATCCACACGGACACGGCCCTTGGCTGAGCCGTGCCCGTAGCATTTAGCCACAACCGTGGCTGGTTTCTGGGACTCCGCGATCCGTTCTTGTGTGTCGGTTCAGTTTGCAAGTGGGCCTTTGGCTAGGCCTTGTCTGGGAATTTACAAGCAAGTGAGCAAGCAAGCTTACATCTTACAAGCAAGAACTCACTCGTTAATGCAAGTGTTAAATCAAGCTCATCAAGAACATCAAGCACATCAAGCCCTCATAAACGATCTAAAGCACGTGGGTGCAAGGTGTGGGCATCGTACCCGTGTTTATCTTTGTGCCTAGTGTTTTAAGCGGTTCTTTTACCCTGAGGCCATCGTGACCTCTTTCCTCTAATTAGTGAGCTACCGCGCGCACGGTGGGCCATCGTGGCCGTGTTTGTTAAGTGGCCTAAGCATGCACAAGACAGTGGCGAGCACAAGTCAGTCATGCATCCCTGACCTCTACCTTTGTTTCCCCACGTGCTCCCTGCTGCAGGCACAGTCCTAAGTTGCTGTCAGTGTCTCCTGTCCCTGTTGCTGGCTTTTCTTTGTCAAAAGTAAAATTTTGGCACTGTCGCGTCGCACCGCTTCGCATGTACCGTTACCTTCAGTTTTGTTTAAAAGTGTGATTTCACTTTGCCTTTAGTTTTAATTCTTTGAAAAACTACCTGCCCTTACCTGCTGGACCCCACATGCCTCATGCGACACGCAGGGACCAGACTCTACGCGCCGCAGCTCGCGATTTCGCCTACTACTTATTGAGGGACCTGCGGGATCCCGTTCGTCAATTTGTGTATTCTGGCGGTGGTTCGATCCCACCGATCGGAGCTACTTCAGCGGCTGTGCGGCCGGCTCCGAGACTGCTTACGCAGGTTCGATTCCCGCTGTGAGGGAATCTGCTGACCTGCACTTTGCTGCTGTTTGTGACTGCTACGTTCCTCTTGGGCATGTACTTCCTGCCCGTGGCAGTCGTTTTAAGTGGGTTGGTGAAGCAGGTCACAACCCTACCCTGGCATTTTACCCCTAAGGGAGCATTATATGGCCCTATATATGGGATATATGTGGGATAGGGTATATCATATTCCATTTCCTTGTTAGGAACATAGGATGTGGGATGGATAAGGCATTCTTGGATGTTTAGTAGTTATATCAATTAGTGGATGATAGGGTGGATTTCTCATATGTGCATATCAGGTATTTCATTGGCTATGTGTACCATATCTGTTTGCAGGATACTATTCAGTCAACACTATCGTTATGTCTTCGGTGCCAAGCAATGTTGCTGCCCATGCCACTGCGACCTCTGCTCCTGACCACCCGGTCTGGTTTCACAGGTGTACCATTACCTATGGTTACTGTGGCAAATGTTGTCACTACGAAAATGTGAGAGTGACACCCACAAAGGGCAGGAGGCTGAACGTCAGAAGACCAAAACACCCTCCAGAACTCCACAGAATGGGGATAAGGGTGGTAAAGGAGGCAAGAGGGGTGTCAAGGGTGGAACCCCCAACCCCCCCAAACCACTCATCAGCGCCCGCTACTTCTCCCTCTCCTGCGGATGTTGACCCCAAGAAGCGCCCACAGGGGGATAACGCCTCCCCTGAAGGGACTAATTCAAAGAGGAGGCAACTGGCCTTGATGGCCAAGTCCCTCATGGCTGCAGGGGTGGATGTCAAATTACCTGCCGAGGAGTAGGGGGGCGGCTTCGAAGAGAAGGACTTAGTTTTCTGGATCCTCGTAAAGATCGGGCATCAGGTTTTTCGTGCAGTGCTTGACACCAGCGCAACACTCTCTATAGTGGCCCGGCGCCTGCTAAAGACATTCAAGAAAACTAAGACCGTGGCCATAAGAGTAAGGGATGGACGTACCATCCATTTCTCGGGGGGTGTGGATGTGACTATTTGTCTTGGAGACGAAACTGTGACCCAACACTGCAGAGTGTTGGACACTGACGCCTTTGACATCGTCATTGGCACCGACTTCCTACGAATAAACCCCCAGGTAAAAATGTTGTCCCTGCAGGGCCCCTATTCCCTGCACTGCGACTTTGGCAGTGGGCTCTTCTCCGTACCTTTGGAGCTGTCGGGAGGAAAAGAGTCTGGGCTGCGCTACGCAGCCAAGACTAACTATTGTACTGAAAAGTACCAATTGGCCCGTCACGTTCTTGAAAATGGACTGGTGGCTCTTCAGGTAGCCCTGGATGAGATCCAGGTGGAATTGTTCGCGAGCCAGCAACAGCACATCATGCAGTTGTATTGCTCGAAACATTTGAACAACGCTTTCCGCCTCTTCTCGAAAGCAGTGGACCTAGTGTATACTAACCCTCCCTTCGCCCTGCTCGCGAAGGTTCTAACCAAAATCGCTTATGAGGGAGGAAGGGTTGTCATGTGCAGCCCTGGCTGGGGTTGTTCAGGTGAACACGCCTATTGGCGCTGTATGCTGGGCCGAATGACTGTGGGAAGAGTGCAACTCCCCGACATTCCCATTTACGTGCCTGAGGACTCAGACACAGCTATGCAGGCCCCTGAGTGGGCCAGTTTCTTATCCATTGTCGATGGATCCCTCAACTCTGTACCCCTGTGTGATCTGGATCAGGTGCTACTGAAAGAGGTCATGGCCCAAAGTAGTGGCCTGACCCTTTCTGATCTGAAAAAGACCATCTATTGAGCACCTGTCTGCCACACTCACAGGGTGTGAATCCCCGGACGGCTATTTGGAACCTGCTGCTGTAAAGGAAGATGCTGACGACCAACTGTCTGAGATCGCGAGCACTATCCGTCCTGTTGATCCCAGCTGTGTTGAACTCAAACACAGTTCCTTCCTGGCCCAGCTGTTGCTGGAGGAGGTAGACCTAGAGTCAAACTCAGAACCAACTTCCCCTGTTGGGAAACCGGTGCTGCACATGCAGCATACTCAGTCAGGTGAACCCGTGGCTCAGATTCCTGATGATCCAGCGCGGCCTGCTTCTAATAACATGCCACTGTTTGAGCATGACACTCAGGAACTCCGACGGCTGTTGTACCTGAAGGCCGAAGGTATCGAGCGCCAAGAACGGCTGCAATATCCCAGACAGACCTGGAAATCCTCCATCTGGTCTGAGGAGGACGATGATTCCTACACGCTGCCTGACCCTGAGATACCCCTAGTGTATTCTCTGCACTATGGGCAACAGTGCCCCCCTGAGTGGGATGATGGCGCAGTACCTGCCGAAACTGCTGATCGGCAGAAAAAGAAAGAGCATGGTAAGAGCAACCTCCATGCTGAGGAGGATTTCCTGCATAAATTTGAGAGTCTGAACCTTGATCTCCGACTGAAGAAACTGCACCTAACCTATGAGGAGGTGTTTGGTGCTTTGCCGCTTCCCCTGTCCTGTAAAAAACTGGTCCAGATGGACCTGAAACTGGAACCGGAATTGGAGCAGACGCGACTGAGGCGTCCTGCCTACCCCGCTCCTCAGGAACAGGTTGAGGAAATCGAGCCCCAGATCCAGGAATGTATTGATGCCGGCCTCGTGGAGGAATATAAGAAGGGGGCTACCCCCACCACTGCAGTCCCTGCTTCCTGGTTGCTAAACCAGGGTTCGGCTGCCCTGTGATTGGTTGTTGACTATGGCGAGGTCAACAAGAAAACCCAAAACCACTCGGGGAGTATTCCCAAAATCGAAAACACCCTGGAGCGTATTGCCAAATTCCGGTACAAAACCAAAATGGACAAACGCACTGGTTTCCCGCAGGTTGACCTAATGGCCGCAGCTCAGGAACTGCTGGCTTTTATAACCCCTAAGGTCGTGTGTTTAAGTGGAGAGTCATGCCTCTTGCGGTGGCTAACGCCCCGGCAGTCCTCCAAGAACTGATGAACAAAATTTTGTACATACTGAGGCGCCAACCTCTAGTACAGGAGTTGATTTGTGAGATGCAGAAATGGAGGACCACATCGCTGACGTGAGTTTGGGTACCAATACCCAAGAGGACAATGTCCTCCTACTCCGTGAACGTTTTATTGTTTGTCAGGAAAACCATCTCCGAATCAAACTCGAAAAATGCGAGTACATGAAAGAGGAGATGGAGTATTTGGGTTACGACGTGGGGTACGGCCGGTGGAAACCAGCCGCGTCTAAGATGCAGCCCCCACAGGACAAGCAGATTCGCGATGACTCTAAGAAGGGTCTACACGACGTGAGGAGTTTTGTGGGCGCCTGTAACTTCTATAGGTGACACATCCACAATTTTACCTACTCCTCTGCCCCCTTCCCTGACCTAATCAAGAAAATTACTCTCTGGGGGTTGAACGAGGGTTTCCCAGGAGTTGAAGAGGAAAATTGCCTCCTCCAACTGCCTGGGCGTACCCCGCCCTAAGGGCGAGATAGTCCTGATCACTGATGCTAGTGATGTAGGGGGGGGTTGAACAATATACCGATGGCAGGAGCTCAACCCAGCTGAACTAACCCACTGCCATTATCGTACCACCGGACTGAACCGTGATGGCTCCTTGAAGCACGATTATCCTTCCAGTGAGTGGCGACTTGTGCCACTAGGACACCGGAACTGGAAATGGAACCAAGCGCGTTCGAATTACAGCACCTACGACCAGGAACTCCTGGTCGGTATGTTTGTTTTTTCATCACAGTCCCGTTATTGGGATCTAATGCTATCGTCTGGCTCTGTGACCAGGAACCGGTGAAGTCCTTTCAGATGGGCCCACGAGCGGAGAAAGGGAAACTAAAACGTTGGTGGACCTACCTGAGCCAGTTCAGGTTGACATTCCATCATATCCCTGGTATAGGTAGGTCGGTAGGTATCTTCGGGAGCTCGGGATGCCTCCTTTGACAATGCAGGAAGAAGGTCTTACCAAAGGGGCGGTCCTGTCCCTCACACTGCCCTCCGTCAGGCGCCTCTTAAGCCGCTCCCGCATGTGCTTGGGAAGGCATTGTCGCAGCCACCCGGTTCATGTGACCAATATGGGAGGGTGTCCCCACATGTGTCCATGGGTAGGGCCACATGCCCCCTCCTTTGGGCGGCAGCTCTGGGGCCTGCCCAGCCATCTGGAGTATCTCTCACTACTGCAAGGGGTATTGCTCCCGCCAGTCTACGGTACGACCGCCTCACTCTTGTGGCTTGAGTTGCGGGGCCTCTCTGCTTGGCAGGCGACCCCCTCCTGGACTGTGTACCGGCTCGCCTGTCAACGGTTGCTTCCATGGTCCCCGATGCAGCCTGGCCGGGCTCGGACCAGTGGCCTTGGGGTACCGCCCCTGCTGCTGGCCCGGTGGGTCAGCTGGGTTGCCCCAGTGCGTACGACCCATGGGGTGTTGATGGTGGTCAGAAGTGATGGTATGAAGGGAACCTCCGCGAAACTGAGGGAAGGGAGCCACAGGTAGCCAGAGAGCACACCACCGCCACCAAACACACAAACCGCCGACCTGAGGGCACAAAAAGGGCAAGAGTGGTATGCCCACGCGCGCACGCAAACACAAACAAGGTATGGCAAAGGAGCACGAGCCGGAACCCGCCGCGGCAATTGCCACGGGGATAGAAGTACACAACGCCGACCGAGGAAATGCCATGAAAACCACCCCCCACCCTCTCTCCATAGGCCATCAACGCCTGAGGAAGCCACCAACGCCAGAGAAAATGTCGACGCCGGCAAAGAACACGCGAAGAACAAGAAGCCGCCAACACCGAGGAACGGAACATGAGTGGTATGAGGGAATACCTAACGGGAAGAAGCGACGGTATGAAGGGCACCCGACCCCGCGAAACTGAGAGACGAGAGCCACACGCCACCAGAGAGGACACTACCGCCACCGAACACAAAAACCACAAGCCCGAGGGCACAAAGAGGGCAATTGGTATGCCCACGCACTCAAGCATGCACGAGCAAGGTATGGCGAGGGAGCGCGAGCCCGAACCCACCGCCGCGAACACCATGGGGATAGAAGGACCCAGGGCAGACAAAGAGAACGACGTATACAACGCCGCCACGCCAGCGCACCCGCCGACCGGGAAACCACCAAGAAACCCACCCTCCTCCCTCTCTCTGTAGGCCATCAACACAGGAGGAAGCATAACACAACAAGCAGGCCTGCCCGCACGAGCCACACGACCGCCATCGCCATGAACAAGCACCATGGTATGAACACAAATGCAAACACAGGTAGAAGACGACAATAATGGCGCCAACCTGGGTAGAGAGACAAGCGCAAGTATGTTACCTAGTAGCCTAGTTACCTAGTAGGCCCAGACGCCCCAATCCTCCCTATGTCTCACAGGACCCAACAGGAGAGAAAGAAGAGGGCCCGAGAACCAGGGCCAAGGAAGCAGGCAAGGGGAAAGACCGAGACACACACCCGGGCGGAGGCAGGGAAAACGTGCATGCCAGGGAGGAGGGCGAGCCAATTAAGGGCAGATGAAAGGGTAAAGAACGACGATGCCACAAAAGAAACGGGGGGTAGCCAGCAGACTAGCAAGGGACGCGCGCAGGGAAGGGGGCACGGCAAGCACAGGGGGAGCACAACACCGCAACAAAGCACCAGAGAGGGGGGCACCAGAGGGACAGGCGAAGGGCAACACCCAGCACCACGGCACGCACCGCGCAGGCACCACAGGCACCGCACACACCCACACCTGCACCGGCGGCATGCGGCCAGCGGGCCCCGGCAGCCCATCCAGAGGGCGGGCAGCAGGGAAGAGGGGGCGCCTGAACCCAGATACCCCCCGCCACCCCCGTGGCACGCAGCCCCACACATGGCACGCGGGCCACGGGGGTGGTGCAGGGCCCCCTCCCCGCACGCCTGCGCCCACAGCACGTGGGTAGCGGATCCCAACAGCCCGCCCAGAGGGCGGGCAGTCGGGGGAGGGTGAGCGCCTGACCACAGAAGCCCCTGACAACGGCGGAAGGCACCCCCCCTGGGGACACCCTTCCGCCACCCCCACAGCCAGCAACACCGGCCTGCAAGGGCGCACGCTTTGGGGCCGGTGCTGGGTCCCCACACCCGCACCGACCGCACCCGGGACACACGGGTTGCGGAACCCTGGCTGCCCGCCCCAGAGGACGGGCGGCCGGGGGGAGGGACAGCGCCTGACACTAGACGCCCCTCACAACGTTGGCAGGCCAACCCCCCCGGGGAAGGCCCCCCACCACCCCCGCGGCACGCAGCACCCACAGGGCATGCAGGCCAAGGGGACACTGTTGGGCCCCCACACCGACACACCTGCGCCCACAGCATGTGCGTGGCGGACGGCAACAGCCCTCCCACAGGGCGTGCAGTCGGAAGAGGGTGAGCGCCTGACCTCAGACGCCCCTCACAACGGCGGAAGGCACCCCCCCCGGGGAGGCCGTTCCGCCACCCCCACAGCGAGCAACGCCGGCCCGCAAGGGCGCACGCTGTGGGGCCGGTGCCGGGTCCCCACGCCCGCACCGACCGCACCCGGGACACACGGGTCATGGAGGCCCGGCTGCCCGCCCCAGAGGAATGGCGGCCGGGGGGAGGGACAGCGCCTGACACCAGACGCCCCTCACAACGGTGGCAGGCCACCCCCCCGGGGGACGGCCCCCCACCAACCTCGCGGCACGCAGCCCCCACAGGGCATGCAGGCCAAGGGGACACTGTTGGGCCCCCACACCTACACACCCGCGCCCACAGCATGTGGGTGGCGGAACCAAACAGTGGTTAGCCAGAGACTGCTTGTGTTCCAGCCAATCTCCTACGTGGCTCTTGAAGTCCTCAGGAAAGGGGATTTTGAAGAACCAAGCAGGTTGTCCTCCATGGAACAGTTCCTGGGGGGTGAAACCCGTAGCAGAGCTCTGCTGTGATTTCATGGTCAGCACCGCTCAGGGCACTAGGCGTACCCAGTCCTTGGTACGCTCCTGTTTCATCAGGATTCTTAAGTTTTGCTCCACTACACGGATCTGTCTCTCACAGAGAGGGTTAGACGTGTGGGTATAGGGCACACCTGTGGTTACCTCCACGTTGAGGGCATTTAGCACTCGTTTGTACCACCCAGTGTCACTGCGGATGCGTACATCCTCATCAGAGTGCACCTGCTTAGGTGCCCCATAGGGTTCGAACCATTGTTCGACCAACAGTTTCACAGTCTGCTCACCTGTGATTTTCTTATTGCAAGGGAACACAAGGGTGAAGCGAGATAGGCGACAGGTGACCACTAGGCAACTATCATAGCCGCAGAAGCGTGGTAGGCCGTGGATGAAATCCACGTAGAGAAGAGAGTTAGCACAATAGGGTATGGGTAAGCTGGACACCAGGCCCCTATCCCTACTGTCGCTCTGCTTGCTGGTATGACAGCCACAAGCATCCACAATGGTCTGCATACGGGACCTCAGTTCAGTCAGGGTTAGACCAGAGTAGAAACACTCACGGAAGAAGTCCACTGAGCGATTGGCGCCAGTGTGACCAGAAGTGAGATGGGACCACTGTAGGCACCCATCCAGTCGTGCCTCAGGCACTACAATTCGGTCCTCGTGGAAGAGGTACTGATTGTTTTCATACTACTGGTGCCCGTCAATGACACAGGGTTCGAGACCAGTGCTGAGGGTTTGGTTCTCGAGAATTACTTTGTACTCTGACTGATAGTCGGTTAGACTCCAACCCTCGAGGATTCCAGCAGTGCGCATGGACAGGTCAAGCTGGACATCCATACGCTGGAAAGCCTCTCTGGCGAGCGCCTCAGAGCTCTCACGTATAAGCGCATCGAAGTTGTTGCGGGATATATAGTCAGACAGTTCATTCCTTATCCCGGGGATATGATGCACTGTCAGCCTGAACTGGCTCAGGTAAGTCCACCACCGCTTTAGCTTAGCTTTCTCTGGTGGTGGGCCCTTCTGAAAAGACTTTACAGGCTCCTGGTCACACAGCCAGACAATAGGGTTAGATCTTAGGAGTCGGGATTGTGACGAAGGCACCAACATACCGGCCAGGAGTTCCTGGTCATAGGTGCTGTAATTGGATCGCGCTTGGTTCCATTTCCAATTCCAGTGTCCCAGTGGCGCCAGTCGCCACTCACTGGTAGGATAGTCATGTTTCAACGAACCATCACGGTTCAGTCCACTAGTACGATAATGGCAGTGGGTTAGTTCAGCGGGGTTAAGCTCCTGCCATTGGTAGATCATACCACCCCCCCCTACATCACTGGCATCAGTGATCAGGACTATCTCGCCCTCAGGGCGGGGTACTTCCAGGCAGTTGGAGGAGGCAATCTTTATCTTCAACTCCTGGAAACACTCTTCCTCTCTGGCGGTCCACCTCCAGGGAGTAGTTTTCTTGACTAGGTCAGTGAGAGGGGCAGAGGAGTAAGTAAAATTGTGGATGTGACGCCGATAGAAATTACAGGCACCCGCAAAACTCCTCACGTTGTGTAGACCCTTCTCAGGGTCATCGCGAATTTGGATGTCCTGTAGGGGCTGCATCTTAGACGCGGCTGGTTTCCACCAACCATACCCCACATCGAAACCCAAATATTCCATCTCCTCTTTCATAAACTCACATTTTTCGAGTTTGATTCGGAGATGGTTTTCTTGACAGACAATGAAAAATTCACGCAGGAGAAGGACATGGTCCTCTTTGGTATTAGTACCCAAACTCATGTCGTTGATGTGAGCCTCCATTTCTGCACCCCGAGAAATCAACTCCTGTACTAGAGGCCTGCGCCTCAGTATGTCCAAAATTTTGTTCATTAGCTCCCCGAAGAGCGCTGAGGCATTAGCCATCCCAAAAGGCATAACCTTCCACTTAAAGACACGGCCCTTAGGGGTTATAAAAGCCAGCAGCTCCTGAGCTGCGGTGGTTAAGTCCACATGGCAGAAACCAGAGCGTTTGTCCATTTTGGTCTTGGTACCTGCATTTGGCAATACGCTCCAGGGTATTTTCCATGTTAGGAATACTCCCTGAGTGGTTCTGGGCTTTTTTGTTGACCTCACCATAGTCTACAACCAGTCCTAGGGCAGTCGACCCTGGTTTGGCCACCAGGAAACAGGGACTGCAGTGATGGCTGGGACTAACCTGAGACACATTCGTGACCGTGAACTGAGCCGACGGAACCGCCTACGGCGACCTGCCAGCTTCAAGGTTGGTGACCTTGTTTTGGTGCACCACTCACGCCTACCCTCCTGGCCACGTAACTGCCTACAGGACCCTTATTTTGGACCCTATCTTATCATCAGGATACATGGATCCAGGATCCATGTCAGGTGCAGTCCACGTCCAGGTGGTGAACTGCGGTGTGCACCTAAACAGTTGAGGCACTATCACTCCCCTGACGATTTGTCCTGGGATGAGTGGCGCCTCAGCGTCAGTGAGGTCGAGCGTATAGACCTAGAGAACGCTGCCAGTCCAGAGGAGGCAGACAAACTTGGAGAGATGACTGCCGATGAGATGGCAGTCAACGCTTACTATGTGGTTGCGGGTATTGCTCGCCACGAGTATACACAGGGCTGGAAATTCTTATCCCTGTGGGATGGCTATGGGTTATCTGAGGCGACCTGGGACCCTATGTCAGCCTTGATACAACCAGACGGGAGTATAAACCCCGTCTTCTGCACCTACCTCGTTGAGAACAACGAGGGGCAGCTCCTAACCCGTCCTGAGACTATGTCCCAGCGTAAAAAGCGAAACTAATTTCCCTGTGTCAGTCTACTGACAGGTGCAGTGAGCACTCTTCTGCAGACGTGCCTGTGTATGGGTGTAATAGCAGTTGTCACAGTTGCCCCGCATTGCATCGCAGGACAGGACCGTTAGCCCCCCGTGACAACCACTCCCTGGCCGAAGGCCATTGGTATTTCACAGGCTACTGCTTACTGAGCACTGCACTGACCCTGTTTGTGCCCTGCAGACCCATTCCTATGGTTTCCAGCGTGGGCCAGGTGGCCGCTTATCAGGATTGCAGCCACCCAGCGAGTGTATGCCTTGTTGACGATGTGTTGCATGAGGACTGCCCTGATGTAATGCCCTTGGTGAGCCAACTAAGAACGGTGGCTTACTACACCAGGGGGGAATGACAAGCAAGGTGTTATGAGGCAAGGTGTGTCTTCCCTCCTTGGTGACAAGCGAGCCCACAGTTAGGACCCCTGACTGGTCCAGACCCATGGGGTTCTACTCTTCCTTACAGGGTTTACCATCCCCCTATGTGTGCTACGTATGTCTGTGTGTGTCTCACTTCTCTCCCTGGCGTGGCTCCCGGAGACCGGCCTTCGCTGACGTCGGACCGAAGGTCCTAATCAGGTATTATTACCACTCCTATGGCGCCCAATTTCTGTGCTGGCGCCTATCCTTGGGGGAAGACGGCAGAAGCCCTACCTACTAGAGGGGAGGGGTGGCCAAGTGTGCTAAGGGCATACATAACGCCCATTTTTGCTAAGGGCCAAAAGCTAACGCACTCCCCTGCCCACAAGGAAGAGCACGCTAGACAGGAGACACAACTACACTACACTCACTAACGCCAGCACCGGCCTGCGTAGGCAGGGTGAGCACTCATCACTTGCACTCAACTCCTGCCAGGCCTGCTGACCCTAACCCCTACACACGCTACTTGGTGTTGCTGTCAATGAAGTCTCGGGTCCTAATGACCTACTTGTGAGGAGGACAAGAGAACACAGCGCTGCTAAGCAACCGTGGCCTAACAGGGACGTCACAACACGTTTCCCTGCTAGGGCTTGGGGGGAAGGGGTGCTCTTGTTGCGTGCACAGCGAGGATGTCGATGGAGTCGAACTTCTGACGCCACTGCTGGCTGAGGCGCAGTCAATTGATCGTATGATCAGCGCCCCTGTTTAGCTGGGGCAGAAAAATGGGATAGCCGCCGAAGGCAGCTGCTGCGTGCACCAATCACCCTGAACCTCTCCCACCTGTACAACAAAGGCCAATGAAGGGGTGTTTGCGGCTGAGGAACCAAGCCACACTCCACGTATTATACGCTTCTCAGTGTGACCTATAATACACTGTCCTCAAACAACCCCTGTCAAGCAAGCAAGCGTTAAGAGACTCCTCAGGTTCTGTTAAAGAACGTACCGAGGAGCCCCTGGGTAAATTAAACAAGGTTTACGGTGCGCATTTCGCGTGGCCTACCATGTGCACGCATGCAGGGAAGGGAGGCGGAACCACAACCACTGACTCAACCAGGAAGTGAGCTCCTCCTGGGCTAACCCACCTTACTCACCATGCATCGTGTGAATGCCGAAGTGAAGCGAACGCAAAACAACTCTATTGCGAGTTATAAACAAGCCTAAGGGTTTTGAGCAACCCTACTCTAACGCTCCGTCTATAGACGAGCAAACACTTTCCTTTCTTACCTGTGAAGAGAGAACAAGGATGAATTGAGGTACAGAGAAAGCGTCACAGCGTGTGAATGCCTCAAGTAGGCACATGCGTTGCGAGCACAGCGCATATTCTAACCCTACGTGCGCGCTGCGCGCTCCATTCGCATCGCATACCTTTCATTCCTGTTAAGACCTGTGCAGAGCAAAGGAGATGAGCGCCCGAACCCCGAACGAACACAGCGTTGACAACCCTAACGTTTTAACGAAGCAACAAAAACACGAACGCAATGCATGCGTGTGAGATGACATTGGCATACCTGAGAGGTGGGTTGTCCACCTGCTCTGTGGTGTGGGTTCGGTTTGAATACTTTTCCCTCAAGTTTATAAAAATTTTGATCCAACTGTGCAAAAATTTCCTTTAGCAATTTAAAAACTACGGCTCATACCTTCTTTTTCAAAAGCCGTTTACGCTTGCGCAACCTTTTTTTTGAGGTCTGCCTCCTTTGCGCTTGTCTGCAACTTTGAGTTGGGTGTAAAAATGACGATTTCTCGCGTGATTTGATAGGGGTAGCGATTTGGTTTGTAAATTGCTACCCCTTTCGCTGAACCGCAGGAATCACTCCCTGTTGGTTACATTTTCTTTTTTTTTGAGCTCCTGGAGATCTGTGTCCTCCATTGGGAGTATTGCTCCGCCCTGGCCCTTGGTCAGGACGTTTACCAAAACGCTGTTTATACAGCGATCGCCGTCCGCACCAGAGCGTTCGACTGTACCCGAGTGGGCAAGCACATGTGCTCTAGGGAGGGAGTCCTGGGTTCAAACCCCCTACCCCCAAATTTTTATCAAACGTTTTCGTCGCACGCCGGCGACTTTTGAGGAATGTCCCATCGAAGGGACATCATTCACGGTACATTACACTGTTTTTTGAGGGTACCTACAGGCTTCTGTGAACTGATGAGGATGCTTTTGGTATTTTTAATGCATTTTCTGAGGTAATTTGGGGAATGCTTGAGCCTTTCTCCTTGGCCTAGCTAGCTAGTACTCCTGGGGGGAGTAAGAAAAAGTGACTGCCATGTCTTTCTTGGAGGGCTTGATCCAGGCCAAGCCCCCCTTAAAACTCTTTTGTTGATGCTAAGACTAACCTAAGTACTTTTATCACTCTTTTAAAGCCTAAAGTACACTTTCTCAAAGTAACTAGGGTTGTAACCCTAGCCCCCCCCATGAAGTTCACCCGTACCACTCAACTGAGCGGAGGTACCTTCCTTCATGGAGGATATACCGAAATAAAATAGGCATTTCATGCTTTAGGCCTTGGAGGGTAAGCCTAGTGGTCTCCCACCCCAAGACCCCTATACTCAATTGTTTCTACCACTTATTGTGGTTCTACGTTTTAACTGTTTCTGAATGCAGTTGCTTGGCCAAGTCATTTTCTGTGCTTGCCTGACATCTATGCCCCACATTCCTAACCAGCATTATTTCACCCAAAAGAGTGCACATGAAGTGCCTAATGCTTTCTTGGAGGCTAGAGTCAGTCCAGTTTTCATATAAAATCTTTTGCATTATCGATTTGTGATTGAATCTTTGTGTTTATATCTGCATTGTCTATCTGCAGCCCTTCTGTGTTACACTGGATTTCAAAACTATTCATTCATTCGATCCACATCCTGTTCTTGCTCTACTTGCTGCTTTGATTTGGGTTTTCAACTTCAAAACCTGCAGGATTTCATCAAAATATATCTAGGGCATTATTCAAGGACATCTTTCTGTTTCCGATGGTTGTTGGTGTTGCGGCGTGGGGCGGCGGGTGTTGGTGTTTGTCGTCGCCCTGGGCTGCCGGTGGGGATGTGGCTTGTCGTGCTGGTGTGGGGCGTGCTGGTGGTTTTGCGGGGGTCGGTTTGGAGTTGTCCTTTTCTCTTTCTTGCTGTGGGATCGGTGGAGTGCTTGTGGGTGTGGTTCTCAGCTGTCTGTTGGCTGTGCTTGTGCGTATGGTTCTCTCTTGTTCTTGCCTGGGGACTGGTGTTCTTTCTGGTGGTCTCTCGCTGTGTCTTGTGAAGGGGTAGGTTGGTGTGGTCTGCTGCTCCTGGTTCGGGCCTGTTTGCTGGTCTTGCTTGGCATGGTAATCCCCCGCCGTCGTTGGCCAGGGGTCTGGCAGTGAGGTTGCTTTGGTAGTAGGTGAGTGTTTGCGGGCGTGGGCTCCTGCCATTTCTGTTCGGGGGCCGTTTGTTGTGTGGGAGGGTCTTGCGGGTGTTGTTTCTCGACTGTCCCACCAGTCAGTGTGGAGGGCTGTCTGCGTTGCTTCTCGCCATTCATGGCTGGTGTGGCTCGTGATGGTGTTGCCCTGGCCCATCACCAATCCTGGCAGATTGTCTGGGGTGCTGTTTCCCGTCCTCCCTGGCCGGGTTCCGCCGTTCGGGTCGGCGGTTGGTACCTCACCATTGCTGGTTGAGGGTCCTGGGTGCAGTTTCCAGCCATTGCTGGCCTGGGCCTGCTGCCGATATGGGCGGGTGGGGGGTCTCCTACCTTATGTGTGCCTGTGTCGCGGGCGGCTGGGTGTGTGTGGTCTTCCTGTACTGTGTGGCGTGTGGTGTGTGTGTGCTTCCGCTTGCCATGTGTGTCCGCGGTGTAGGTGCTGGTGTTGGTGAGGGGGGCTGGTTGTTGTTTGGGCGCGGGCTGGTGTGCGTGTGTGTTTGTGTGTGTGCGGTGTCAACGGAGGAGTGTGGGTGCTTGGCCCCGCCACTCCCTGGGGAAGCCTGTTTGTGGTCTTTGCGGGTGGTCCCTCACCACTCCTGGCAGAGGGCCCTGGACGCAGTTCCCCGCCATTCCTGACCAGCGTCTGCTGCTGGCGTTGGTGGTCCGTCCCTTGCCAAATCCGGACGGAGGGCGCTGGCCTGGCTCCCCGCCGTTCACGGCGGGGGTTGCCTGCTGGGGTTGTTGGTTGGTTCCTTTCCAATCCTGGTGGAGGGTCCTGGGCGCAGTTCCCCGCCATCTGTGGCTGGGTTCTGTTGCTCGGGTTGGTGGGTCGTCCCTCGCGAATCCTGGTGCAAGGTTCTGGGCGCAGCTCGCCGGCATTCCCGGCTGCAGTCTGCCGCCGGGATAGGTGGGTTGTACCTTGCAGATCCTGGGGGAGGGTCTGTGCCCAGCGTTGGTTGGTGGTCCCTCGGCAATCCTGGTGGACGGTCGTTGGTGCAGTTCCCCGCCATGCCTGGTTTGGGGGAACTTCGCCACTCCTGGCGGAGGGCCCTGGGTGCAGTTCCCCGGGATTCCTATCTGGGGTCTGCTGCTGGTGGTAGTGGTTGGTCCCTTGCCAATTCAGGCGGAGGGTCCTGGATGCAGTTTGCCGCCATTCCTGGCTGGGCTATGCTGCTGGTGTTTGTGGGCTTTCTCTCCCCAATCATGGCGCAGGGCCCTGGGTGCAGTTCCTGGCCATTGCTAACTGGGGTCTGCTGCTAACGATGATGACCGGTCCCTCGCCAATCCCAGGGGAGGGCCCTTGGTGCAGTTCCCCGCCATTCCTGGCTGGGGTCTGCTGCTGGCTCTGCGGGGTGGTCCCTCGGCAATCCTGACGGAGGGCTCTGGGTGCAGTTCCGGACCATTGCTTGCTCGGGTCTGCGGCTAACATTTGTCCTTGGTGCGTTTTCCCGCCCTTTCCGGCTTAGGTCTGCTGCTGGTGTTGCTTGGTTGGGCTTTGCCAATTCGTGGCAGAGCGTCCCGGGTGCAGTTTTGGCTGGGGTCTGCTGCTAATGATGGTTGGTGGTCACTCGCCAATCCTTGGGGAGGGGTCTGGGTGCAGTTCCCCGCCCTACTTTGGTTGGGTCTGCTGCTTGTGTTGGTGGGTCGTCCCGCAACAGTCTCAGCGGAGGTTCCCGGCTGCAGTTCCCCGCCATATCTGGCCAGGGTCTCCTTCTGGTGTTCATGGGTGGTCCCTCGCAAATTCAGGCGGAGGGCACTGGGTGCAGTTCCCTTTCCTTCCTGGTGGTGGGTGGTCCCTCGCTGATCCAGGCAGAGGGTCCCGGGTGCAATTCCCCGCCATTCCTGGCTGCGGTCTGGTGCTTGTCTTGGTGGCCGATCCCTCTCCAATCCTTGCAGAGGGTCTTGGGTGCAGTTCCCAGCCATTCCTGGCCGCAGTCTGCTACTGCTGTTGGTGGGTGGTCCCACGCCAATCCTGGTAGAGGGCCCTTGATGCAGTTCCCCGCTATTCCTTGCTGGGGTCTGCTGCTGGTGTTGGTTGCTGGTCCCTTGTCAATCCTGGCAGAGGGCCCTGGGTTCTGTTCCCCGCCATTCATGGCTGAGTTTTGCTGTCACTGTTGGTGGGTGTTCCCTCGCGCATCCTGGCGAAGGCTCTTGGGTGCCGTTCCCTGCCATTTCCGGATCGAGTCTGCCCCTGGTGTCCTTTGGTGTTCTTGCTGCTGCGTGTGGGTGTGACGCAGCCACCGTCCAGTGGCTCCCCCCGGAGGAAGGGGCGTTCAGCTTACTGTGGCGCATTTCAAATAACAGGGGCCTGCATACGATGACGCCCTGTCCCGGCTGGGCGACATTCCAGGACCCCTGCTCCTCATGCTCCCCACCGACCGGGAGCTGGACGGCTGCGACAGGCTGAAGGTGGGGTGGGAGGCGGTCGCGGATGGCACCCTGCTGGCCCTCCTCCACCGGGGCACCACAGATTAATGCCGATGGGACGCTCTTGTGCCCCATCTGACGGGGCATCACACCTATATGACGACCCCCCAGAGGTACCCCCGCCCGGTGCCGGATGACCTCTTAGCGGCCTTCCACGACCAAGGGATACTCCCCGACGACACATGGCAAGCGGTCCGACAGAAAACGCTCCGTAGGGACTACTGGTGCCGCGTCTGCGCCTGCCTGCTGGAGGTCGGGGGCCCCCTCCGACACCGGTACTTCTCGCTACGCCGCCATGGCCCCTGGTATCCGTCCTCCCATCTCTCCGCACGCCTGCCACCTCTGCGGGGAGTCCAACACGGTATCCTCCGCCACGCCCACGGGCACCAAAAGGTGCACGCACTGCTCCCAGGTGGCCACGTGCCCCTGGCCCGAGCCAGCCGCGGGCCCGCGCCGGCGCACGGAGGAAGAGGCGCTGCAGCGGCGCATTGAGGGCGCGGAGACCCCCTCACACAGTCAAGCGGGCCCGGCGGGTGCCGCCCTGCTGTGGATCCACTGGCACCGGAGGGACCCCACGTCCGTCGCGCACCTGTGGCACGTGTTCGCGACCTGACCTCCACCTGACGCCGCGCATTGCAGAACCCGCAGCACAATGCGCCGCCAAAGGGTGAACGGGACGAAGCATGCCCCGGCCCAGCGCGGGGCACAGGAGGCGACCCTCCGGGGCCTGGTAGCGGGCACGGTGGCGGAGGCGCACGCGGCTCATGCCGCCACCCTGCACGGCCCGGCGGGCAGCGCGAGGACCTTCCTCGTGCCCGCTTTTCTCGCAGTTAAACGCAAAGTAAGGGCATGAGTGTGTCCACGAGATCAATACCTTGATATTGACCTTAAAATGTTCAGATTGGCAGGCACAGAGGTTGAAAAGTTCACACTTTTCTAGCCAAAAACCACTTCCTTTCATGGTTTTAGGGTCTATGGAGGCCATGTAGAGGGCCTTACAGGGCTGTAGGAGGTGGTATAGAGGTGATATATGAACAAATTGTCATCACCATTGGTAGAAGCCTACATGACAAGCGGTGTTCTGCCTTTATTCTAGGCTATTCATCCCTTTCTCATGCACCATGGGGCCCAATATCCATATGGTTCATAGGTAGGGTTTTAATCACCTATCACCGTCCACACGCATGTTTGGGGCTTGGGCTGGTATTGTATGCATTTGGATGATAAGAACTACATACAAAATGATGCTATATGCAATGGGATGAACGATGAATATTTGAGGTGTTTTTGACCCTATTTTGCACCGTTTGTGTTCCATTTCCATATGGTTCATAGGCAGGCTTTTGCGTGCCTATCACCGTCCACACACATGTCTGGGGCTTAGGTTGTTATTGTAAGCATTTGTATGATAAGTGCAACATATAATATGATAGTATGTGCATGAGAATGGGATGAACGATGAACATTTGAGGTGTTTTTGGCCCTATTTTGCACCGTTTGTGGTGCAATATCCATATGGTTCATAGGTAGGGTTTCGATCACCTATCACTGTCCACACATGTTTAGGGCTTGGGTTGGTATTGTATGCATTTGAATGATAATAACTACATAAAATATGATGGTATGTGCATAAGAAAGGTATGAACGATGAACATTTGAGGTGTTTCTGGCCCTTCTTTGCACCGTTTGTGGTGCATTTCCATATGGTTTATAGGTAAGCCTTTGCGTGCCTATCACCGTACACACACATGTTTGGGGCATAGGGTGGTATTGGAAGCATTTGAATGCTGGGTAAGAAATAAAACATGATACTACGGGCACAAGCATGGGATGAACAATGTAGTTTTGAGGTGTTTTGGGCCCATTTTTGCCCCTTTTGTGTTCCATATCCACGGTGGACAAGTATTGCAAATTTGTTGTCATACCTGACGCTGTTCTAAACCATGCCCTTGTTGCGTGCTGTGTGCGCCAAGAGGAGGTATTTCCTTTGTATTACGCCTTCCCGGGTAAGGTTAGCGAAGGGTGAAAAGACGGTGATAGAACATGAGATTGCTCCAGACCATATATTCTAATATACAACGATTGTCTTACTGCCTTCATGCCCTTGTTGCGTGCTTTTTGTGCCAAGGGCTAAGCAATGGCTCCTTCCAAGAATGAAAAAGGTGGTGATTCAAAAGCCTGAGATGCCAGCCTTGGTGCCTGCCGATTGTCATATAGGCAAAGGGGGACGTGGAAGAAGGGGCGCAACAAGGAAAAGGCGGAGCATGGGAAAATTGCGAAAGTTTAGACCCGGAGCTAGAAAGGCTCCTTGCAGGGCATTGTGTTAAGGAAGACCAAAGTATTGAAGTCCGGACGTTCAATTACATCAAATGTGGTATGTCCACAGATGTGCAAACCGGTGAAAAGCGGGTCTTGTTTTGGTACGGAATGCTGATTATACCAAAAAAATACCAGAACCATACAAGAACAACCTATGCATGAGTTTCCCAAAAGATTACTTCTATTGGTTCAAACACGCTGATGTCTTCCCAACCCTTCCCCCTGGATTGCCCGCCTTCTTCAACGATGGGTGTGATGTACCGAGTGATGAAACATCCGACTACGGCGAGGCACCTTCTGATGAGAGCTCGGAAAATGAAAGTAGTGATGATGAGGGCGATGGTGACGATGGGACAACTCGGAGGATGGCGCAAGTAGCACACCCAAAGCCAAAAAGGAAAAGAAGAAGTAAACTAAACCAATGCCCCCAAAGTTGAGGAAGTATACCAAAAAGAGTAGGTCACCCGATGTCTCCGAGGAAGCGTTGGCATCAAGAATAGCCGAAGCAACTGAGCATATGACACGTATGGAGCTGTTTAAGCACGAAAGTGCTTACTCAAAACATTATTTGATCAAACTCTGCGAGAACCTTTGTGTTAGCGGTATGAGTTCCAAAACGATACCAGAGCGCTTGAGGACAGAAGTAAGAGTGGAGCCCTCACAATCCAAAAACTGTTTCCACCGCACAAAACGCAAGTGAGCTTCAAACCTGTGGACATATCACTGAGCAGCATTCGACAGGCATCTATTGCTGTTCAATGCTTGCTGCTGTTGTTGCCTGCCGTGCGCACATTTGTCGTTCCATAGTTACCACATTTTGACATGCATTGATTGGAAACGCTTCATAGGCCGGCAGTTCGGTGCTTTGTGTGACTTTATGTCACTCAGAGGGAGAAGCCCAGAAAGGCAGAGAACCCCACCACAAAGCAAGACAAAGACCAGAGCAACGGGGAGTGTAGTGGTAAGGGACGGGAGAAAATGCAGGCAGATGGGGAAGGACGGCAAGAGGTACCCTTCCAATGTTGTCAAATGTTGTTCATTTCGTGCATACCTATCAAATCTTAGGTTTGACGTTTTCGCATGTCTCCAGGAGCACACAGAAAGGGAGGAAGTGCAGAAGGGAGCCAGAGCAAAAGAGGACAGAAAGAAGGCAGAGGCGGCAAGCGGCCGAAAGCAAGCGGACGAGGAGCAACAGCAAAAGGTAACCTTCCAAACATCTGCAGTTGCGCTCTCTCAATTCTGTGCATACATATCGCGTTTATTTTTCTCTGACTGACCGAGATGGGATTTTTTTTCTTGCATGTTCCCAAGAGTGCATCGAACGAGAGGAGGCGGAGTGGCGAGCTCCAAATACAGTGAGAGGGCGGTACTTGGGTCTAGGTACGCACCGAGCGAGGCAAGCGGATGAGGAGCAACAGCAAAAAGTTACGTTCCAAAGTTGTGCAGTTAGGGTCTGTCATATCGCGTTAATTTCTCTCCGACTGACCGAGATGGGATTTTTTTTTTGCATGTCTTCAGGGAGCGCACGAAACGAGAGGAGGCGGAGAGGCGAGACAGAGCAGAAGAGGACAAAAAAAAGGCGGAGGCAGCGCACCGACCAAAGCAAGCGGATGGGGAGCAACAGCAAGAGGTAAGGTTCCAAAGTTGTGCAGTTAGGGTCTTTGAATTCTCTGTATGCATATCGTGTTAATTTCTCTCCGACCGACCGAAATGCGATTTCGATTTTTACATGTCCCCAGGAGCGCACCGAGCCAGAGGAAGCCGAGACGCAAGACAGCGCAGAACAGGACATAAAAAAGGCGGAGGCTGCAAAGAGTCAAAAGCAAGCGGATGAAGAGCAAGAGCAAAGGGTAACCTTCCAGGAGCCCACACGGAGTTCTGCAGTTACGCTCTCTCGTGTTCATTTCTTTCCAATTGACGGAGATCAAATTTTTTTTTTCCATGTCCCCAGGAGCGCACCGAACGAGAGGAGGCGGACGAAAAGAGGGCAAAGCAATTGGACAAGGAGCAACAGCAAAATGTAACCATGCAAATTTCTGCAGTACCGCTCTCCCCATTCTGTGCATACGTATCGTGTTCATTTCTTTCCAATTGACGGAGATCGGACTTTGTTTTTTGAATGTCCCGAGGAGCGCACCGAGCGAGAGGAGGCGGGCAGAAAGAAAGCGAAGGCGGAAAAGCGTCAAAAGCAAGTGGATGAGGAGCAACAGCAAAAGGTAAACATGCAAATTTCTGCAGTACCGCTCTCCTGATTCAGTGCATACGTATCGTGTTCATTTCTTTCCAATTGACGGTGATCGGACTTTGTTTTTTGCTTGTCCTGAGGAGCGCACCGAACGAGAGGAGGCGGACAGAAAGAGGGCAAAGGCGGGAAATCGTCGAAAGCAAGTCGATGAGGAGCAACAGCAAAATGTAACCATGCAAATTTCTGCAGTACCGCTCTCCCCATTCTGTGCATACGTATCGTGTTCATTTCTTTCTAATTGACGGAGATCGGACTTTGTTTTTTGCATGTCCCGAGGAGCGCACCGAGCGAGAGGAGGCGGGCAGAAAGAAAGCGAAGGCAGCAAATCATCAAAAGCAAGTGGATGAAGAGCAACAGCAAAAGGTAAACATGCAAATTTCTGCAGTACCGCTCCCCCGATTCAGTGCATACGTATCGTGTTCATTTCTTTCCAATTGACAGAGATAGGACTTTGTTTTTTGCTTGTTCCGAGGAGCGCACCGAACGAGAGGAGGCGGACAGAAAGAGGGCAAAGGCGGCAAATCGTCAAAAGCAAGTGGACGAGGAGCAACAGCAAAATGTAACCATGCAAATTTCTGCGGTACCGCTCTCCCCATTCTGTGCATATGTATCGTGTTAATTTCTTTCCAATTGACGGAGATCGGACTTTGTTTTTTGCATGTCCCCAGGAGCGCACCGAACGAGAGGAGGCGGACAGAAAGAGGGCAAAGGCGGCAAATCGTCAAAAGCAAGTGGATGAGGAGCAACAGCAAAAGGTAACCATGCAACTATGTTCAGTACTGCTCCCTCGATTCTGTGCATACGTCTCGTGTCCATTTCTTTCCAATGGACGGAGATTGGACTTTGTTTTTTGCATGTCCCCAGGAGCGCACCGAACGAGAGCAGGCGGACAGGAAGAAGGCGGAGGCGGCAAAGCGTCAAAAGCAAGTTGATGAGGAGCAACAGCAAAAGGTAACCATGCAAAATTCTGCAGTACCGCTCTCTCGGTTATGTGCATATGTATCGTGTTAATTTTTCTTCAATTGACGGAGATCTGATTTCGATTTTTGCATGTCCCCACGAGCACACCGAACGAGAGCAGGCGGAGAGAAAGAAGGCGGAGGCGGCAAAGCGTTAAAAGCAAGTGGATGAGGAGCAACAGCAAAAGGTAACCATCGAAAGTTCTGCAGTAACGCTCGCTCGATTCTGTGCATATGTATTGTGTTCGTTTCCTTCCAATAGCCGGATATCGGTTTTTGTTTTTTGCATGTCCCCGCGAGCGCACCGAACGGGAGGAAGCGGAGAAGCGACAGGAGAACCGGCAAGCGCAAAACGTGTACACGGCATCAGAGCGCAAGACCGAAAGCGAGGGTCCGGACGTTATCGCTCTTCCACTGCCTCCATGATTCAGCCGAAAGCAAACAGAGCCTCTCAAGGTTTTTGCATTCCTGTCACTGTAACCCTCAGCAAAATGTAGGATGATCTGCCTGTCCGACGGCCACCACATCAGCAACTCTTCTAACCCTTGGCAACAGAGAACAGGATCATGCGAGGTTTCATTGGCGTCAAAAAAGACGCAGGGCTGCGGGGTTCTGACAGTGTCATGCAGGCAGCCATGTGCTCTTGTGAGCTCCAAATACAGTGGCACGGAGGTACTTGGGTGCAGGCACCAATCAGCGTTGTAACAACTATTTCGCATACCACTCCACGTTGCTGTAGGCTGTTTTTTAACTTTCTCTTTCCTAAGATGTTAGAACCTTCCAGACCAGGACGGCCCCAACTGCCTGAATGGCAGCTTTCACAGACGCCAGAAAGCAAGCCAACACACACAGCCTTGTGAGGTCGTATGCGAAGCAGTTGCATTGCAAGCACCTCATTGCGGAGCATGCAGTCAAGCCATCAGTCAATCGAGACAGACTGAGGGCAAGATCGGCCACATTTGACCAATTGAGGGATACGCTCATTGCAAAGTTTCCGACCCATGATACATGGGAAGATTTCATTCGCGCGCGCAGGAATAATGATGGCAATGGTCAGGGGGTGTATAGGACAGGCGTGACCAAACTCATGCAGCTTTTGACAGCTGACATGGGGATTGCTACCACACCGGTAGGTGCGTACCTAGACCCAAGTACCGCCTTGTATTTGAAGCTCGCAAGAGCACATGGCTGCCTGCATTACGCTGTCAGAACCCCGCAGCTCTTCGTCTCTTTTGACGCCAAGAAAATGTACGGGCGCCTCAAATGCTACCTCCTGAGCGTACATCTACCGCAGGCATGTCAGCCACGCCAACTCCTTCTGCAACTTCCTCTCGCGAGATACCTGGACCAGGATGATCACATCAAAACCTCGTCGCAGTTTGAGTGCATGGACCTGCTTCCTGCCCTCGAAAAGGCGTTGGAGAGCGGCTGCGGTGGTGAAAGCATGGGGCTAGTTTTTTGTTCTGATTATGCAGCTTACTACCAAACAACAGGGACGCCTCCACCAACAGCAGATTGCTGTTGTGTGGAGTGCTATGGTTCAAAAGATCTCTGGAAGCAACTTGATTGGATTCGGCAGTCTTTGCAGGATTTTCACAACTACACTTCACGCTGTGCTCCCTTCTTTCGCCTCATGAAATGTCGCCTCACCTGCGTGTATGATGTACACCACTGCAACAATCACGTCTTGGCAAACAGGGTGATCAACCCCCTGTGGTTCTGGACCAGAGCAAACCTGCCTGAGGAATACACTGTCCAATGGATTCGGGCCACCTCGCTCTCCTGTCGCCATCCTGTCGCCTCCCTGTCGCCTCCCCGTCGCTGTTTTGGCACTTTTAGCCCCCTTACGCTCCCCTGTCGCTTGCCTGTCGCTCTCCTGTCGCTGTCCTGTCGCTCCCCTGTCGCTCCCCTGTCGCTTCCCTGTCGCTTTCCTGTCGCACTCCTGTCGCTATCCTGTCGCTTCCTGTCGCTTCCTGTCGTTTCCTGTCGCCATGCTAATTTTTGCCTGGCGCCTTCCTGTCGCTCTCCTGTCGCTCTCCTGTCGTTCCCTCCTGTCGCTCTCCTGTCGCTATTTCCTGTTGCCTCCCTGTCGCCCTCCTGTCGCTTGCCTGTCGTCTTCCTGCCGCCTCCCTGTCGCCTCCCTGTCGCCTCCCTGTCGCCTCCCTGTCGCCCGATGTGGTAACTTGTCGCTCTCCTGTTGCTTGCCTGTCGTTTGCCTGTCGCTTTTCCGTCGTCTTCCTGCCGCCTCCCTGTCGCCTCCCAGTCGCCTCCCTGTCGCCCCCGTGGTAACCTGTCGCTCTCCTGTCGCTAGCCTGTAGCTTGCCTGTCGCTTGCCTGTCGCCTTCCTGTCGCCTCCCTGTCGCCTCTCTGTGGCCTCCCTGTCGCCCAACGTGTTACCCTATCGATGGAAAGCCAAAAACACCTCAGGCAGGCAGTTCGATAGTAACAAAAATGTTCTTTGTTCATGCCAAATTGTCAGATCTCGCCTTAGCAAACCTCCCCCAAGGCGTGCAAAGCAATGATGCAAATCGCAGATCGATGGTCTTCCTGTCGCCTTCCTGTCGCCTTCCTGTCGCAAAAAAACACCCTGCCGCTCTCCTGTCGCTCGCCTGTCGCTCTCCTGTCGCTCTCCTGTCGCTTTCTCCTGTCGCCTCCCTGTCGCTTCCCTGTCGCCGTTAGCCCTGTTGCCCTTCGGTCGTCTTCCTGTCGCTTTCCTGTCGCTTATCCTGTCGCTATGTCTTGTTTCCTGTCGCTTCCCTGTCGTCTCCCTGTCGCCACCCTGTCGCCGCCCTGTCGCCTTCCTGTCGCCCTCCTGTCGCACCTCCCCTGTCGCCTTCCTGTCGCCTGCCTGTCGCTTCCTGTCGCTTCACTGCCGCTTTCCTGCCGCTGGCGTGTCGTCTTCCTGTCACCACCCTGTCGTCTTCCTGTCGCCACCCTGTCGCCTTCCTGTCGCTCCCTGCCGCATTTCACCGTCGCCTGCCTCGCGTGGCCCGAATGTAATGGAAGACAATTTTGGAGAAACATTTTACGCGCTTTCCGCCCTACCCACCCTTCAAAGAAGCTATTGGCAAAAGGGACTGGTCACCCCAAAACATTGTCACGAAGGATATCCTGAAGGAGGACTCTTTTTGGAAAGCCCTGACCGATCTGTTCCCGCGAACGGAAAATAGTCTCACAGTCAAACGAAACGGTGAGGTTCTGCAGGACCCAATACACCAATATTTGAAAATGATGCTGATTCTGATGGTCCAGCTGAACAGCTGGAGTCCGGAGGGTGCTGACCAGCGTGATGACATGTGCCGTGAAGCACACCAGCTCTTATTGGACCTCGCTTTTCCCCTGCGACGGTTCGGAGTCCCGATTCATTTTTTTTTGGAGCACTACACCCCCCGGCTGTGCAAACATGGCAACCTCGTGGGCATGTCATCGGAGGGGGGCGAGCATGTCCACCAGCCCCACTCCAAGATTGTGCAAAAATGCCCCTCTCGCCCACGAGGGAAATGCGCAGTGAGACTGGTGGAGATCATGAAGCACGTCAGGCTCTGATTGGGGCTGTGGAGGCAAGGCTGGCTGTGTCCAACTCTCTAGTACAGGCATGAACCGAAGTTGCCAGCTGACAACTAGCGGTATACCACTTTCTTGCCACCACATCCCTTGGCTTGTCACAGATATACTACTTTTGGCCATTTTTTGCTGACGTTGCTAATGTTTCATTGTTAATGGATTGAGCTAGTTCTTGGAATTCATGCTGATATTTTCAGTACCTCTCTGTATCTCTCTCCACTTCTGTCGTCAACAGGATCCATTGAAGAGAGCCAATGGGATGCCGCTTGCATTGATGAAGCCCCTGATTGACGCAATTCAGAAATTGGGCCGAAGTCTGTAGTACAATGTGACTGGGGGCTGGAAGGGCCTGTGGAATCCCTGCTGCTGACATCATCAAGCATCTTGAGCGGATCTGCCCTGTGTTCGGAATGGCTTGCCCCGGTGCTGCCCAAGTGATAACGCTCACAGATCGTCCGGTCCTCTGTCAGCTGGTTAACATGGAGGGCCTGCTAATGATTTGTCCTGTGTGCTTGGGCCGAGAGGCCAGTCATTTTTGCGTAATGCATACACTTGACACAATTCAGTACAGCTCAACGCCTCTGTCATTGTCACAAGGTGACACTGTGTTTCTGCCAGTTGAGGAGCACCGGATGCTGCGATAGTTGTGTCGAGGCATTAATTTTTTTGCTGCCATACCATTCTCGAGTTCGAAAAATGCACCATTCGTGTCCGACAATAGCTGTTGGATCAGCAAACATTTACGGCCGTCCAGTGTGCACTGGAATGTCCTGCAGCACGGTGGCAATGTGCAGATCTATGATCGCCTGAGCGATGCTGCGGTTCTGCTGCACACCCAATTGTTGTGGAGGCCCACTGTGCGTTGTCCCGGTCTGTCGCGAAAAGGGCAGCCCCTGTTCCCAGGCAGGTGGACAGTCCAGCTTGAACGGGGGGTCACTCTTTTAGTATTAGCCGTGATTTGTACCAATCTGTCTGCCTGGGATGTCTCGGCATCTGAGCATCCTGCTGTACGGCAGGGCAGGCAGACTTCAGATCTCTTCTGCGGTTTTCAGAATTCACCCTCACAGAAATTGCCCCGACTGACAAGCAGGGCTGTGAAGCAGGGCAGACCTTGATGGAAGGTTTGGATTTCGGGCAGTGCATTTATTTCCAGGTTCCTCAGAGGTGTCAGTCCTGCGGTCTGCACCAGGCTAAGCGTGAACTGGCATATGAGGAAAGTCGGCGGAGCACACGTCTCCCTGAGATCACAAACCTCAGTACCACAGCGGTGAAGAAGGAATCCGTCACTACCAATGGGAAACCAAAACCGAACCCGAAACAGAATTCAACCACAAAGCCACCACCAAAACCGAAAGCAAAACCGAAACCAAAACCAGAACCAAAACCAAAAGGCCAGAGAACGGAAGTCCACCAAGCAAAAAGCCGAAGAAGGAAGAGACAGGCAGTGGGAGGGTAAGAGAAGAGGCTGACCTTGTTCAGCGGCTCTTGGCTGCACTGCAACAAAGAACCCAACAATAAAAAAACCGAAAAACCCCCCTGAAGCGCAAACGCGCACAAGGTGAAAACAAGAAAAAAAGCAAGGGAACCGGGACTCAGGAGAGCACATGTCTCCGCAGGTGTCTCAGGTGTCTCGACAGGTGTCTCCGAACCTCTCTGGGCAGGAGTTGCAGGAGGAGCAGCAGCAGCAGCAGCAGCAGCAGCAGCGGCAGCAGCAGCAGCAGCAGCAGCAGTTGCAGCTGCAGATGCAGAGGCAGACCCAAGTGCAGCAGCAGCAGCAGCACTAGCAGATGCACCAGCAGGCCCAGCAGCAGCAGCAGGAGCAGCAGCATATGGGTCCTTTGCAAATGAACATGCTAGTTGCCATGCCCATGGCCATGCCAATGCCAGCCATGAACGTGCACCAGCTCCAATTGCCCATGCAGCCCATGCAGCCCATGCAGCAGCTTTGTTCGACCATGTGCAGCATGCAGCCCTTTGGTTTTCCAATGTACCGGCCCTATTAGCAGCGCCTCCATATACGTCTTTTGGTCTTTTCCCTCTCCAGTTCACCTCTTTGTGGTTTGATGTGTCCCCACCTCCCACCCTCTGATCCCCCCCCCCCATGTGACTACCCGGCAGTTATCTGCGCTCTGCCAAGTTGCGTTTCAACCATGGAGGTAGGAGCACCCTGGGGCAATGCCTCCTCTGCACCAGTCGGAGCCGCCCTGTGTGCTGCCCAGTCAGCTATTTGGTTTCCTTTTTGTCCTCCTAAGAGTTCGATGTATGCTTGTGTAGGTGCGGTCTGTGGACGGCTATACCCACGCTGCACTTGATTTGTTTCGCCTTGGCGGATGGAAGGGGTAAAGAGGAAAAACTACTGCGCACAAAATTGCACCCTGGGAACTTTGGGGCCCCCTTGATGTAGAGTTGGATGTCAGCAGTTCAATTCTGCGAGGGAACTCTGATTTTCCTCTCCACGCAGGTGCCCTTCTTATACTTTGCATGTATTTGCACCCTGAATCAGCAGGAAATGCTGTTTTTTACGCCTATGGTTCATTTTTTATGATACAATTGACAGTGTGAACTTTGTGATGGTGCCTCATTCGCCTCTTTAGAGCTTGGAGATTTAAGTTTTTTGCTGTGTTTGTGAATACGGCAGGATTATATCTCTGGAAGTGCAGATACCTGAGCTCTGTGATCATTATGCCATTTGTGCGATGTTGAACTGATTGAGAGAACCACATGCTCAGATGCTCAGAGTGGTGCAGCTTGTTGCGATTGTCCTTTGTTTTCATTACCATTGGTGGTTCCTTGGATTCGAATGCACGAACGTTTTGTAGGATCATTGACGACCGCCGGGGTCGGGGACGGACCCCCTGAAACGTGTTTGCAGTTGTATTGGAGCAACATATCATGGGTTGCAAAGCCACCAGCACAAGAAAAAAATCAGTTTTCGCCCAAAAATGGCCATGAATTACCAATTTTTTGCCGAAGACAGTGTGTCTTTTGTTATTCATTATGCACTTTGCGCAATGATGAACTGATTGAGAGAACCAGGTGCTCAGACGCTCAGAGTGGTGGGGCTTGTTGCGATTGTCCTTTGTTGTCATTACCATTGGTGGTTCCTTGGATTCGAGTGCACGAACGTTTTAATAGGATGATTGACGACCGCCGGAGTCGGGGACTGACCCACTGAAATGTGTCTGGAATTGTATCGGAGCAACCTATCAGGGGATTTGAGAAATTCACACTTTTCTAGCCAAAAACCACCTGTTCTCATGGTTTTAGGGTCTATGGAGGCCATGTAGGAGGATTTACAGGGCTGTAGGAGGTGTTATAGAGGTGATATATGAACAAATTGTCATCACCATTGGTAGATGCCTGCATGACAAGCGGTGTTTTGCCTTTATTCCAGGCTATTCATCCCTTTCTCATGCACCATGGGGCCCAATATCCATATGGTTCATAGGTAGGGTTTTGATCGCCTATCACCGTCCACACACATGTTTGGGGCTTGGGCTGGTATTGTATGCATTTGGATGATAAGAACTACATAAACCTATTTTCATGGTACTTTTGTGCCTATACTATACTATACAGGTACGCTGGTGTGCAGCACTGTTCTGCAGCACCACCCAAGAGCAGACAAAAATACTCCAAAATAGGCCAAATTCCAGGGGTTATGATGGTTTCGGAGAAAGCTCGGGAGGGGGGAACCCCCCCATCCCTATCTTGGGGCAATCGAATTTCAAGAAAAGGTCAATTTCTGTCAGAAATCGTCTATAGGCAGGTACACCGGTGTGCAGCACTCCTCTGCACGACCAACGCAGAGCAGGCAAAAATACCCCAAAATAGCCCACATTTCGGGGTTTCTGATATTTTTGGACAAAACCGGGCGGTGGGGGGGGGGCGGCGATCGGGCGGGGCGGGGTGCAAGCCACGGAGGCCCGGGACGAGGGGCGGAGGGCAACTGAGGGAGGGTGGCAAGTGGAGGAGGAGGGCAGGCACCAGGGGTTGGCAAAGGCGCGGGCAGCAGCGCAAGGGGACGGACACAAGGGAAGGGCCAGGGTGCTCGCGGCTACGCAGGGGGGCAGGCGCACGGGCAGGGTGCCGGTACAAGCAGCAGCGGTCGAGGGCAGGCGCACACGAAAGGCAAGGGCACGGGCAGCGGAGGGGAGGACAAAGGGCACGGGAAAGGACACGGACAGGGGCACGGGAAGGACACGAGCGCCAGTGTTAGCTGGAAAGATAAGGGCGCGGGCGACAGAGGGAGGGACACGGGTCACGGGCAGGGGGGCAGGCAGGAGAGGGCGCACCAGAGCCAGGAGCCGGGGGTAGGGAGTGGGCCAAGGGCAAAGAAAGAAGGGGGAACGTGGGCCAGTGCGGGCAGGCAGGACAGGGGACGGGGATGGGGGGGCGGAGGGAGAAGCGAAGGACAGGGGAAGGGGGGCGGGGAGCCCCCGCAGCCGGACGTCCAGGCGGTGCGGTGCATCCCCCCCTGGCATCCAGCAGATGCCGGCACGGCACGCTCACCACTACCACCAGCCCATCTACAACATCGACCCCGAAATGGGGGACCTGATCCCCCCTCAGCCCCCCCGACCCCCTATCAACCGCCCCCGCATCCTACACGGCGACGCCCCGCACGACAACGCCCCTGCGGCAGGGATGGCTGCCGCCCCAGCGGCGCGGGGGTCCAGCCAAGAACCAGCACCGATGGCACAGCAGTCAAAGGCAGAGCAAGCACAGGGTTCGAATGGGCCCCCGCCGAGGCCAGAAAAAATTGGTTCCGGGACTGGAGCGCGATCCCCGACCCCCTCTGGGGGGCGAAGCCCTCCCCCTGGTAATGGAGGTATATGGGTGGCTGAGCTGGGCCACCTCGGGGACCAGCAGGGGGGTGATGAACCGGCCCGCCGATGCCGTGCTCCTCCGGAGACAGGGAGGAAGCGGGAAGTACCCCACGGAGAGCCGGGTGGACGGGAGGACCACAAAAGGGTCCTCTGGGCCGTGATTCTGGCAGGATGGCCCGACCAGGGGCGAGGTTGGCCTGCTTTCCTGGAAGCGCGGGCGGTGCTCCGCGTCACGGACGCGGAGGCCAATGTCTGGCTGCCCCTGGCCCTGCGCGCCGCCCTTTGCCACTGGCGCTACCGCCCGAGGAACCGGCTGCCGCCGCAGCCTCAGCTCCCACACAAACGAAGGCGAGCGAGATGGCCAAACCCAAAGACAATGGCCCGGCGCGCGGCAGGCCACGCGTCGGACCCCGGACGGCGAACACGGGGGGGCTTGGTGCGGACCGACGGCCCGGAGTGCCCCCCTCGGAAGGCCCAGGATCCCCGACCCTGGGCAGCCCCCGCCCAGCCGTATGGCGATGACCCAGCGCCCAGTGGGCGGGGCCTCGAACGGCGAGCAGGGAGGGAGGGCACAAACCAGCGACCCGGGCTGCTGCTCTGATGAGCACCAACCCCCAGAGCCGGGGGCCGGCCCCCCTCCCCCCCCCCGGGCACCCGCTCCAGTCTGACAGGGGGCCCCAGCCTCAGCGTGGCGTGCCGGTGAACCGATACACTGGGTTACGGGCCCAACTCTCAGGGCGAATGGAGGCAATGCTAGACCCTGTGGGCAGCAAAAGGCCCACAGGCAGCCACACTGCGCACGGTGGAGCACTGCCGACAATGGACAGGGCTCCTACCCCCCCCCTCTGCGCACAAGCCCCCCCTAAAGCGCGAATGGAACGCGAGAGCGAAGAGGTCTGCCGGCAGGGGCGTGCAGTCCCAGGGCGACAGCCAGTTGACACATGCCACATAGGCTCATGTGTGGTTTCCTGCACAGGGGGTGGGGCGCTGCGCAACGTACCTATGGCGTCTCACGGGAGGAGAATGGGACCCGCCCACACTCCTGCATAGCTAACGCCCGCCTACAGGCACCCGACGACGTCGGGGATGAGCAGCCAGCCCCCCGCGAGCCCGACCCACGGGTACGCCTGTCAGCGGGGCCCGGGGCACACCAGCTCCGCAACGAGCCCCGGGGGAAACAAGCTGACGCTGGATCGAGGGGTGAAGCCTCTGGCCCTGGGGCCGCGACGGTGCAGCGTTGCAGCTACACACCGATCTGGGGCAGGCGTCAGACAGGCCTCAGTGGGAAGTACGGGAATAGAGCAGGAACGCACAGCAGACCCCCCCCCCTCCCGACAGCACCACTTGCCGCCTGCCTTCGCGCCCTGTTGCCCTCGTGCACCTCCTGTTGCAGAGAATTACATCGCAGTCACCGTAATGGTGGCTGCAGTTAACTTTCTCCCTCTCTCGCAGCCCCCCCGAACGCCTTCTGCAATTCACAGGCAACGCCCCGACTTGATCATGGTCTCCCTCCCCTGCAGCAGACACCATGCCTGAGGCGTTCACTTCTCTCTCGCCCGCGGAACAACGTGCCAGGCTGCGCCCCACTGAGGCTTTCCCTCTCACAAACATCGTCTACTCCGAGAAAGACCGGTTGTTGCTACTCACAGCACATCACTTCAAGTCCTCCGACGTCATGCAGGGAATTCTGATGGGAGACAGCCCACTTCAGGCCAGCGTGGCCCTCTAGTGGGCTATACTGACGGGTCAGATCCTCCGTGGCGAGCTGGATGCCCTCCGACACCATTGCCGCAAATACCACTTGACAACTTTCTGGATCAGGTCGCAGCCCTCCCTCACGCGTGCCGCGACGACCTCATCCATGCTGCCTGGCAGCATTGTGCGGACTGGGACGACACCTTCTTGGCCAAGCTACAGTTTCATGGGTGCGTGGAGGTCCTGGCCGGGACGCGCAAGGCACAGCGCTTTCTGCTGCGTGTCCCACTGCTGCACTGGCTGACTGTGTGGGCTGCCGACCGTGACGGGAGCGCGGTGGGCTGCCCCAAGATCCAGAGCCTGGACCCACCAGGGAAGGAAGGGGGCAAGATCGCGGGCCCCAGCCCCCGCGGCAAGCGTGAGTGGGAACTGGAGCTCCAGCGACGGGGTGATGACAAGTCCCTGCTTGCCTCTGACGCCATAGTGGGGCTGCATGCCAAGGAGGCACCGGGCAGTGAAGAGTCACCAACGTGGCTCTCCATGCTGGACGCGCCGCTGGATGTGGACGATGAGGGGATAGAGCAACAGTTGGAATCGGTGGCCAACCTCACCGACATCGCTGCCGCGCACGCCGCACGCTCGCTGCATGCGCTCGCCCGCCCCCATGCTGTGCCCGCGCACCCACTCCAGGCCCTACAGTCTGTGGTGTCCCGACCCACACTGACGGCGGCTGCCAGATCCGCGTGGGCTGCATGCGCCACGTTCAACCGTCCCGCCATGCGCCAGGACCTCACCATGTTTCTGGAGACAGTGGCGAGTCGTTTTGGGCGCCCAAGATGCCAACCACCAAACTCTGACGGATATCCAGCAGCTACTGGATCACGCCGAGGGGACGGGGTCACAGACTGGCGAGCGGTGGCCATCGATTTCTTCAAAGACAGAGACCTCCTGGCTGCCTTCACCAACTCCTTCGCGACCATTCGAGACCTCCGCGGCCTACGCCAAGCCCTATGGGACGGCGTGGAGCAACACCTGGTGTCACCAGGCGAGGGACAGCAGGCACTTGCGGTCCTCAACCGTTCCTGGCGCCGAGACTCGGCCAGCGCGACCGGACCACAGCCGACTGTTTCTTGGCCGGAGCCCTGCAGCCGACCGACCACCTGCCCGGAATCCATCAATCTCAGGTCGCCCTTCCCCCGCCAGCAGCAGGAATAACCGCGTCGGCCTCCGTGGGGTTTCAGCCTGTGAGCCCCAGCCCAGCCACGCGGGCCGTGCGCATCTCGCACCTGGGCCGCGTCGGCGCTACTGAGTTGTCATCCGTCATGTCCCATGCGCTCGGCCTGCGAATCTTCATGACAGCCGCGGACCACAGCGGAGGATTCGGGTTTGCAGCGGTGCCGGAGGCCAAGTGTGCGAAAATCTGCCAGGGCGAGTCGGTGGCCTAACGGGAGTATGTGGTGGCGCCCTGGAAGAGCGTCACCCCGGCTTGGCGGTCTGCGACCACCAACGAGCCCTTCGCTTTGGCCACCCAGCAGGCCTTGACCATGCTGCCATCACAACGACAACCAGACACCCCCTAGAAGTCCTTCAACAAGCAACACCTCCGCTAGCTGGCGCCGAAAGCGAGCAAAAAAACGCGGGAGCAACAGGCTGCCGCCCCGAGCGCAGCGGCACCGACTGTGAGCCCCCCCTCCACTCAACCTGCACCCTTACCACCGCCGCCCCAGCTCCCAGTGCTAGAGACCTGGGCCCCACCAGACCGACGCGTAGTCCAGACATCCCCTGGCATGCCGTGGGACAACTCGCACCGGCGAGGGCTTGCGCTCTCTCAGCGCCTGCCCCCTCAACTGGCCCCCTGCACTCAGTAGTCCGTCACGTGTGCACCCTCCAAGCTCGCATGCAGTAGACCCAGCTGCCGGAGGTCTTGGTCCAGCTCGGCGTCCTAACGGCCGAGCCGCTCAGGCAGCGCCAGACGACAGCCCCCTTGGCTTGCCATGCGTGCACCCACTGTGGCACGCTCCACGCCCTCCACCCCCCGCCACTACAGCGGCCCTGCCTTCCCCATCATGCCAGTTGACTCCGCCCCCTTGTCCTGCAGGACGTCCTGTCAGCCCTCCTGGAGGCCTCGCGAGATGGCCAGGGCAGATTGTGGCTCGTCTCCACCCACTTGGCAGCGCTGCACACTGTTCGCCTGTGGCTGGCGCCTAGATGGCCGTCGCCGACCAGCAGCGAGTGGTCGTCACACCACCGTACCGTCATGGCGATCGCCTCATCATGTTCTGGGACAAGACAGCCCTGGCACTGGCAGCGCCAGCTCCATTACCAACCGCCGGCGCCTACGTATACTCTGCACCGCCCACCGCAGGGTACCACCGTCCCAGCTGTTCCACGCCGAGGCCAGCCTGTGCGGTGTGTGCGGGCGTTCCAGCTTGTGGACTGCACGCCTCTCCCACCGACCCCCGGTGCCCGTGCGGTCGCGCCTATCCTGTACCAGCGGAGTGCAGCCATCCCAGGTGCTCACCACACCGATGGCGCCTCGCTTCTGCACTGTATGGGACAGACTTCAGTGACAAGACGCTGTCCCAGCGTCTTGCATCCCGTTCTAGCACATCTGCGAACCCCCGCAGACCGCTGTACACCCCGCCCCAGGTTGGGTGCAGTCGCTTTGCCCCCCGGACCCCCTCGCCCAGCCGGTGTCCACTGCGCCTCTCGCCGCTCTCACCAACAACCTTGGCGGCCTCCCAAACCAGTCCGACTTGCTGCACAGCTGGATCCTGGGGCTTCACCCAGACGTTCTGCTGTTGCAGGAGACATGGGACGCAGACACTGTGTCTGCTGCCCTGCCAGATCACTACCAGTCGCCAGTGTCCCGCCTCAGTGGGCCGGGTGCTGGCTGTGTCGTTGCCTGGCGCCGTGCCCACGTCCCAGCTGGCAACCACACCGTGCTACACGACTGCATAGACTGGCTTGCGGTGCTCTTGCCTCTGCACAGCCACGGCACCGCGCTCGCAGTCAGCGTGCATTTCCGCAGCAAGCTCTCCTCCGCGACCCAGCGTTGGTACCTCCAGCACATTGCCACCGTCTAGTCCGCCACCAAGCCCACGCTATTGCTCCTTGGAGGCGATTTGAACTCCGCTGTCGCCGCAGGCACAGCCTTGCATACCACACTTCTCCCTGTGTGGCTGCCTGGGTCCTGCTCAGCGTCTTCTCCCCTACGGCACCCTCAGCCGCTTTTCCAGGCGTGGCCAAGTCCTCACAGCGACCGCCATCGATCATGTGTTTGCTTCAGGAGCAGTGTCAGAGGCCGAGGCAACTACGTTCCCGATCGACAGCGCCCACATGGCCATTCTAGCCACCTCAGGCTCAGCTCAGCGGCGGTCGACCCGTTCGCGTGGAAGCGATACCGCTGGAGGGTGTTGCAGCCATAAGATCTGGACAGCGGCGCTGCTGGACGTTTGTTGGACTTCCCTGGATCTGAGGCTTGTCGCCCCCGACATTTACATTGCTGCCGCACACGCCATTGCCGACCGCACCGTCCTGCGCCGCCAACAGCCAAAATTAGAGCTCGCATCTTTGACCCCCCATCCCCCTCCATACAGCCCAGAAGAGATCCACTCCCTCCAAACGCAAGTGCCCCAGCGGGGGCGTCAGCGGCAGTACCGTTCCAGGGCGGACATGCTGCGTACCGCGGCCATCACCGGAGCCACGCGCAGAGCCCACCGCCTGCCTACGGTTCGACTGCAACCGTTTACCGGCCTTGCGGCCAGCCCCGACAATCAGCCGGTCACGCGGGGAGCGGGACTTGCCGAGGTCAATGCGCAAGCAGCGTATGTGCAGGAAGACCGCTGGGTACTGGTGGACGTACGAGCGGTCAGTGACGCTACCTCGTGGTATCGCTGGCCTGCCCTCATCGCGTCAGCCCGCTAGGCCCGCTCCCTGGCAACCTTGCTCGACAACCTGCCTGCACGCCTTTTTGCCCTCTCGTCTGGGGGCCTGCTGCTGGGCGTCAGGGCGATCCTCGCGCAGACTCAGACGGGGGTCATGTCCGTGGGGTGCCTTGTACAAGGGCTCGGGCGCCCGCAACGTCCAGAAAGATGTCCTTGATTAGTGCCCTAATAGTTGTGATCAAATCCTGCAGGTTGTGATGTCTGAAAACCAAACCAAAGCAGCAAGTAGGGCAAGAACAGGATGTGGATCGAATCAATGAATAGGTTTGGAATCCAGTGTATTACAGAATGGCTCCAGATAGACAAAGCAGGCTTAAGTACAAAGATTCAATCACAAGAGGATAAAACAAATGATGTTTAAGTGAAAACTCGCATGACTCTTGTCTCCCAATTAGCATCAAGCACTTCATGTGCACCCTTTTGGATGAAATAGAGTTCGTTAGGAATGTGGGGCAAAGGATCTAGGCCAGAAACAGAATATGACTTGGCCAAGCAACTGAATTCAGAAACAGTTAAAAAGTAGAACTACAATAAGTGGTAGAAACAGTTGTGTATAGGGGTCTTGGCGTGGGGGACCACTAGGCTTAACCTCCAAGGCCTTAGGCATGAAATGCCTACTTTATTTTGGTATAACCTCCATCAAAGAAGATACCTCTGCTCAGTTGAGTGGTAGGGGTGCTCTTCATGGGGGGCTTGGGTTATAACCCTAGTTAGTTTGAGAAAGTGTACTTTAAGCTTCGAAAGAGAAGGAAAAATGCTTGAGTAAGTCTTAGCATCAACAAAAGGGTTTTGAGGGGGACTTGGCCTGGATCAAGTCCTCCAAGAAAGACATGGCAGTGACTTTTTCTTACTCCCCCCTGGAGTACTAGTTGATCAAGCTAGTAGGACCAAGGAGAAAGGCTCAAATGTACCCAAAATTACCTCACAAAATGCATGAAACCAACCAAAAACATTCCCAACAGTTCATGGAAGCCTATCACACTGTGAGTACCCTCGACAAACAGTGTAATGTACCGTGAATGATGTCCATTCGATGGGGCATTCCTCAAACGTCGGCAGCGTGCGACGAAACCTTTTTGTAGGAATTTGGGGGTACTGGGGTTTGAACCCAGGACTCCCTCCCTAGAGCACACATGCTTGCCCACTAGGGTACAGTCGACCGCTCTAATGCGGACGGCTATCGCTGTATAAACAGCGTTTTAGTAAACGTCCTGACGAAGGGCCAGGGCGGAGCAATACTCCCAATGGAGGGCACAAATCTCCAGGAGCTGAAAAAAAAAGAAGACGAAACCAACAGGGAGTGAATCCTCTGGTTAAGCAAAGGGGGTAGCGATTTAAGAAGTCAAATCGCTAAAAATTGACGGGAAGACGTTAGAAATTGTCATTTTTAGACTAAAACCTAAAGTTGCAGACAAGCGCAACAGAAGCGGACTCCAGAAAAAGAGTTGCGCAAGCGTAAACGGATCTAGAGAAAGGACGTATGAGCCGTAGTTTTGAACATCTCAAAAGAAATTTTTGCACAGTTGCATCAGAAATTATATAACTTTTAGGAAAAAGGATTGCACAGCAACTCACACCACAGAGCAGATGGACAACCCACCTCTCAGGTATGTCAGTGTCATTTCACACGCATGCATTGCGTTCGTGTTGGTTGTTTCGTTACAACGCAAAGGTTGTCACCGCTGTGTTCGTTGGGGGTTCACGTGCTTACTTCCTTTGCTCTGCACAGGTCAAAAATGAGATGAAAGGTATGCAAAGTGAATGGAGCACGCAGCGCGCACGTAGGTTTAGAGTATCCGCTGTGCTCGCGATGCATGTGCCTAATTCAGGCAGTCACAAGTTGTGTCGCTTTCCCTGTGCCCTAATCCACCCCTCTATTGTCTCTACAGGTTAGAAAAGAAAGTGCTTGCTCGTGTTTGTGTGGGGGTGGCGTTAAAAAAGGGTTGCTTAAAACGCTTAGGCTTGTTTTGCGCTGTGCAGTGCGCCATTCTCCCTCCTCTTTCTGCAGGGAAGAAGGTAAGAAGAGCGTGCATGACACACAATGCATTAATCGCTTAGGGTTGTTTATAATTCGCCGTAGGGTTGTTCCAACGCTTAGGATTGTTTTGCGCTCGTGTTACGTTCGGCATTCACATGACGCGGGGTTAGTAAGGTAGGTAAGCCCAGGAGGAGCTCACTTCCTGGTTGAGTCACGTTATGATTTGCTGTTGTGGGTTAGATTGGGAGAAACAGAGTGGAAGATTGGAGAAATTGGTTCATACCTGTGCATGCATATGACGCATTAAAGCGTAGGCCACGCGTATTGCGCACGGTGCAACTCTTGTTTAGGTTACCAAGGGACT
The DNA here is from genome assembly GCA_964036045.1 of Eutreptiella sp. 'Long Island Sound 2002'. NCBI lineage: Eukaryota > Euglenozoa > Euglenophyceae > Eutreptiales > Eutreptiaceae > Eutreptiella > Eutreptiella sp. 'Long Island Sound 2002'. The sequence goes on along the minus strand of OZ038379.1, from coordinate 43,731,089 downwards.
CCACCCTACGTTCGTTAAGAGAAAGGGTGGAGTTCCTTAAGCTTGCCCGCTTGTAACAGGGTAAGAGGACAGCGTATTATAGGGCACCCTAAGAAGCGTATAATACGCGGAGTGTGAGCCACTTACCCTGTTAATTAGCCTTCGCTTTGCAGGTGGGCAGGTGAGGGTGATTGGTGCAGTTCTCTGCCCCGCGAAAACATGCAGTGCAGATGACAACAAAAACTGTGCCTCACCCTGGAGTGGCGAGGGCAGTCCAACCTATTCAAGATAGACGCGGTGCACGCAAAAAAAGTACTCCTTGCCCCCAAGCCCTGACAGGGAAAGCGTGGTGGCGTCCCTGCTAGGCCACAGTCACTTAGTAGCGCTGTATTCTCTTGTTATTTCACAGGAAGGTCAATAGGGTCCGTGACCTCATTGTCATGAACACCCAGTAGCGTGTGTAGGTGTTAGGGTCAGCAAGCCTGGCAGGTGATGAGTGCAAGTGCTGAGTGCTCACCCTGCCTTTGAAGGCTGGTGCTGGCGTTAGTGAGTGTAGTGTAGTGGTGCCTCCTGTCCCGCGTTGTTTCCCACGTGGGCAGGGGAGTGCGTTAGCTTTTGGCCCTTAGAAAAACGGGTGTTTTGTATGCCCTCAGCACACTTGGCCACCCCTCCCCTCTAGTAGGTAGGGCTTCCGCCGTCTTCCCCCAAGGATAGGCGCCAGCACAGAATCTGGGCGACATAGGACTGGTAATAGTACCCAATTAGGACCTTCTGTGCGACGTCAGCGAAGCCCCGTCTCCGAGAGCCACACCGGGGAGAGAAGTGAGACACAGACAGACATACGTAGCACACTTAGGGGTATAGTAAACCCCGTAAGGAAGGGTAGAACCCCATGGGTCTCGACCAGTCAGGGGTCCTAACTGTGGGCACGCTTGTCCCCAAGGGGGGTGGACACACCTTGCTTCATAACACCTTGCTTGTCAATCCCCCCCTGGAGTAGGAAGCCACTGCTCTTCGTTGGCTCCGCAAGGTCATTACATCAGGGCAGTTCCCATGCAACACATGGTCAACAAGGCACACACCCGATGGGTGGCTGCAAAAATGATAAGCGGCCATCTGGCTCACGCTGGTAACCATAAGCATGGGACTGCAGGGCACAGCCAGGGAAGGAATAGTGCACCGCAAGCAGCGGATGTGTAGGTGTCTGGAGTGCCGAAACTGATTGAGGGTCGAAGTTAGTACAGTCACCGTAACTGGAGCTCTACAGGAGTCCTGAAGCTGTCCTGGCACACACTGAGTAGGCCTAGCTATCAGCACAAGAGTGCTCACCGCCCTTGGGAGGTTAGAAAACAGAGGGGGTTGCGAGTAAAGGGCCTCAACTGTGAGTCTCAATCTGAGGGGAGTCTGTTCACGTAGGCCAGCGTGTTCAGGTGATCCGAAGTTGAGGTGGTCATATGGAGGTGGGCAGCCCGGACTGAGCCGACTGGACGGGTACCTAGTCCAGCGCGTGGACGCGTTCTTGGTACTACACTGCGCGGAGAATATGTGGTGGCAGGCTGGGGCAAAAGGACACACCGACCATTGGGCTGCAAAGAAGATAAGCGGCCTGGTGGTGTTCTGACAATCCTCAGTGTTGCTTCACCCTTGATGCGGGGGAAGTGTACCCCCAGGGGGAGCCAATACTCCTGCAGGAGTGGCCCGAAGAAGACAACCAATGGGGGGTGGGGATGTCTGTGGCATACCACCGCCTCCTGAAGCTTGCAACATCCTCAGTTCGGTTAGGCACAGTAAAGAGATAGGCACAAGGAGATTAGTTTTTCTTCTTTCGCTGGGACAGAGTCTCAGAACGGGTTAGTAGCTGTCCTTCATTGTTCTCAACGAGGCAGGAGCAAAAGATGGGGTTCATACTCCCATCTGGCTGTATAAAAGCGGACATGGGTTCGCAGGTCGCCTCAGATAGCCCATAAGCATCCTAGTGGGTAAGAAATTTCCAGCCCGGTTTATACTTGTGGCGGGCAATATCTGCAACCACGTAGTAGCCATCGACTGCCATCTCATCGGCAGTCATCTCTTCGAGTTCGTCTGCCTCGTCTGGGCTGGCAGCGTTCTCTAGGTCGATACGCTGGACCTCACTGTCGCTGAGGCACCACTCATCCCAGGACAAATCGTCAGGGGAGTGATAGTGCCTCAACTGCTTAGGCGCACAAAGCAGTTCACCACCTAGACGTGGACTGCACCTGACATGGATCCTAGACCCATCTATCCTGATGATACGATAGGGGCCAAAATGAGGGTCCTGTAGGCAGTTATGGGGCCAGGAGAGTAGGCGTGAATGGTGAACCAAAACAAGCTCAACAACCTTGAAGCCAGCAGGTCACCGTAGGCGGTTCGTTGTGCTCAGTTCACGGTCACCGATATGTCTCAGGTTAGTCCCAGCCTGGTTAGCCATATACTGCTTGTGTTCCAGCCAATCCCCAACGGGGCTCTTGAAGTCCTCGGGAAAGGGGGTTTTGAGGAACCAAGCAGGTCGTTGTCCGTAGAACAGCTCATGGCTGGTGAGACCCGTAGAGGAGCTCCTCTGAGAGTTCATGGTCAGCACTCCCCAGGGCACTAGGCGTACCCAGTCTTTGGTACGTTCCTGTTTCATCTGGATTCTCAGGTTCTGTTCTACCACATGGGTTTGTCTCTTCGAAAGAAGGTTAGACGTGTGGGCATAGGGCACGACTGTGGTTACCTCAACGTTGAGGGCATTCAGCACTCAGTTGTACCATCCAGTGTCACTGCGGATGCGTACATTCTCATCAGAGTACACCTGCTTAGGTGCCCCATAGGGTTCGAAGCATTGTTTGAGCAACATTTTCACAGTCTGCTCACGTGTGAGTTTCCTATTGCAAGGGAACACACGGTTGAAGCGGGACGGGCCACAGGTGACCACTAGGCAACTATCATTGCCGCCGAAGCGAGGTAGGCCCTGGATGAAATCCACGTAGAGAAGCGAGTTGGTACAATAGGGTATGGGTAAGCTGGAAATCAGTCCCCTTTCTTTACTGTCGCTCTGCTTGCTGGCATGACCGACACAAGCATCCACAATGGTCTGCATACGGGACCTCAGCTCAATCAGGGTTGGACCAGAGTAGAAACACTCACGGAAGAAGTCCACTGAGCAATTAGCGCCAGTGTGACCTGAGCTGAGATGGGACAACTGTAGGCACCCATCAAGTCGGCTCTCAGGCACGACAATACGGTCCTCGTAGAGGAGGTACTGGTTGGTTTTATACCACTGGTGCCCGTCAATGACACGGGGTTCCAGACAAGTGCTGAGGGTCTGGAGAATTTCTTTGAACTCTGACTGATAGTCAGTTAGGCTCCAACCCTCTAGGACTCAAGCAGTCCGCATTGACAGGTCAAGCTGGACATACATACGCTAGAAGGCCTCTTTGGCGAGTGCCTCAGAGCTCTCACCAATAAGCGCATCGAAGTTGTTGCACAATATATAGTCAGACAGTTCATTTTTTACAGCAGAGAAATGATGGACTGTCAACCTGAACTGGCTCAGGTAGGTCCACCAATGTTTTGGTTTCACTTTCTCCGCTGGTGAACCCTTCTGAAAGGACTTCACCGGTTCCTGGTCACAGAGCCAGAGGATAGCATAGTCGGGATCGTCCGGACTGTGATGAGAAAACAAACATACCGGCCAGCAGTTCCTGGTCGTAGGTGCTGTAATTGGAACGCGCTTGGTTCCATTTCCAGTTCCAGTGCCCAAGTGGCACCGGTCGCCACTCACTGGAAGGATAGTCGTGCTTCAAGGAGCCATCACGGTTCAGTCCACTGGTACGATAATGGCTGTGGGTTAGTTCAGCTCGGTTAAGCTCCTGCCATTGGTATATTGTACCACCCCCCCCCTACATCACTAGCATCAGTGATCAGGACTATCTCGCCCTTAGCGCGGGGTACGCCCAGGCAGTTGGGGGAGGCAACTTTCTTCTTCAACTCCTGGTAACACTCGTCCAACCTCCACAGAGTAGTTTTCCTGATTAGGTCAGTGAAGGGGGCAGAGCCTCGCGCGCGCTGGCCTTCTGTGCCAGAATGAAATAAAGAGATAAGTAAAATACGAAGAAAAAAATTTTGAATAGCTGAAAAAAAAGCTAATTAGCATAATAAACGGCTAGGCAAAAAAGCGCGCTGCGAAACGCGTTCAAACGCGACGAAAAAACAATTGGCTTTAAAGAGGTAAACAGTAAACGGCGTAAGCACGGTAACGAACGTACCAGTAGAAGGCCGTGTCCCTTGCCCTCAAACACGCCGAATACATAAAGAAAAACGCTCTGCGAGCAGCGCATAAAAACCGAAAAATATTTTTTCAATAAGCTACGCTCCTGAACTCGCGCCCTCTCGCTTTGTTTTCTTTTCTCCATGTACCTCCCCTTCCTTTCTCCGCCCCAACCTCGCCGTTTTTGCCCTCTGTCTCGCTGTAGGCACCCCAACTCAAGACAAGACGACTCCATCAAAGACAACCCCTGGGGATCAGCGACAAAGCGGCGAACGGCAAGACCAGATTCTTCAACGACGTGACCCCACAACACGGAGATGGGCGCGGGGTAACACAGAGTGATAGCCAATGTTTTTGTGAGTGCCGGCAAGGAGGGAAAGGCACCACAGCACACAGATACGACCACCGGGCACAAAACAGCACAGACAACCAACAGCACAACACACCACGGCACGACAGGCCACAGGAGGGCAAGGCAAGCACAAACAGTACCGCAAAAGGACAGCAGAGCACAACAGCACAGCACCACGCAACAGCACAGCACCACAGAACGGACACAGGGAAGCAGGGCACCACAGCAACCCACACCAACCACAGGGAAGAACACCAGGCCGTCAGACAGGGACACCGACACCGAAACACACAACCAGCAGACAACCACGAGCCGCCAGACCCAGCACCGCTCCAGAGAACACCATAGGAAACAGCACAACACACAGCAGCGCACCACAGCACCAGGTGCCAGCAACAGCACGCACCACACGAACAGCACGACGCAAGCGCACCAGCAGAACGGAACACAGCACCGCACAGAGCGGAGGGGACAGGGAATGCACAGCACGACGCCACAGGACACACACAGCACACATCACAGCGGCGAACAACAGCACACACCAGCACGCCACGACAGAACACACACATGACAGAGCAGACAGCGCAGAAGAACACCGCAAAACACAGCGCCGCAAAGCACAGGGCCCGAGGGCGACGGCCAGCGCCAGAGGACACGGCACAACAAGCAGCGACACCAAACAAGCGCAACAAAACAACACAGCACACAACAGCACAACACCGGGAGGCACCACACGCAGCAGCGCGGCGCAGCACCGCACCCAGAGGCACACAGCACAGCACTGCACACGGCAACGTAGACCAAAACCAGGTAGCAAGCCACACAGCGAACAACCGAACCGGACGGCATGACCAGAGACAGGGCAAAGAACGCAGCAGCAACCAACAGCGCAGCACAACACACAAACACACACCCCAGCAAACACCGCACAGCGCGCAGCAGCCCACAACGCAGCAAGGGGAGCCACCACAGCACGGCACGCAACACAGAAGGGCAGCGCAGCGCGGCAAGACCAGACAGCACAAGGCACCAGGCACGCACCGGGGGGGGGCGGGGAGCAGGCGGCCAGAACCGCCGACGAGAAAAGAGAAAACCAGATCACCAAGCAGCAGCAACGCAAACCGAGAGACACAAAAGTAGGGGGGGGGGGGGCAACCACCAGTGAGCAGCCGACGGCCGGGCGGGAAACACAAAGGGGCGGGAGGGCAACAAAACAAACAGCAAACAGCGCCGGGGCCCAGGGCACCCGGGGCCGGAAACGAAAGAAAGCCAGAGACAACGGGGGCGCACAAGGAGAAGAAAAAAATAGAAAGAAAAAATGGAGGACCGAGCGGCAGCGACGAAGACCGAGAGACACAACACGGGGGGGGGGGGCAGCAACCACCAGGGAGCAGCCAACGGTCAGGCGGGAAACACAAAAAAGGCGCCAGCGCACGGAGAGCCGAGAAGCAGGAGGCCAACAAAACAAACAGCACACAGCGCCAAGGCCCAGGGCACCCGGGACCGGAAACCAAAGAAAGCCAAAGACAACGGTGGCGCACAACGAGAAGAAAAAAAACCGGAGCACAAAGCGGAAGCAACGAAAACCAAGAGACACAGAAGGGGGGGGGGGGCAGCAACTACCAGGAGCAGCCAACAGCCAGGCGGGAACCACAAAAGAGGCGAGAGCGCACAGCACCTTTGATTTTACCGGGCACAAAATGGCCAAAACCCGGATGCTATCCAAATGGTTGACAAAATTGACACATCTTTGTTGTGTATTAAGCTTGTTTTGAAAATTTTGTGGTTTTTGCCTATCATTCATAATAACAGCTGACGCATGGCTCATTTTGGGTGCCAAGATGTCATGCACATCCAATATTTCGGGCAAAACAAAAACTCAATTTGTGTGGAGAAATGAATTACTTACTTGTCCAACACAATACAAAATGGAAACCATTGCAATGTATGTAGACAACATAGATTGACCCTGATCTACACACGATTCACATTGTCCTTGTGCTTTTTGTCTTGCACCATGCAGTTATAATGTGATATGCTCGTCAATACCCAAACTTTTCATAACAAACATTTCACTAAAAAAATCATACAAATGCCCAATCATTCAAGAGAGCCAAGGAGCGGGGGGCAAACAAAAAAAACAGCACACAGCGCCCAGGCCCAGGGCATCCGGGGCCGGAAACCAGAGAAACCCAGAGACATTGGGGGCGCAAAACGAAGAAGGAAAAAGGAAGAAAAAAAAAGCCCAAGCCGGGGGGGGGAGGAAAGAAAAACAAAGCACCAAGGCCCAAGGCACCCAGGGCCGGGAACCAAAGAAAGAAAGAGACAAGGGGGGCGCGCGGAGACCGGCACACAAGGAAGGAAAAAACAAACCAGGGGGGGGTAGGCAACTAAGGAACCAAAAAAAGGGCCAACCCCAGCCAGGAGAGGGCGGAGCAAAGCACAAAGACAAAGCGGCCAGAGGAGAAGGTGAGGCGCACCAAAACGCGCTCGGGAGGCCCGCCCGCCCGACCCGGCCAGGAGGGGAAAGCACACGCACACACGCACAGGACCCGGGCGTGGCGTCCTCCGACCTGCAAGGGGAGGTGTCGGCGTCCACACGAAAAAGCCCCGGTGCACCAGGCGAGTCCCCAGTCGAACGACGGACGGTACGGGAAGCCTGACGCGTCAGTGACTGGGTCCACACACGCCAACCACCGCAGCGCACGCAGCCCAAGACCGACGCCGGAGAGACGCGCCAGGGACAACCCCATTGCCCCTGCCCCAGCGCCCCTGCCTCGGCGGGGGCCAGCCGCAGGCACAATGAGCCCGGTACTCGGCCGGCCTCCGCGTGCCCTGCGCAGCCGGCCAGTAAAGCCGGGGGCGCAAGCCCCCCGGGTGAGGAAAGGCACCACGGCGTCGGGAAAGCCGACCAGAGCACCGAGAGCGACCGGACCGGATGAGGCGCAGCGCACCACGCAGGGCCACGAGGCACGCCAGAAAGGCACGCAACCAGCCACAACCAAGGCACACGGACAGGTGCCAAGCAACGACAGCCGCCGGGTGCCGCAAACCCAGAGAGGGCACAACACGCAACAAACCACGGTACCAGAACAGGTACCAAGCAACACCAACTGCCTCCGTCCAGACGTGTGTGCAACGGCAGCGAACCCAGCCCCTGCCGGCTACGGAACAGCCGCCGTTGGGATGGACGAGTGCGCGCCCAGAGGGTACTCAGCCCCTGCCGGCTAGGAAACAGCCGCCGTCCGGATGGACGAGTGCACGCCCGGAGGGTACCCAGCCCCTGCCGGCCACAAACAGCCGCCGTGTGTGCCCCACAGCGCCCCCCCGGTCACGCAACACACGGCACAACACACCTAGCGAGGACACCGGTGAACAGGAGCCAAGGGGCCAGGACACCCTACGCGCAGCACAGCACACCAAGCGGGCACACCAGTGAGCAGGAGCCAAGTGGCCCAGGACACCGCACACCCAACACAGCACACCGAGCAGGCACACCAGTGAACAGGAGCCAAGGGGCCCATGACACCGTACACACAACACGACAAACCGAGCGGGCGCACCGGTGAACAGGAGACAAGTGGCCCAGGACACCGCACACGCAACACAACATACTGAGCGGGCACACTGGTGAACAGGAGCCAAGTGGACCAGGACACCGCACACGCAACACAACACACCAAGCGGGCAAACCGGTGAACAGGAGGCAAGGGGCCCAGGACACCGCACACCCAACACAGCACACCGAGCAGGCACACCGGGGAACAGGAGCCAAGGGGCCCAGGACACCGTACACGCAACACAGCACACCCAGCAGGCACACCGGTGAACAGGAGCCAAGAGGCCCAGGACACCGTACACGCAACACGACAAACCGAGCAGGCGCAGCGGTGAACAGGAGCCAAGTGGTCCAGGACACCGTACCCGCAACACAACTCAACGAGTGGGCACAACGGTAAACAGGAGCCAAGTTGCTCAGGACACCGCACAAGCAAAACAACGCATCGAGCGGGCAGACCGGTGAACAGGAGCCAAGTGGCCCATGAAACCGCACATGCAACACAACAAAACACGCAGGCACAACAGTGAACAGGAGCGAAGTGGCTCAGGACACCGCACAAGCAAAGCAACGCACCGAGCGGGCACACCGGTGAACAGGAGCCAAGTGGCCAAGGACACCGCACAAGCGAAACAACACACCGAGCGAGCACACCTGTGAACAGGAGCCAAGAGGCTCAGGACACCGCACACGTGGCACAATAAACCACGCGGGCACCCGGTGAATAGGAGCCAAGTGGCCCAGGACACCGCACACGCAAAGCAACGCACTGAGCGGGCACAGCGGTGAACAGAAGCCAAGTGGCCCAGGACACCGCAAGCGCAAAACAACGCACCGAGCGGGCACACCGGTGAACAGGAGCCAAGTGGACCAGGACACCGCACACACAACACAACAAACCACGCAGGCACACCAGTGAACAGGAGCCAAGTGGCCCAGGACACCGCACACGCAAAGCAACGCACCGAGCGGGCACACCGGTGAACAGGAGCCAAGTGGCCCAGGACACCGCACAAGCAAAACAACGCACCAAGCGGGCACACCGGTGAACCGGAGCCAAGTGGCCCAGAACATCGCACACACGTGCACACGTAGGGCGGCCGAGGGACAGGAAAGAACCAACACCCCATGGTTTGAGGTTCAAGGTTTCATTTTGCGGTTACTAGCGAAGCCGATCCGGACCCCAGTGGCCATCTTTGAGTCACCTGGGGTGTGTATCTATGTGCCGGCAAGCCGCCATTGGCCTATATCATACTCTCCCATCCACCTGACCTAACTTGATGTGATAGTGTGATAGGTTTGGCCATTCCAGCTATGAGCGGCCATATTCAATACCGAGGCACCGCCGGCTGAGATTTATATATCAGAATATCAGAAATCAACAGGGTTTTTCTATCATAATGTTCCCGTAATTTTTCAGCCTTCCGTTCTGATTGTCAATGTATCGGCGACTGTCAGTTGGCTCGCGATTTTGCGATAACCGATTGGTTAACTCTTTTTTACACATATTTTGGCGGAAACCCAGATGAAGGGTCGGATTTCATCAGTAGAGGGGTTCGTTGCTTCCGCAATTTGCATGTTATACACCCGCGAAATTAATCCGATTTTTTCAGACTTTCAGAATCGGATTCTCGACTTCGACATCGCCGCACTTGATATGATGAATGTCGAGTGGTCTTACATTTCTCCCTGATCACAAATCAACCTTCCCCTTGTTGTCTCCTTCATTTTTCTTGGAGATATAGTCAAAACAAAAGTGATTCGTGAGGCCACTTTGAAGAATCATATCTCTGGCTCACAGCGGGGAATATCAATTTTGAGAATCGGGTTGGACTACCCTTGGTCTCAGCTTAATTTGGGAAGCATCAAACGTCTTTGGTGTGTACACATGCCCGGTGTAGCAAGGGATAATGGCCAAGAGGATAGAAAGTGGTTTACAACTCTTGGGCCATGAAACGGAATATTTTATTGCGACTTTCGAGTGTACCGCATGAGTGTTTGGGATACATAGATACCTTCATTGGGTTCCCACGTATTTCTAACGTGAAGTTATGTCCATGCAGGGGCATGGCATACCAAGGTGGGAGCCACGTTTTGAGGGTATGTGTTATATGCATGGTATGTGCTTCGATATTCTCACGCCCATGTTATATATCTCCGTTTGTAGGACGATATATGGAGTCATACGTCGCAAGGGCTTCGCCCATGTCCCAATGGTGAGCTCCATAGCGCTAGACTAAGTCTACCGCTCATATGGTGCATGTGGGAGGGCTTACAAAGCGACCCACAAGAGCCACTATCAATTTTCCCATTTTCATGGTGCGTGTTGGGAGGGGGTTCGAGGTGTCCTTTTGCGTCCATGTGGGGATCCAAGTGGGGGGATTGTTTGCACATGGTCCCAAGCAAATGTGGGTTGAATCATATGTTGATACCATGGGTGAGCGAAGTTCTATAGTATTGTAATTATCTTGAATTTGGCATTATTTGCATGTTTTTGACCTCATTTTATGCTCATTTTTGTATTTTATGTGCTCAACTTGTTGGCTAACAGTAGAGTGCCTAGAGATCTGTGAACTATGGTATGTTGCTTATATGTTGGCAAATGACTGGGTGTTGCACCTCACCATATGCCGGATCACGTGGTCACCTTGGCGTGGCACACGAGGCCTCACAAAATTAGGTCTCAAATTCATGAGTTGACTTGTGAAGCATGTCATGTACATAGCGAAGGGGTTTCGGAGCCAATGATGGGATATTCTTGGGCATAGATCTTTGGTCTATAGAACCCCTGTACATTACTCTCCGGTTTGACACATGCATGGAGGATTTGAATCTTTGCCGTCTGCATTTTTGAGTATATAATTGATTTTGGGCATTATGGTGTGAATTACCTGACTTTGCCATGTTGTGAGGTCTTCTTCATGGGGTAATTCTCCAAGCCCAATCGACTCCAAGTCCACCCAAAATTATGTCAGGGTAGGGCATGGTCCTGAGTGCCACTCTAGGCCATGACACGCCACCCCCCTCATTGGGCTAGGATTTGGAGGCTTGGGAGGGAACACAGTTTTGGGGTTTGTGTAGTGACTTTTGACACATGGCATTTAGCCATCTTATTTGACTCGGTTCAGGGCATCATGTTGGCGAGTCAAGGGAAGGTCTTGAGTCCAGGGAATGAGGGGTCTATGGCTGTGATTGTGTACGTTTCCATCTCTCCCCAACTTTGCTTTATTTGTGTCCATATGCCAATTTCAGGGCTTCCTCTTTGGTGCAATTCTTGTACATGCCCACGCCCGTGTATCTGTGTGCACCGTGAGACACCCGGCGTACGGAGAGGAAAGCCCTCAGTGTGGATTGGATTGGATTGGATTGGATTGTACTTGGGAGTTGGATATCGCAAGGGATCAGGGTCTGTGTGAAGGAGCCTTTTTCTATCTTTTGTGGGAAATTGTGCAGGATGAGGCAAGACCATGCAGAGCCTGGTGAGGAGCAAGACCATGGGGGTGACGGGCAATGGTGGAAGGGGTACAGCAGGGGCCGGTCCTGGTAGGGACCTTCTTTATGGTAGCAGAGGAGTACCTGCCCCCTACCGCCGCACCGGGGACTTGGGCCCCCATGAGCCCTGCCCAAGGACGCCCCGGGTGCAGATCGTGCAGTCCGTCGAGTCGACGCCGGACTGGGAAGCCCGAGAAGAGGGAAGATGCTCAGAACGGAGAGCCCTTGCAGGACATGGGCTAGACATGGAGGACCTGGCTTCCATGTGTGAAAGGCAATGCCGCAAGGCTTGCAATCTCCGCTCCACTGCGGAGGAGTTGGAAAAGACTGGCAGCAACAGCAGAGCTCGGCGTTACCGGAAGCGCGGGTTCCCAAAACCCGCGGCGGAAGCCAAGGCGATGGAGACGGATCCCAGCCCGGTCAGGCTGTGGTCAGCTGCAGATCCCGAGGGGCACTCCGAGGGCTATCGGACAGCTTACCCTTCGGAGTCGGAGGAGATGACCAGACCGCCCACAAGGGCAAACACGGCCCCAGAACCCAGCCCGAAGCATGGCGTCGAGGCGTTGGAGAGGTCTGCCAGAGCCAGAACGGCGCCTGTGGCCCGGCACACGGAGCCAACGCGGGATAACACACCCATGGCGGAGGAGTCCGAGGCGCCGGGAACTGCCGGATGCGCCGGATCAGGTGGAAAGCATGTTGAGTGCCACTGCGAGCACGTATCCTTCCTCATCGGCAAGTACCCAAAGATGGGGATGGACCCCATCGTGCAACACCTCGACCGCCTGGACAACGCGAAGGACGGTCTAGAGGAGCACGTCGCGGGGATCCTGGATGACCAGTCGGCAGCGGAGAGAGACATGGCGGAGCTGCGAGCGGAACAGGACCGATACCGGGAGAATCTGGAGCTGGCCCTGCAGAAGCAGCAGCGAGTGGTGGAAAGCCTCCCCCACCTAGTGGAGGACATGTCGGGACGCCTGAAAAGGCTAGAGGAGTTACAACCCCTCGCCTCGGGTCCGGAGCTCCCGGCAAAGCCGGCAGCGGCAGAGCTGGTGGAGCGGGTTAAGACCCTCAGGAGCGCCATGGAGAAACCCATGGGCGGCCCTGCAGAGGCACCTTACGCGCCTCCGCGTGTTGACCCGGGTGCGCTGCCGTTTGTTCCCATGTTCAGCGAATCCATAATGCTCGGGGAGCAAACAGCACCGGCTGGGTCCATGCGGGAAGGGCACGCAACCACGGACCTGAGGAGCCTGACGGTACTGATGTCCCATGCCGCCCGGGATCCACCGTCCACTACGACTGCCCATGCAGTTTATGCGGAAGAGGAGATCCAGAGCCAGACCATGCAGGGGCAAACCATGGGAAGCGCCCACGGACATGGTCGAGGCCATCCAGGCGGAAACCTGTGGGTGAAGGACCCCACTACAGGAATATGGACAGCCGGTGGAGCAAGTCCTTCCCGCATTCCGAACCCCATGGGTTCAGGCCCAACTGGACCGCACTCCATGGAGGAGAGGGATGTACGGGGAGTGTACTCACACCCCCCGGCCACAGGTGGTATCCGTCTCGGTGGCGTGGTGGCTGCGGAAGTCGGAGACGCCATCAGGATTGACGACCTCAGGGGAATCAAAATCCCCTATTACAATGGCAACCCCTCCAACCTGGACGACTTCATCATGGAATGGGAGGACTTTGCCGAGGAGGTCGTCGGCGAGATGAAGGGAGCGCCAAGGGACAAGTGGGTATGTCGGACATTCCCACACAGGCTGGCGCAGGACCTGAAGGAGGAGCTCAGGGATCAGATCTGTGACGGAGTGATCCAGACGGAGCAGGCCTGCCTCCAGTGGCTGGAGGACGAGGAGCGAGTGGACGCCCCAAACCAGAAGTTGGAGGATTTGTGGTCCATTCCGCTGCCGCTGGAGCGCGGCAAGCTGAGGGTGCGGGTGCGTGTGAAATCGGTACATCCGAAAGTACCGGAGAAGCCTCAAACTGGTGGAGGACTGGAATGAGGCCAGCGAGATCCGACACTTGCTGAAGGACGTCCTCCCCGGCCACTGGAAGAGGCGAGTGGAGGACGAGGAGAAGCAGAGGACCAAGAAGCGCGTGGCTGTACGGATTATGGCATCGGAGGACACCCACGCCGTAATAATGGAGTTTTCCTGGCGAAACCTCAGCGAGCCCAGCTGGATGTTGGGGTTGAAGAACGCCGTATATGTGGAGGTATTCGGCAACACCATGGGGCAAAGGCTGATGCGCCTCAACAACGTGGAGTGGAGGTGCTGAGAGCCGCTGAGGATGCAGGTCATCTCCGCTCGCATGAGCCTGGACGAGATGGTGAAGTACATCACGGTGGAGCTGAAGCTCAACGCCAAGAATGAGGCCCACGTGCAGGATCGACACGGCCAAGGACATTGAGTTCATCGAGAAGATCGCCACCACCGAGAGGTCAAGGGGGACAAGGTCGGCACCGCGGAGGAAGGGAGTGGGAGCGGCCAAGATCTCTGAACTTCGACCACCCAGGAGGATCATCAAGAAGCCCACTTCTTCGCGTTCGTAGCGCACAATATGAAGGAGAATGGGCAGGACAGGTCCAGGTGGAACCGCTTGGACCCCAGGACCAAGAACCGCAGAGAACCGCAGAGGATCGGGAACCCGCCGCTCTCGTTCCGCGAGTACAGATCGCAGCACACCGGTTGCTGGGTCTGCTACGGCAAGGGGAACAACCATGCACATGACCACCGGCATTGCAAGGTATATGAGGAGGACAAGAAGACCTACTTCGCCGCCCATCCCGACAAGAAGCCCAAGGAGCAACGAATTGCCGATTGGAAGGCAAAGGGCGGAGACGGTGGAAAAGGTCAAGGAAAGGGCCAAGGGAAAGGCGGAGGAAAAGGCTATGGTGGAGGACCCGGCCCAGAACGACGCGTGAGGTTGTTCGAGGAGGTTGCTGAGGACATGTTGAGGACGTTGGAGGAACTCAAAGTCCAGCAACGCGGTGGACAAAGTTCGAGTGATTCACAGCACGAGTGAGCTGCGGCAGGGCATGACTAGAGGAGCCCCCACGGGAGTGGGACCTCGGAGGTCTCTCCCCGAAAATCAGTGGAATGCCAGAGAAAGCGAAGGCACATCGGGTGCCAGAGAAGGCTCCAGGAGAGCCAAAGCCACTGAGTTTTGCCACTCCCCACCCCTGGAGCGCCCTGCCAACGGACGTTTATGTGGGCAAGGGACATGGCAAGAAGGAAGGAGCGACCACGGAGAGCCCCGTGGACAGGCAGGACCAGCCCAGGATCTACACCATCCCTGACCATACCCTCGAAGTCCTGATGCGAGCGGATGTGCTAGAGTTGCATGCCGTGAGAGTCGTCCATACACCGCATGGTGACGACCGGCAGTTGCACTTGAAGGTGCGTGTACGCCGCGGACAAGAAAAGTTAGTGGTGGATGTTTTGGTGGATACGGGTGCCCAGGTGAGCCTGGTCCGGAGAGGGTTGTTCAAAGAGGAATCCCTGCAGCCCAGCCGTAGACCGGTACGCCTGAAGGTGGCCAATGGAGAGATTATGGGTGGTGGAACCCATGAGGCCACTATCAGTATGGAATTCTTGGAGCATGAGCGCTTGAACCGCCCTGATTTGGCGAAGAGAAGCACTCTAACCGGGAGCTTCTATGTGGCCGAAATTACTGATTGGGATATGATCATGGGGTATGACTTCATGGTGGGAAACGCCATTGAAGCCCTTCCGCATCGTGCAACGCTGGTCCGGCAGGATGATGAATGCCTTACATGGCTGTCCACGGACTATGCATGCGGATCATCCCAATGGAATGCTGAGGAAGAGGATCGGATCGTCCAAGCGGTGCAAGCTGTGGGTGCCAAGTCCAGAGGAGACCGCGGAGTTCAGCTCACGGGGTATGGTATGGCGCCGCAGGTGTATGCCAGGATGATCCAGATGCTGGGAGCCAAAGCGCCCGAGACGGACGTCTTTGCTTCCCGGGATGCCCCACTCTTACAGAAGTGTACGAGGCATTGGCATCGAGGAGACTCAGCCTGGCACAGGCATTGGGGTTTAAGGGAGTGGGGGCCCATGTATTGGCATGGCTCCCTGGACAATACCAGACGTACGGTGGAGAAGATTGTCACGGATAGGGCGAAGGGGATCCTGGTCATAACCGGCATACGATCCACCCCATGTCCGCTGAAGGGTCTCAAGTGGATGCTGGACTCCATCACCCTGAACGAGATGTCATTCGGGCCATAGGAGGAGTTGTTCATCGGCGCCAAGGGTGTATCAATGCCCCCCCCAGGGTCAAGCGTGGGGTACCAAGGCTTTCCTGGTGGATGGGGCACAAGCCCAGCCAACAGGTGATGAAGCCTTCATCCGTAGGGTGGGGGCGGTGCCTATGCGGGTCATGTTTGGGCCCAAGGAGGGGACGGATCAGCCAATCGATGGCATTGACATCCTGTCCCACTCCGAGATCGACCACGTCGTCAACTACATGCGGATGCAGATGCACGACCGTGTGGCAGCCAAGAAGCGGCGGGACATGGTCACATCTCCGCATTGGTGGGATGAAAGGATGTTGGTCACCGGCAAGTACGAGAATGATGAGTTCGTGGCGAGGGTCATGGATCACATCGCGGACCAATATGATGGTCGGGCGGGGTCGGACCCGCCGACATGGGATTTTCCAGGAGTAAGGGCCAGTAGCAACAAGAACCAGGCCGATGCCGCAAATTTCCGACGATTATAGGTGGGAGGAGCTCCCCACGACGATGAAGCCGGCATATCGGACGAGGAGAAGTCGGACTCGGACCCGGAAGAGGCCTATACCGCAGTGCGGTCGGTTGTATCGATACCGAAGCAAGCGGCTGAAGAGGCCCGGGAGAACCCGAAGGTTGCCAAGCTGAAGGAGAGGCTGATCAATGCCTATCCGCGGCTATTCAGTGGCGTGGCCAACAAGAACCCTCCAGATCGTGGGAGGTTTGGCACAGCGAAGATCAAGCTGAAGCCGAACCCCAAGATCTATCGTCATTGGGAGTACCAACTTCAGGGCGATCGGGCCGAGGCCATGGAGAAGTTGTTGGCCGAGTTTATTGAGCGGGGCTGGATCGAACCCTCAGACAGTGAGTGGGCCAGCCCAGCCTTTATCATGCCCAAGAAGGAGAAGGGCGAGTGGAGGTTGGTGGTGGATTACAGGGGTTTGAACGAGCAAACCGAGCACGACTCGTACTCGCTTCCTCTGATCGACACCATCCTCCAAAAGCAACAGAAAAAGCAGATCTTTACGGTGTTAGACCTGAAACACGGCTATCACCAGATGCCGCTACACCCGGACTCCAGGCCCTGTACAGCGATGTCGACGCCGCTGGGGCCCATGCAGTGGAAGGTGGTGCCTATGGGCGCCAAGAATGGCAACGCCGCTTTCCAGCGCATGATTGGAGAACCTACTCGATCCTGTCCGGGACTGTGCCGACCTCTTTGTGGATGACATCATCATAGGGTCCAACACGGAGGACATGACTGAGGACGAGCTCATCGAAGCGCATGAGAAGGATCTGCGCCGAGTGCTCAGCGAGCTGGACAAGCACAACATGGTGTGCAAGCCCAACAAAGCCTCACTCTTCGTGAAGGAAGTGGAGTTCGCGGGTCACGTGGTTGGTCACGGGCAACGCCGTCCCATGCCTGGAAAGCTGGCGTCCCTGCACCACTGGGAAAAGCCCCAGACCATCAGCGAACTCCGATCCTTCATGGGGATCTGTAATTACCATTCGGGCTATGTCCGGATGTATGCAGAACTGTTGGGGCCTCTGCACAAGATGCTGCAGGTGGGCAAGTTCGATGGCCGGAAGGGGAGCAATAAGAAGCTTGCCTGGACCCCTGAGGCCGAAGATGCATTCAGCCGCCTAAAATAGCGACTCCTGGGGCAGCTGGGGCTATTATTGGTGGACCCAGACAAGGGATTCGTGCTGCAGACGGACGCCTCGTACTATGCTGTAGGTGCATTCCTCGAGCAGGTCCGGGACGACAGGTCGCACGTACCCGTGGAGCCGGATCCTGGCCGAGGGCCAACGCCGAACCTGGACCGCGAGGGAGAAGGAGACGTATGCCATTGTATGTGCGCTCAGGAAGTGGTCGGGCCACATCGGATTGCAACCGGTGGTGGTTTGTACGGACCATCAGTCCTTACAGAGCTGGCACAAGGAGCACGCTGACACCCCCTCGGGACTGGCAGGAAGGAGGGGCCGATGGCATGAGACGTTCGTCGTATACGTCCCGGGGAAGGGCAACACTGTGGCGAATTGCCTCAGTTGATGGGCCTATCCCGCGGGCAAGGCATGGATGGACATATGCAGCCATGGGGACGCCGAGGAGACTGAGGAGGCCAAACGCATCATCGAGATGGAGAAGGCCATGGAGCAAGACGGGGTCAAGTGCTTTGTGGTAGTTGCCAAGACCGTGGCGTACCACAGCCGGTCGAATGGCCGGGCTGAGGTGGCCGGGTGGCAGATGTTCCAAACGTTCCTCCAGCTGCATATTGACGAACCGGGTTGGAACTGGTATAATTCGCTGTGGAGAGTACTCCAGGCGTACCATGACCTTCCGGGGCCCACTGGACTGTCGCCCCACTGTATCCTGTTCCTACGGGATCGAGTGTCACGCACTCTCCCGTGGTTGAACCATGGCAAAGTGGCCCGGGACTTGAACGCTATGATGGCTGAGGCGGACGACACGGCGGCCCAGGTGTGCAAAGCACTTCAGGACGAGCATGAGAAGAGGGCCAAGTACTTCAAGCAGGGAAAAGTCCAGAAGTATGCTCTCCAAGACACCGTATGGGTGGAGCGGCACCACAAGGATGTCCTGTCCAGGCATCGGCAGGCGTCTTGGTATGTGCCGGGGGTAATCGTGCAGAAGGTCGGGCAGGATGTGTACGCGGTTCGTGTGGGGGAGAACAAGATCCTGGACCGCGACCATACCCAGCTTCGTCCCAGAGCACCAGACCCCAGCGGACGTCCCGTCACCTTCGAGTTCACGGCCGGCGATGTGGACTCGGACGACGAGGGTGAGGACGACGACTTCACCGCCGAGAGGATCCTGGCGGACAAGCCGGACCCGAGGACGCCTGGGGGGAGGCTTTATAAGGTCCATTGGAAGGGATTCACCGCGTCCAGGGATTCGTGGGAGCCTCCGAGCAGCTTTGTGCCGAGGTGAGGCACGGTCTCGATGGAGTATCTAAAGAAAGAGAACATTTCTTTGGATGTCAAGGACGTGTTGGTCCATTTAGTGGCTGCAGTAGCACTGTAATGGATCCCTCTTGGCATTTCTGTTTTTTTTTGTGCTTGGGAGACGGGTGAGGGCGTTCATATACCCCCACCACTCGATCTCCACATATATATTTCATTGTGGTATACTTATTTAGGTCAACCGACGACGTTTCTCTATCTTTGATCCCCTTGGTCCATGTTGTAGATCAACAGGAGACCGGATATGGCGTAGGGCACCGATTATGAGTGTCCTCACCCCTCCCTTTGGGCATGGGGGACGCCTACGACATGTGCCAGGCCTCCATGTGTCCTTGGGACGTGGGAGGGGGGGTTGGAGCCCATTGGGGTCCTCCCGTCCTCTCTTCAATGACTTCCGAGCTGATACAACGCTCTGAGAAGGGGGGTGAAGCCGGTTCGGACCCCCGTGGCCATCTTTGGGTCACTTGGGGTGTGTATCTATGTGCCGGCAGGCTGCCATTGGCTGATATCATACTCTCCCATCCACCTGACCTAACTTGATGTGATAGTGTGATAGGTTTGGCCATTCCAGCTATGAGCGGCCATATTCAATACCGAGGCGCCGCCGGCTGAGATTTATATATCAGAATATCAGAAATCAACAGGGTTTTTCTATCATAATGTTCCCGTAATATTTCAGCCTTCCGTTCTGATTGTCAATGTATCGGCAACTGTCAGTTGGCTCGCAATTTTGCGGTAACCGATTGGTTGACTGTTATTTGCAGATATTTTAGCAGAAACCCCGATGAAGGGTCGGATTTCATCAGTAAAGGGTTCGTTGCTTCCGCAATTTTCATGTTATACACTCGCAAAATTAATCTGATTTTTTCAGACTGTCAGAATCAGATTCTCGACTTCGACATCACCGCACTTGATATGATGAATCTCGAGTGGTCCCACATTTTTCCCCAATCACGAATCAACCTTCCTTTCGTTGTCTCCTTCATTTTTCTTGGAGATATAGTCGAAACAAAAGTGATTCGTGAGGTCACTTTGAGGAATGTATCTCCGGCTCACGGCGAAAAATATCAATTTTGAGAATTGGGTTCGAAAAGCCTTGGTCTCAACTAAATTTAGAAAGCATCAAACGTCTTTGGTGTGTACACATGCCCGGTGTAGCAAGGGATAATGGCCAAGAGGGTAGAAAGTGGTTTACAACTCTTGGACCATGCAACCGAATATTTTATTGCGACTTTCGAGTGTACCGCATAAGTGTTGGGGTTGCATAGATACTTTTCTTGGGTTCCCACGTATTTTTGACGTGAAGTTATGTCTTTCAGGCCCCGTGATATCCTCCCCACCGGGTCCTAGTGGGGGGCCCTCCAAGACGCACCTCCTGCCTGGTGGCGGAGTCCCCCGGGTTCACAGGGCTCTGAGCCCCGTCCCTCCCCGGTTTCCCCGTTTCGCCACTCCCCGGTCTGTGCATCAATTCGCAGCCGTGGCTGTGGGCGCTTAGCCAGGGCGTCGCCCCCCTAATGCGTGGTCGCCCGGGGCGCAGGCGCCGCCGGGCCCGTGCTACTGTCTTGTCGCCGGTGGGACCCCCTTTGGCTGGCGCGGAGGCTGCCTAGCCTGGGGGCTTGGGCGTGGCGCAGTGCGCCACTACTGCCTTGGCGGGTGCAGTGCCCCGTCTGTGTGTGTGCGGCGCTCGCGGCCGATTCGGGGGGCTCGGGCCGGTACCTGGTGTTGTGTCTCTCTCGTTTCCCCCTTCCCGCCCTGCTTGTCCCGCGCTGCGTGTGGCGGGCCGTCTTGTCCGGGTGTCCGTTACCCTCGCTCGCTGGTACGCCATTCCACGCAGTCTGTGCGTTCCGCGAGCTCGGTCCGTTTGCCCTTCTGGTAGTCGCCGCGTGCCCTTTGTGTGTCTGTGCGCTCGCGCTCCCGCAGCGTCCGCCCCCCCCCCCCTGAGTGGTTTTGCGTGCACACCTCGCGCGGTCCCGGCACTGGGCGCTGGTAGGGCCGTTCCACGTGGTCCGTGCCCCTCCGCGTGTCCTGCCCCGGTCCCTTGCTCCGTCCCGGTTTCCCCCTACCTGGCTTGACTTGCATGCCCTGTGGGGGCTGCGTGCCGCGGGGGTGGTGGGGGGCCGTCCCCGGGGGGGGGTGGCCTGCCACTGTTGTGAGGGGCGTCTGGTGTCAGGCGCTGTCCCTCCCCCGGCCGCCCGTCTTCTGGTGCGGGAGGCCCGCGTTCCGCGACCCGTGTGTCCCGGATGCGGTCGGTGCGGGCGTGGGGACCCACCACCGGCCCCACAGCGTGCGCCCCTGCGGGCCGGCATTGCTCGCTGTGGGGGTGGCAGAAGGGCGTCCCCGGGGGGGGGTGCCTTTCACCGTTGTGAGGGGCGTCTGAGGTCAGGCGCGCCCCCTCCCCCAACTGCCCGCCCACTGAGCGGGCTGTTGGGGTCCGCCACCCACGTGCTGTGGGCGCGGGTGTGTGGGTGTAGGGGCCCAACACTGTCCCCCTGGCCTGCATGCCCTGTGGGGGCTGCGTGCCGCGGGGGTGGTGGGGGGCCTTCCCCGGGGGTGGGTGGCCTGCCACCATTGTGAGCGGCGTCTGATGTCTGACGCTGTCCCTCCCCCGGCCGCCCGTCTCCTGGGGCGGGCAGCCGGGGTTCCGCGACCCGTGTGTCCCGGGTGCGGTCGATGCGGGCGTTGGGACCCAGCATTGGCCCCACAGCGTGCTGCCTTGCGGGCAGGCGTTGCTCGCAGTGGGGGTGGTGGAAGGGCGTCCCCGGAGGGGGTGCCTTCCACCGTTGTGAGGGGCGCCTAAGGTCAGGCGCTCCCCCTCCCCTGACTGCCCGCCCACTGAGCGGTCTGTTGGGGTCCGCCACCCACGTGCTGTGGCGCGGGCGTGTGGGTGTGGGGGCCCACCACGGTTCCCTTGGCCTGCATGCCCTGTGGGGGCTGCGTGCCGCGGGGTTGGTGGGGGCCGTCCCCGGGGCGGTTCGCCTGCCACCGTTGTGAGGGGCATCTGGTTTCAGGCCCTGTCCCTCCCCCAGCCGCCCGTCCTCTGGGGCGGGCAGCCGGGGTTCCACGACCCGTGTGTCCCGGGTGCGGTGGGTGCGGGCGTGATGACCCAGCACCGGCCCCACAGCGTGTGCCCTCGGGGGCCGGCGTTGCTCGCTATGGGGGTGACGGAAGGGCGTCCCCGGGGGGGGGTGCCTTCCACTGTCGTGAGGGGCATCTGAGGCCAGGCGCTCCCCCTCCCCCGACTGCCCGGCCACTGGGCGGGCTGTTGGGGTCCGCCACCCACGTGCTGTGGGCGCGGGCATGTGTGTGTGGGGGCCCAACACTGTCCCCTTGGCCCGCATGCCCTGTGGGGGCTGCGTGCCGCTGGGGTGGTGGGGGGCCGTCCCCGGGGGGGATTGGCCTGCCACCGTTGTGAGGGGCGTCTGGTGTCAGGCGCTGTCCCTCCCCCGGACGCCCGTCCTCTGGGGGGGGCAGCCGGGGTTCCGCAACCCGTGTGTCCCGGGTGCGGTCGGTGCGGGCGTGGGGACCCAGCACCAGCCCCACAGCGTGCGCCCTTGCGGGCCGGCTTTGCTCGCTGTGGGGTTGGCAGAAGGGCATCCCCGGGGGGGATGCCTTCCACCGTTGTGAGGGGTGTCTGAGGTCAGGCTCTCCCCCTCCCCCGACTGCCCGCACACTGGGCGGTTGGGGTCCGCCACCCACGTGCTGTTGGCGTGGATGTGTGGGTGTGGGGCCCCAGCACTGTCCCCTTGGCCTGCATGCTCTGTGGGGGCTGCGTGCCGTGGGGGTGGTGGGGGGCCGTCCCCGGGGGGGGTGGCCTGCCACCGTTGTGAGGGGCGTCTGGTGTCAGGCGCTGTCCCTCCCCTGGCCGCCCGTCCTCTGGGGCGGGCAGCCGGGGTTCCGCGACCCGTATGTCCCGGGTGCGCTCGGTGCGGGCGTGGGACCCAGCACTGGCCCCACAGCGTGCAACCTTGCTCGCTGTGGGGGTGGCAGAAGGGCGTTCCCGGGGGGGTGCCTTCCACTGTTTTGAGGGGCGTCTGTGGTCAGGCGCTCCCCCTCCCCGAACTGCCCGCCCACTGGTCGGGCTGTTGCGGTCCGCCACCCACATGCTGTGGGCGCGGGCGTGTGGGTGTGGGGGCCGAACACTGTTCCCTTGGCGTGCATGCCCCTTGGGGGCTGCGTGCCGCGGGGGTGGTGGGGGGCCGTCCCCGGGGGTGATCGGCCTGCCACCGTTGTGAGTTGCGTCTGGTGTCAGGCGCTGTCCCTCCCCCGGCCGCCCGTCCTCTCGGGCGGGCAGCCGGGGTTCCTGAAAGTGCTGCCCTGGGTCGTTGTGGGTGCCGGAGGGCTCGGGGCCGGCAAGACCAGTGGGGCAGGCACGCGAGGAGTCTCCCTGGATGTTATTATTGGGGGTAGAACCGGACACTCGGACACCAACGGAGGCGAGAGCAGCGACAACAGAAGCAAGATCCATGCTGATTGTGGTCCGGCAGAAAATCCCAGTCTATGAAGAAAATTGAGGGGAATTATTCTAAATACATCTGAGTGTCCAAAACTGTCCGAATGAATTTAAATAATCCATTTATGTAAAATTGTCTGGCCGATCAGGCCCGCGAGCGCGCGTCAGCGGCAAATGGCGATTCCAGCTAAAATAGCGGAATGCGGCGAATTTACGGGAAATGGACCGCGGAATCAAATCCGGCATATCAGAAATATATAGGAAATATCCTGTGACTGAGCTGCGAGGCGGCAATTCCGCCGAAGCAAAGAAAATGACCAAAATGTAGCCAATCTCGGCAGAATGTCTGAAAATCTGAGCAGATGGGGCAACCCGTGTGTCCCGGGTGCGGTCGGTGCGGGCGTGGGGACCCAGCACCAGCCCCACAGCGTGCGCCCTTGCGGGCCGGCTTTGCTCGCTGTGGGGGTGGCAGAAGGGCATCCCCGGGGGGGATGCCTTCCACCGTTGTGAGGGGTGTCTGAGGTCAGGCTCTCCCCCTCCCCCGACTGCCCGCACACTGGGCGGTTGGGGTCCGCCACCCACGTGCTGTGGGCGCGGGTGTGTGGGTGTGGGGGCCCAGCACTGTCCCCTTGGCCTGCATGCCCTGTGGGGGCTGCGTGCCGCGGGGGTGGTGGGGGGCCGTCCCCGGGGGCGGTGGCCTGCCACTGTTGTGAGGGGCGTCTGGTGTCAGGCGCTGTCCCTCCCCCGGCCACCTGTCCTCTGGAGCGGGCAGCCGGGGTTCCGTGACCCTTGTGTCCCGGGTGCGGTCGGTGCGGGCGTGGGGACCCAGCACCGGCCCCACAGCGTGCGCCCTTGCGGGCCATCGTTGCTCGCTCCTGGGCTGGTGGAAGAGCGTCCCCGGGGGGGGGATGCCTTCCACCGTTGTGAGGGGCGTCTGTGGTCAGGCGCCCCCCCTCCCCCGACTGCCCGCCCACTGGGCGGGCTGTTGGGGTCCGCCACCCACATGCTGTGGGCGCGGGCGTTTGGGTGTGGGGGCCCAACACTGTCCCCTTGGCCTGCATGCCCTGTGGGGGCTGCGTGCCGCAGGGCTGGCGGGGAGCCTTCCCCGGGGGGGGTGGCCTGCCACCGTTGTGAGGGGCGTCTGGTGTCAGGCGCTGTCCCTTCCCCAGCCGCCCGTCCTCTGGGGCGGGCAGCCGGGGTTCTGCGACCCGTGTGCCCCGGGTGCGGTCGGTGCGGGCGTGGGGACCCAGCACCGGCCTCACAGCGTGCGCCCTTGCGGGCCGTCGTTGCTCGCTGTGGGGGTGGCGGAAGAGCGTCCCCAGGGGGGGGATGCCTTCCACCGTTGTGAGGGGGTTCTGAGGTCAGGCGCTCCCCCTCCCCCGACTGCCCGCCCAATGGGCGGGTCGTTCGGGTCCGCCACCCACGTGCTGTGGGCGCGGGTATGTGGGTGTAGGGGCCCAACGCTGTTCCCTTGGCCTGCATGCCCTGTGGGGGCTGCGTGCCGTGGGGGTGGTGGGGGGCCGTCCCCGGAGGGGGGTGGCCTGCCACCGTTGTGAGGGGCGTCTGGTGTCAGGCGCTGTCCCTTCCCCAGCCGCCTGTCCTCTGGGGCGAGCGGCCGGGGTTCTGCGACCCGTGTGCCCCGGGTGCGGTCGGTGCGGGCGTGGGGACCCAGCACCGGCCTCACAGCGTGCGCCCTTGCGGGCCGTCGTTGCTCGCTGTGGGGGTGGCGGATGAGCGTCCCCGGGGGGGGGGGGGTGCTTTCCACTGTTGTGAGGGGCGTCTGAGGTCAGGCGCTCCCCCTCCCCCGACTGCCCGGCCACTGGGCGGGCCGCTCAGGTCCGCCACCCACGTGCTGTGCGCGCGGGTGTGTGGGTGTGGGGGCCCAACGCTGTCCCCTTGGCCTGCATGCCCTGTGGGGGCTGCGTGCCATGGGGGTGGTGGGGGGCCGTCCCTGGGGTGGCTGGCCTGCCACCGTTGTGAGGGGTGTCTGGTGTCAGGCGCTGTCCCTCCCCCAGCCGCCCACCCTCTGCGGCGGGCAGCCGGGGTTTTGCGACCCGTGTGTCCCGGGTGCGGTCGGTGCGGGCATGGGGACCCAGTACCGGCCCCACAGCGTGCGCCCTTGCGGGCCGGCGTTGCTCGCTGTGGGGGTGGCGGGGGGGCGTCCCCGGGGGGGGTGCCTTTCACCGTTGTGAGGGGCGTCTGAGGTCAGGCGCTCCCCCTCCCCCGACTGCCCGCCCACTGGGCGGGCTGTTGGGGTCCGCCACCCACGTGCTGTGGGCGCAGGTGTGTGGGTGTGGGGGCCCAACACTGTCCCCTTGGCCTGCATGCCCTGCGGGGGCTGCGTGCCGCGGGGGTGGTGGGGGGCCGTCCCCTGGGGGGGTGGCCTGCCACCGTTGTGAGGGGCGTCTGGTGTCAGGCGCTGTCCCTCCCCCGGCCGCCCGTCCTCTGGGGCGGGCAGCCGGGGTTCCATGACCCGTGTGTCCCGGGTGCAGTCGCTGCGGGCGTGGGGATCCAGCACCGGCCCCACAGCGTGCGCCCTTGCGGGCAGGCGTTGCTCACTGTGGGGGTGGCGGAAGGGCGTCCCCAGGGGGGGTGCCTTCCACCGTTGTGAGGGGCGTCTGAGGTCAGGCGCTCCCCCTCCCCAGACTGCCCGCCCACTAGGCGGGCCGTTGGGGTCCGCCACCCACGTGCTGTGGGCGCAGGTGTGTGGGTGTGGGGGCCCAACACTGTTCCCTTGGCCTGCATGCCCTGGTGGGGCTGCGTGCCGCAGGGGTGGTAGGGGGCCGTCCCCGGGGGGGATGGCCTGCAACCGTTGTGAGGGGCGTCTGGTGTCAGGCGCTGTCCCTCCCCCGGTTGCCCGTCCTCTGGGGCGGGCAGCCGGGGTTCCGCGACCCGTGTGTCCCGGGTGCGGTCGGTGCGGGTGTGGGGACCCAGCACTGGCCCCACAGCGTGGGCCCTTGCAGGCCGGCGTTGCTCGCTGTGGGGGTCGCGGAAGGGCGTCCCCGGGAGGGGTGCCTTCCATTGTTGTGAGGGGCGTCTGTGGTCAGGCGCTCCCCCTCTTCCGACTGCCCGCCCTGTGGGCGGGGGTAGTCCCCCTGCTTATATTCTTCAACAAGGCCAGCATCAATACATTCCTGGATCTGGCGCTCATTTTTCTTCAACCTGTTCCTGTGGAGCGGGATAGGGACAACGCCTCACTCGCGTCTTTTCAAATTCAGGTTTCAGTTTCAGGTCCATCTGGACCAGTTTTTTACAAGGGAGGGGAGGCAGCAAGGCGCCGAACACCTCCTCATAGGTTATCAGCAGTTTCTTCAGGCGGGGGTCAAGGTTAGGACTCTCGAGTTTCTGAGGAAAATCCTCCTCAGCATGGAGGTTGCTCTTTCCATGTTCTTTCTTTTTCTGCCGATCAGCAGTTTCGGCAGGCACAGAACCATTGTCCCACTCAGGGGGACATTGCTGCCCATAGTGCAGAGAATACACTAGCGGTATCTCAGGATCAGGCAGCGTATAGGGATCATCGTCCTCCTCAGACCAGATGCAGGATTTCCAGGTCTGTCTGAGGTATTGCAGCCGCTCTTGGCGCTCAATACCTTCAGCCTTCAGGTACAACAGCCGCCGGAGTTCCTGAGTGTCATGCTCAGACAATGGCATGTTATTAGCAGCAGGCCGCGCGAGAGCATCAGCACTCCAGGCCACGGGTTCACCTGTGTGCATAGGCTGCATGTGTAGCACTGGCTTCCCAACAGGGGAAGCAGGTTCAGGGGTTGACTCTAGATCTACCTCCTCCAGCAACAGCTGCGCTAGGAAGGCACTGTGTTTTAGGTCAACACAGCTGGGATCAACAGGAGGGATAGTGCTGGCGATCTCAGACAGCTGGTCGTCAGCATCCTCCTTTACAGCTGCAGGTTCCAGATAGTCATCAGGAGACTGAGACCCTGTAAGTCTGGCACATAGGTGCTCAGGAGATCGATTTTTGAGATCAGAAAGGGTCAGGCCACGATTTTCGGCCATGACCTCTTTCAGTAGCACCAGGTCTAGGTCACACAGGGGTACAGGATTGAGAGATCCATCGACGATGGACAGGATACTTGCCCACTCAGGGGCCTGCATAGCTGTGTCTGAGTCCTCAGGCACATAGATAGGGCCGTCAGGGAGTTGCACTCTTCCCACGGTCATTCAATCTAGCATACGGCGCCAGTAAGCATGATCACCAGAGCAGCACCAGTCAGGGGTGCACATGACAACCCTTCCTCCCTCATAAGCGATTTTGGTTAGAACCTTCGCGAGCAGGGAGAAGGGAGGGTTAGCATAAGCTAGGCCCATTGCTTTCCAGAAGAAACGAAAAGCATTGTTCAGTTGTTTTGAGCAGTACAACTGCATGATGTGCTGTTGTTGGCTCGCAAACAATTCCACCTGGATCTCATCCAGGTTTACCTGAAGGGCCGCCAGTCCATTTTCAAGAATGTGACGGGCCAATTGGTAGTTTTCAGTACGATAGTTAGTCCTGGATGCGTAGCGCAGCCCAGACTCTTTTCGTCCTGACAGCTCCAAAGGTACGGAGAATAGCCCAGTGCCAAAGTCGCAGTGCAAAGAATAGGGGCGCTGGAGAGACAGCATTTTTACCTGGGGGTTTCTTCGTAGAAAGTCTGTACCAATGACGATGTCAAGTGCGTCGGTGTCCAGCACTCTGCAGTGTTGGGTCACGGTTTCGTCGCCCAGGCATATAGTCACATCGAGCCCCCCCAAGGAATTGATGGTACGCCCATCCACTACTCTTATGGCGACGGTCTTAGTTTTCTTAAAGGTCTTTAGCAGGCGCCGGGCCACTATGGAAGGTGTTGCACCAGTGTCAAGCACCGCTCGAAAAACTTGATCCCCGATTTTCACAAGGATCCAGCAAACCAAGTCCTCCTCTTCGGAGCCGCCCCCCTACTCCTCATCAGGGAACGTGACATCCACCCCTGCAGCTATGAGGGACCTGCCCATCCAGGCCAAGCGCCTCCTCTTGGAGTTGTTCCCCTCAGGGGTAGCGTTATCCCCCTGGGGGCGCTTCTTCGGATCACCTGCGGCAGGAGGGGGTGTAGCAGCAGGAGAGGGTGTAGCAACAGGCGCTGATGAGCGCCTCTGGGCGTTAGGGGGTCCAGTTTTGCCACCCTCCTTGCCACCTCCTTTACCACCTTTATCCCCATTCTAGGGGTTTTTGGTGGGTGTTTGGGTCTTCTGGCGTTCGGCCTCCTGACGCTTGAGTTTATCACTCTCGCGTTTCTTTATGTGGCATTCGTCCTCCTAGTGACGACTTTTGCCACAAATGCCACAGGTGATGGTTCACCTGAAATGGACCTGTTAGGGTCACAGGTTTCCCATCCTTGGTATGCTGCTGTCGTTTCGTCTGCAGCATACAGCTACTGCGGTGATTGCAGTCAGAGGCATGACAAGGCCCCCCCTTGTCATTGACAGGTTTGCAGTAGAACAGAGGGGGTGTACCTGCATCAGGTTTACCCTCATTCATGGAACGTCGGTTACCCCTCCCTTTACCACCTCCCTGGTTGGTGTTGGTGGGAGTTTTAGGCCCTTTTCCCTTCGCCACGTTCAGGGGTAGGGGTACCACCTCGACCCAAATGCTTCTTGAGGAATTTCTCCATGTGGGAGTCATTCTCTCTCTCAAGAGCTAGCTCAATCAGGAGGTCCACCAGTTCATCGTACGAGTGGGTCCTACTCTTCCTCTCAGAGGTAGAGCGGCAATCATCCCACGTACGTTGGGGGATCCTACTCATGAGCCACAGGTGGGGCTCAGTGGCTCCGTAGGAGCCTACGTTCATCCGCGAAAACAGATACTCCAAGTCGCACACGTATTCAGAGATTCGCGCAGCAGAAGGAAACTCAGCTCAATCAGGAGGTCCACCAGTTTATCGTACGAGTGGGTCCTACTCTTCCTCTCAGAGGTAGAGCGGCAATCATCCCACGTACGTTGGGGGATCTTACTCATGAGCCACAGGTGGGGCTCAGTGGCTCCGTAGGAGCCTACGTTCATCCGCGAAAACAGATACTCCAAGTCGCACACGTATTCAGAGATTCGCGCAGCAGAAGGAAACTCAGGGAGCATAGGTAGCTCCTCTATCTGTGTGCGCACACTGAGGTCAGTCTCATAGACTGGGAACGTTTTCTCCAACCTCTGGAGTACCTCTGCCCAGGTGGAACAGGTTTTCACAATCTGTTTCACCTGTTTTGGCAAAAATTTCTTTTTGCATGAGCGTTTCAGCAGTGACCATTTGGTGGCCACATCCACATGGGATTGGCCAGTCAGCAAAAGAAACTCAGCTAATTCTTCTGCTCATTCGGGCAGATTTTTGGTGTGGAACTCCGGCAGTTCCAGCTGAATGTTCGCCTGGGGAATAGGTCTGCCCGTCTTCCCAACCCCCGGAAATAGGCCAGAAGGTGATACTCCGGCCAGAGGTGCCAGGGCTGACAGCCCTCTTTTCACAGGCACGTCCTGTAGTTCAGCGATAGGGACTGTCCTAGCACGGGGGTGAAAGAGGCTGGGGCAGGTGACCTTAGGCAACAGCCTTGAGACCCTTGATCTCTTAAGATCATCGGCCAGGGTACTCAGTCCGGGAGAGGGGGAGGACAGCTCTAGCTTGGGTAAGGGTTCTGCAATACCCAGTTGTGCCTTAATGGCCTCCGATAGGGCCGTAACATCTGGATCTTCTGATCCAGACAGAAGTTTGGCCAGCAGTTCGGCCGTATGATCCAGGGCACCGTAGGTTGGCCTTGGTTGATGGTGTCCCTCAACTCGAGTCGGGCCTACTTCGGGAGCCCTCGGGGCTGGACAACATGCTCTTGGATGCTCGGTTCTCGGTCGTCTTGGCAGGGATGCTGTCTCGGCTCTGTCGGACGGCGGGCCAGAGTGCGTGTAGGACCCTAGGTCTGTACGTGGTCTGGATCCGTGTACTGCCAATGACTCTTCCCCATCTTCTCCACGAATGGATTAGTAGTACTCCTCATGGAGGATGTATTCATCCATTTTCTTCCTCAGCTCCTCGTATTCCTCAGGGCCTTCAATCGCTGTTGAGGATGATGCCGGACAGGCGGATCGGGAGACTGAGGCTGCTACGCGCCTGTGGAGATGAGAGAGGCTGTCTCCACCGTGGGCCGCTAAGGCCTCGGTGGTAAGGGTTGTATTTTCTTCCGCCCTTCTGCGATCTGGATCTCCTTGGGAGCCAGATGCGCCAATTAGATGTGGAGCTTGGTAGGATGGTTCACTCATAGGGTGGGCCATGCTGCTCATTTGTACTTGGACAGTTCCTATGCGCCAGGTCCTGACGCTTGGCCTGGACAGGATGAAATTGTTGTTGGGCTTTGTGTGCTGCACTTCTTCTCAGGGTCGGTTCGAAAGGTCACAAGGGACTGTCTCTGCTACCAGAAAGATGTCCTTGAATATGCCCTAGATACGTTGATGAAGTTCTGCAGGTTCTGAAGTTGAAAACCCAAACCAAAGCAGCAAGTAGAGCAAGAACAGGATGTGGATCGAATGAATGAATAGTTTTGAAATCCAGTGTAACACAGAAGGGCTGCAGATAGACAATGCAGATATAAACACAAGAATTCAATCACAAATTGATAATACAAAAGATTTTATATGAAAACTGGACTGACTCTAGCCTCCAAGATAGCATCAGGCACTTCATGTGCATTCTTTTGGGTGAAGTAATGCTGGTTAGGAATGCGGGGCATAGATGTCAGGCCAACAAAGGAAATGACTTGGCCAAGCAACTGAACTCAAAAACAGTTAAAAGGTAGAACCACAATAAGTGGTAGAAACAATTGAGTATAGGGGTCTTGGGGTGGGAGACCACTAGGCTTAACCTCCAAGGCCTAAAGCATGAAATGCCTATTTTATTTTGGTATATCCTCCATGAAGGAAGGTATCTCCGCTCAGTTGAGTGGTAGGGGTGAACTTCATGGGGGGGGCTAGGGTTACAACCCTAGTTACCTTGAGAAAGTGTACTTTAGGCTTCAAAAGAGTCAGAAAAGTACTTGAGTTAGTCTTAGCATCAACAAAAGGGTTTTAAGGGGGGCTTGGCCTGGATCAAGCCCTCCAAGAAAGACATGGCAGTGACTTTTTCTTACTGAAACAGAACACAGCCACCAGACCGCGACCAACACCAAGTACCTTTGCAGCGATGCCCCCACCAAGTTGGGCTGCTCATTGTTGATCAACTCCTGCGCCGTATGGCCACCCCAAACCTCCACCCGTCCGGAAGGGAGGCTTCCGTCGCCCCATGGGACACCCTCAGCGCAGCCCCCCAGCAACCCGCCGTCCAGATCCTCAAGGCGGACGCCCAATGGTGGGTACTCCACTGGGCACAGAGGGTCCTTATGGCAGCCCACGCCTACGCCCCTGAAGTAGACCCTGATGACCCCCGAGAGACCCAAAATGACTCCTCCAAGCCACAACGGCCACAGGCTGAGAGAGAGGGGGCCCATGGGAAGCCCTCTACACAGCAATGTACTGGGCCCAAGGATCTTCCGACCGTCCTGACACACCATAAGCCACACTAACCTGGGTAAAGCATGCAAAAGCCATGAGGAACTACCATTTTCACCACCCCTTCGACGACAGCCTGCCCGGACTACGATGGCAACAGACCCCCAGAAACAGTACAAGAACTCGCCGACGTCACAAGAAACCGCGCGAAGGCGACCATGCAAATACCAGCGGACACCCTGCTGTGAGACCCCAACCAAAGCCAACCCACCTCCGGTCCAACCACTTCCAGTCCCACCAATGCAGCCACGGAGAAACTTAAGCGGCTCAAGTCGCAGGGTCAAAATCTGCCGAAAAGTGCATGTCTGCACCACTCAGAAAAAATAGTTGTTTGGGGGACCCTAAAACAAAGAGACCTAAAATCAAGCCAAAAATTTATTACTTGGAACATTTTAATTTGCTTTTAAGAAAACCGACTGCCCCGGAAAATAATTTATCTCCCCAAAAATGCGCTGTTTTTTTTGGAAATACATGACCTTTTCTTTCTTCTGATGGAGGTGAGTATCCAAATACCACATAACATGCGTTATCGGCAGGGGGCCCCCAAATTCAGTGTCTACCATCTCCTGTACTTGAGTAGATCCAAACGTCAGATAATTGGGAATCTGCAAAGAGAGAGACATTATTGCCCGAGGCCTCGTCCAACGAGAGGATGTAACAAAGAAATTATACCTTTCTTCTTCAACTGTCCGGTGACAAAATCAGCAACCAGCGAACGTCGAACAACGTAGGATCCCCAGCTGCCTTGGGTTTGCTTGGCCAACTGAAGATGGGGGTACACAACATGTTATGAATGCGCGGCGCGTTGGAATCATCGTTGAGGCGCCTCTCTGTCTCAGTGTCCAGAACGGCGTACATGTTGTCAACAACAGTTTGAGATATGCAGATAAGTATATAAGCACGCGTCATTTTTTGATACAGCCAGGCCGGGCACATCGTCTCAGGATCCAGATGTTCAAATATATCGCCGTTGATGACAATCAGGCTCTTGTTCAATCTCCAAGAACCGCCTCGGGGCTTTGTGCACGTGAGCTGCTATTCGGGTTGCGTTAATTGTGATACTTGGACTTGCCAGCAATGGATCCTGCTGTTCCACTGTCTTGAACTCACAAGTAACACCAGCAGCTGGGGGAACCACACGGCTCTTGGTAACCTCTGTTCCCAGGAGTATTTGGACATTTAGGAATTTCGCGGGAACGGGTTTGCCTTTCTCTGCCATCTGCCACAGTGGTGCGCGCAATATGAATTTCGACGCCGGCCATGGACCACGACTTTTGCCTTCAGGTTCCCGCCAATAGCCCCATGTGCCAAGAGTCACCTTCAGGGCTTGTTTTCCAAGTGCATCAACCACTCCTCAGCTGCGCATGTCCTTGGCTACAGAACAGAAAAGGAGAAGGTTCGTGTAGAAACACAATCTAGGCCTTATCGACGATACACACCTTTCTCAGGTCGGACATACTGGCCGTTCCCCGGCGGGTCCAGATGCATTGAGACCCAGTGTTCAAGGATGATGGTGTTCAACGATTTTTGCAGCGACTGGAGGGTTGTTTTTTTTCCTGCATCTCGGCTGCCACTTTCTTGTAGAACTCGGGCAAGGTGACACCCTCCAGTTTGTTTAGTGCGTTCTTCGAGACTTCCTCCCCTTTGTCATGGTACTTTTGCAGACCTTTCACAGCTTCCAGACGAGCATAATAGGCAAACGTCATGAAGTCTTTCCACAATTTATACTTATTATACTGAAAATGACAAGGTGATGCGCGAGGCCTCGCGCAATAAGCAGACTTGAAACAACGTTAAATGAACATACTAATTGACGCGGTTGCTTCAGTTCAGCGGTTGGAACAAGGGCACCCATCTGCACAGCTTCCACAATGGCGATCTTGAGATTGTTGTATGTGTCAGGTAGGTTCCGCCGCCGCTGATTTTGAACACAGCGAAGGAGGTTATCCGCCGCCTCATACAGTGGTATTGGCTCAAGGTCTTGTGCGCTTCCTTGTGCTTGTCCTGCCAGTTTCACACGGAAGGCCCACAGTGTATCAGGCTTCAAAATATTGGCCGTGCATATGCTCTGCCACTTGTACAAGTCCAGACATGCTGCCCGTCGCTTACCCCGAATCTTCAAAACTGCCTCAACGCTGTGCTGTCCAGATACACACCAACAATCGCCATCTGTGAATGGAAGACAGGTCCATGTGCGAGGGCTCGCGCAACGAGAAGAACACACAGCCGGTTGGGAACATACTGTTGTCTGCCCAGAGAACGACGTGTATGGGGCCTGTTGGTGGTGCTGCTTCAAGTGACTCAATACGCTTTTGCAGTAACTTTGCATCTTTCCTTTAGATTTGTCCCTTTGTCTTCTCCTGGTCGATTCTCACCTTGTCCAGCTCAATCTCCACCTGCTTCCCATCTGGCTGCAGGTGGTCCTCGATGTCTGTACCCATTGTCAGACCAGGATCTTGTTTTTCCTTCTTCTTCTGCCCCTTCTTTGGCGTTCCAGTATCCGATTCCGATTCTTGAGGGTCATGGTCGGTATCTACCAGTTCTTCACCTGTCTCTCTGGCGGGGCTTGCCAATCTGCGATAGAAAGAAAGCCTGTTTCGCAAGAAACGAAGTATTCAAAGGGGGTATAGTGGCCGAGAAGAATTGATGTGTGACGCACTTTTAGCGAAAACGGGTAAGGTATTGCTCAGAGTTCAAAACTGAGAGGTACCGCAACTGTTTTTGCTAACAACCTTGCGCGAGGCCTCGCGCAAGGGAGGGGCCCGTAAGAACTTGTTGTTTCACGCTGTTTGCGAGAGGCCTTGCACATCACTGCATGGTCCCCAATCTTCTTCGAACGTTCCGGATTGTGTCACCTTCTCCCTGCTCCTCCAACACACTGCGTTGCGGAATCAGCTCCGACAATTTTCTCTTAAAACCAGCCTGAAGCGGCCCCTGCTGAGTCAGCACTAACAACACAGACACAAGGACTTGTTTGTAATGGTTAGACCCATTTCAAATTAGAATATACGGTGGAAATGGGGCAAAAGGAAAGGGGGCAAGAGATGGTGGAGGGCCGGTGGAGGGGGATACTGGGAGAGGCGCTCCCGGGGGTGAGCCTGGACTGTCCCCGGGAGCGGCGAAAAAAGCCCAGGGTGCGGATGATGCGTGAGCTGTTGCAGCGGGAGGGGTGGTACGAAGGCGAGGTGTAGGGCCGGCAGGAGCAGGACTGCAGTGCACATCCCCATCAACACGTTGGCCGCACGCTGCAGCGCCAAGAAAACCGAGGATTCAGGGTGGACGGACGGACGAGAGGCACAGGCTGCAGCAGGGGAAGACTCCAGGAGTCAGCAAGGGAAGGAGATGGTCGAGGACAGGCGTGAGAAACGCGTGCAGTAGGGGAAGGGCGAGGGGGCACAGAGGAACAAGAAGTGGCGGGGACACGGCCAGCGGTAGAGGATGGCCAGCATGGCAGCGGGAGATGAGGTGATGACAGTCGACTACAGGAGGGAACAGGGTCCGCGGCGGAAGCCGCAGGGACGGTGGAGTACGGGGGCGCCGACAGATGCGGACTTAGCGGCCGGGCAGCAGGGCTCAGGACTTTCTGTGAGCCACAGAGTGCCGCATGAAGCTCGGCCAAGAGCGAGAGGCCTGAATTGATGCAGAGGCGGTTGGTACTGGTGGAGTACGGCGAGCCGTGGTATGGAACCGGGCAGCGATGCCTGATGCGCTAAGGCGGCGGGGGTACTCAGTCTTGTGTCGAGACGGACAGGGGCCGGTCGAGAACATCCGGCGGTGACATGGAGCTTAGATGCCTGCTTGAAGCGCAAGGTCTACGAGGATCACTTTGCCTATGGTGCACCCCATGGGCGGTTCATTCCTGCCTGCCGCGTGTGGCATAGGTCAATCAACCACCAGCACTGGGCGTAGCAGATCCCATCATCTCATCATCTAACTCGTCCACAAACAGGACCGCAATCCAGTCTCCACGTTAACGCTCCCCCTCGCCGTGAATATAATGTCGCGCGATCGCAGCAGAAGAAAATGCAAAACCAAGAGAAAGACGCACAACCAGAAAAAATAAAGCTCAGAGTCGTTTTTTCTGACCTCAGAAACCCCGAAAAAAAATTTACGCCGCTTTTTGGCGAGGTCACAAACTTGAGGACACTCACAGAAAGAGGAGAAAAACAGAGTCGCGACAACGACAACGTTGAGTGTTGCTTGCCCCGAAACACCTAGCAAAGTGCGTGTCCTAGGCGCTAGGGACTTGTGCGCGCTCCAACAACAAAGAAGATGATTAGAGGCAAGATTAGGGCAAGAACGATGGCCTTCGGCCAGGGAGTGGTTGTCATGGGGGGCTAACGGTCCTGTCCTGCGATGCAATGCGGGGCAACCATGACAACCGCTCTTACACGCCAACCTCCCTTTTTGTAGCACAAAAGAGCCGCCAAGACGGAAAAGAGGAACGTTGCGTGCCCCAAATCACTTAGCAAAGTGCATGCAATAGGAGTACGGGACTTGTGTGCGCCCCAACACCAACAAGCAACGCAGAACAACAAGACACCCTAGGGTAGATGCCACAAGAACACGCCGGCCGCAGAACCAAGTATGTTACACGATACGCCACGCAGCCACACGACGAAGGGGAGCTGAAGTCAACGCACGAGGGAAAGGGCACAGCTGCCACACCACCACCAACAAAAGAGGACACCCGCTACTATCCCCCGCACACATAGGACGAGGGAGCCATGGGACAAGCAAGGTTTTCCGAGACTGACAAGGGGAAAAGACCACCGAAGCGCTAAGCGCCACACGGAAAAAAAAAAGGCACACCACACCATGAGACACATGCAGAAATACCCGCGACGCCAAGCCATGAGGTATGTCCATGCACGCACACGCCGTTGGAGCCGCCGCATGCACGACAAAATATAAACAAGGAGACATACCCACCACCGAACAAACCACCGCCACGAGCACCACGCCGCCGCCCAACCACTCACGTACGCATTCTATGCTCTCTACACTCTAGGCCGTTCGCACGGAGGAAAGAAGCATGGTATGAGGGACACCCGTATGTAGCCAAAAGGAGGGAACCACACGCCACCGGAGGGCGCACCACCGCGACAAAACACAGGTACGACAAGCACCCAGGGGCACAAGAGGAACAAGAGGTATGCCCGCCCAGATATATGTCGCCGCAACCAACAATAGGTATGGATGTGCACAACAAGGGCCACCGCGAATGGAGACACATGCAACGCCAACGAGCCCAGCAACGAAAGAAACCGCCACCCTTTCTCCTTTCCCGATACTTGCACACCCTATAGGCCGCCACCGCTGAAGTAAATGTGGACACCGCCAAAGAACACACGAAGAACAAGAGGCCACCAACACCGCGGAACGGAATAAGGATGGCCATCAACGCGGGAGGAAGCCGCCAAAGCCAGAAAGAAAGTGGACGCTGCCAAGAAACACGCGAGGAACAAGAAGCCGCCAACACTGAGGAACGGAACATGAGTGGTATGAGGGAATACTTAACGGGGTGAAGCGATGGTCTGAAGGGCGCCCGGCCCCGATAAACCGAGGGACGGGAGCCACACGCCACCAGAGAGGACGCCACTGCCACCAAACACACAAACCACAAGCCCGAGGGCACAAAAAGAGCAAGTGGTATGCCCACACACGCAAGCATGCACGGGCAAGGTATGGCGAGGGAGCTCGAACCTGAACCCGCCGCCGCGTACAACACGGGGATAGAAGGACCCAGGATGGACGAAGAGATTGACGTAAACAACGCCGCCACGCCAGCGCACCCGCCGACCGGGAAACCGCCAAGAAACCCACCCTCCTCCCTCTCTCTGTAGGCCATCAACGCGGGAGGAAGCATAACACAACAAGCAGGCCTGCCCGCACACCGTGGTTGTTTGGGTAAAATGTTAGGTTTGTTTCCGTCGTGTCTCCGGGGGGTTGGGCGACTCCTGCATTCCCCCTGCACAGGTAAAAGCAAGGTTGCAAGGTATGCTCGACGAATGGTGCACGTAGTGCGCACATGGGGTTAGAGAAGACGAAGTGCTCGCGATGCATGTGCCGGATTCCCACGTACACACGTTGCCACGCTTCTTTGTATATGCAACCACCTTCCATTCTCTTCACAGGTCCACAAGAGAAGTCTGAGCTCGTGTTTGCGTCGTTTGTGCGTTAGAGGAGGGTTGTCTTAGACGCTTAGGCTTGTTTTGCGTTGTGCCGTCGTCTCTCATTCGCCATTCCCTGTTCTCCTTTTCGCAGATGACAAAACAGGCACAACAGGAAGAATCGTGCAAGCCACACGATGCAATTAAATTAGGGTTGTTTATAACTCGCATTAGGGTTGTTTAAACGCTCAGGTTTGTTTTGCATTCGCTTCACTTCGGCATCCACACGAAGCATGGTGAGTAAGGTACGTAAGCCCAGGAGGAGCTCACTTTCTGGTTGAGTCAGTGTGGTTACAGTGGTATTTATCTCGCCTCCCTTCCCTGCATGCGTGCACACGATGCATTAAAGGGATTTGACAGTAGGCCACGCGCTGTGCACGCGGTATGAACCCTTGCCAGGTTACCCAAGGCTTCGCCCTACGTTCCATAAAGGAACGGGCGAAGTCATTAAGCTTGCTTGCTTGCAACTGGCTTCAGGAACAGTGTATTATAGGGCGGACTAAGAAGCGTATAATACGTGGAGTGTGCCTTGGTTCCTCCTTCTTGAACCCAGTCCATTGGCCTCTGTTGTACAGGTGGGAGGGTCAGGGTGAACGGGTGTAGTCCCTTGAGCCGTGCTAAAATATACGGCGCTGATCACACAATCAATTGACTGCGCCTCAGCCAGGAGTGGCGAGGGCAGTTTGACTCCATCGACATCCGCGCTGTGCACGCCATCTGTGCGCCCTTCCCCTCCAAGCCCTAGCAGTAAAACATTTTGTGACGTCCCTGTTAGGCCACAGTTGCTTAGCAGGGCTGTGTTCTCTCCTCTTCTTCACAGGAGGGTCATTAAGACCCACGACTTTATCTTCAACACCACCCAGTAGAGCGTGCGTGTAGGAGTGGTAGTCCTGCGTCGGGGCTTGAGCCAGTAGCAGTAGCGCTCGCCCACCAGGATGGTGCGACTGTAAGGTGTGTAGGACCTGTAGTGCGTTGGCACAGGGCCACAGGGCATGCAGGCCAAGGGGACAGTGGTGGGCCCCCACACCCACACACCGGCGCCAACAGCACGTGGGTGGCGGACCCCAACAGCCCGCCCAGTGGGCGGGCAGTCGGGGGAAGGACAGCGCCTGACCTCAGACGCCCCTCACAATGGTGGAAGGCGCCCCCCCCGGGGACGCCCTTCCGCCACCCCCACAGGGAGCAACGCCGGCCAGCAAGGGCGCACACTGTGGGGCCGGTGCTGGGTCCCCACGCCCGCACCCGGGACACACGGATCGCGGAACCCTGGCTGCCCGCTCCAGAGGACGGGCGGTCTGGGGAGGGACAGCGCCTGACACCAGACGCGCCTCTCAACAGTGGCAGGCCACCCCCCCCGGGGACGGCCCCCCACCACCCCCGCGGCACGCAGCCCCCACGGGGCATGCAGGCCAAAGGGAAAAGTGTTGGGCCCCCAAACCCACACATCCGCACCCGCAGCACGTGGGTGGCGTACCCAAACAGCCCGCCCAGTGGGCGGGCAGTCGGGGGAGGGACAGCGCCTGACCTCAGACACCCCTCACAATGGTGGAAGGCACCCCCCGCGGGGACATCTTTCCGCCACCCCCACAGCGAGCAACGCTGGCCCGCAAGGGCGCACGCTGTGGGGCCGATGCTGGGTCCCCGTGCCCGCACCGACCGCACCCGGAACACACCCGTCGCGGAACCCTGGCTGCCTGCTCCAGAGGACGAGCGGCCGGGGGAGGGACAGCGCCTGACCCCAGACGCCCCTCACAACGGTGGCAGGCGAGCCCCCCCCGGGGACAGCCCCCCCGACACCCCCGCGGCACGCAGCCCCCACAGGGCATGCAAGCCCAGGGGACAGTGTTGGGCCCCCACACCCACACACCCGCGCCCACAGCACGTGGGTGGCGGACCCCAACAGCCCGCCCAGTGGGCGGGCAGTCGGGGGAGGGACAGCACCTGACCTCAGACGCCCCTCACAATGGTGGAAGGCACCCCCCCCGGGGACGCCCTTCCGCCACTCCCACGGCAAGCAACGCCGGCCCGCAAGGGCGCACGCTGTGGAACCGGTGCTGGGTCCCCACGCCCGCACCGACCGCACCCGGAACACACGGGTCGCCGTACCCCGGCTGCCCGCCCCGAGGACGGATGGTCAGGGGAGGGACAGCGCCTGACAACAGACGCCCCTCACAACGGTGGCAGGCTACCCCCCCCCTGGGGTCGGCCTCCCACCACGCAGCCCCCACAGGGCGTGCAGGCCAAGGGGACAGTGTTGGGCCCCCACACCCACACACCCGCGCCCACAGCACGTGGGTAGCGGACCCCAAAAGCCCGTCCAGTAGGCGGGCAGTAGGGGGAGGGGGAGCGCCTGACCTCAGACGCCCCTCGCAACGGTGGAAGGCACCCCCCCCGGGGACGCCCTTCCGCCACCCACACAGCGAGCCACGCCGGCACGCTGTGGAACCGGTGCTGCCCCCACAGGGCGTGCAGGCCAAGCCAGGTAGGGAGGAACCGGGACCGGACCGCCCCCCCCCGAGCACGCGAGATGGAGGAAGGGACCGGGGCAGGACACGCGGAGGGGCACGGACCACGTGGAACGGCCCGACCAGCGCCCAGTGCCGGGACCGCGCGAGGTGCGCACGCCACACCACCCAGGGGGGGGGGGGAAGGGGGCGCCGCGGGAAGGCAAGCGCACACATACACAATGGGCACGCGGGGACTACCAGAAGGGTAACCGGACCGAGCTCGCGGAACGCACAGACCGCGTGAAATGGCGTACCAGCGAGCGAGGGTAAGGGACAGCCCGGACAGGACGGCCCGCCACACGCAGCGCGAGACACGCGGGGCGGGAAGGGGGAAACGGGAGAGACAAAACATCAGGTACCGGCCCGAGCCCCCCAAACTGGCCGCGAGCGCCGCGCACACACGGACGGGGCACTGCATCCGCCAAGGCAGTAGTGGTGCACTGCGCCACGCCCCAACCCCTAGGCAAGGCAGCCTCCGCGCCAGCCCAAGGGGGTCCCACTGGCGACAAACCAGTAGCAGGGGCCCGGCGGCGCCGGCGCCCCGGGCGACCAAGCATTAGGGGGGCGACACGGCCGGTAAGCGCCCGCAGCCACGGCTGCGAATTGATGCACTGCCCGGGGTGTGGCGAAACGGGGAAGCCGGGGAGGGACGGGGCTCCGAGCCCTGTGAACCCGAGGCACTCTGCCACCAAGCAGGAGGTGCGTTTTGGAGGGCTTCCCACTATGCCCCGGTGGGGAGGATATCACCTGGCCCCACCAGGTGGCCCCCCGGGGCGGAAAGGCGTCTATTACCCGCAAAATCAAACCTCAAACCTCAAACCTGAATTGATGCAGAAGCAGTTGGTACTGGTGGAGTACGGCGAGCCGTGGTATGGAACCGGGCAGCGATGCCTGATGCGCTCGGCCGGCAGGGGTACTCAGCCTGGTGTCGAGACGGACAGGGGCTGGTCAAGAACACCCGGCGCTGACAAGGAGCTGAGATGCCCGCTGGAAGCGCAGGGTCTACGAGGATCGCTTTTGCTATCGTGCACCCCATGGGCGGTTCATTCCTGCCCGCCGCGTGTGGCATGGGTCGATCAACCACCAGCACTGGGCGTAGCAGATACCATCATCTCATCATCTGACTCGTCCACAAGTCGCACGTTAACGCCCCCCCTCGCCGTGAACCTATGGCGTCCCGGATGGGGTGAGAGTCGGGGAACGAGGGCATAGCACAAAGCTTGGGGACGGTACCACATCAGAGTGAGTAGGGTGAGGGTACGACCCGACACCAGGGGAAAGGGTAGGGACAACAGAATAGGGCATAGGCGAAACCCACGAGTGGCAAACACGGGTGAATGCACGGCAAAGGCAGTGACAGCGGACGGAAATGTACAGACAGGACCCACAGAGTGACAGCTGATAGGAGGTGAGGAGGGGAGAAATGGCGTGTCATGGGCCGAGGGCACGGGGCGGCGAGTCAGGGGTAGCGCAGAGAGGAGCAGGGGGCACACGCAGGGCAACCAGGGGCAAAAAGCAGGTGAACTTGAGGGACAGGGCCGCGCAGGGGGGAGGGGGAAGCAGGGGGCAAACAACGGCACAAAGATACACCATGTCTCGCGCAGAGAAACGCCATGCCGATGAACCACATTGAACCGTACCGGCTGCCCCGCCCCACAATCAGGGAACTGTTGGAGGGGAGTCCAGCGGGGGCGGACGACAGGGGAATCCCCCCGAAGGGGTACCTGGGGAGGCCGCCCAAGTCGGCCTACAGGACGAAAGACAGGGCCGAGGCCGAGAGGCGAGTGCGAGCACGCGAGATACAGCCCTGGCAAGGGGAAGAGCAGCGGAGAGAACACAGAGCAGGAGAGTTACACTAAGAGGGCGGGCGAGGGACAGGAGAGCGAGGGGAGAGGGGAGGGGAGAGAATCCAGGGAAGAGAGGAGAGCGACGCGAGGGAAGGGCGCCCACCTGGCGTGGCAGGGGACCGCCAAGGGGCACGCCCCATGAGGGCGATCGGACCAGAGACGAACACCAGGGGGACCCGTGACCCGATGACCTGTGCAGTGCTGA
This sequence comes from Eutreptiella sp. 'Long Island Sound 2002', assembly GCA_964036045.1. Lineage (NCBI taxonomy): Eukaryota > Euglenozoa > Euglenophyceae > Eutreptiales > Eutreptiaceae > Eutreptiella > Eutreptiella sp. 'Long Island Sound 2002'. Next base: position 43,688,473 of record OZ038379.1, on the reverse strand, counting down.
CTTGCATGCATGCAGGGAGGAGGGTAAAAAAAAACCAACAAACACTTTTTTTTTGAATGTTCTTAACGGCATCAACTTGTTCTGGGGCTGACGTCCCCCATAAAAAAAAAAAAAAAAACAAACGCTGCAAAGGCAGGAAACCACAAGGCAGGATGCGCAGCGAAAGGGGGGGGGGGGGCAAAAAAAGCAAAACCACAAAGCACTGCCGGAGGGCGTAAAGCACAGAGCAAGCAGGCAGCAGGGGAAGAGGAAGGAGCAAGCGGAGCAGAAGTGGTACCCCGGGAGGCGCGGGAAAAAAAAAACAACCGCAGGCGACCAGGGGGGAAATAGGCACGGTTACCGGGGGAAGCGAGGGCGGGACCAGGAAGAAGGACCCCCAACAGGTCACAAAGAAACAAACCACCCAAACAAAACGGGGCGGGATAGGAGCGACCCGTGCATAGCGCACAAAACGGTCCCCCGATTGATTAGGATCGAGTGGGCCCGCGCCGCAGGGGTGCTGGCGGCCCGGTGGGGTATAAACAGGGGATGATGGAAGAAGGGGACGTGAAGGGCGTGTGGCTAGGGCCGCACAACAGCTTCAAGAAAATAGGAAGGCACAGGACGCGGGGGTAACGTCGGGATAGGTGATGGGTGACGGGACGTGGCACAGGGGAAAGAGATGTTGCGGGGATGCGAGCCAGGGGACGAGGGGAGGCAGGAAAGACAGAGCACCAGCCCAGGTGGGAAGGGGAAACCAGTCGACATGGAGTGATGAACCATTGGCCAACTATGTGGAGCCTGACCATGGGAAGTCAGAAAAATGCCCTGAGCTCTGGGACGGCCATGAGGGGTCCGCAGGGGTGAGGGTTGATTCTGAGGTCCCCGGGTCAATGGCCTGAGTGCACGTGGGTTCACGCGTGAGCGGAACCTGGGGGAACGTGGAAGGGTTCGCCTCCTGGCCTCCAGCCGCGGATGGACGACACACAAGTGCATCCGGGAGACGAGCGGGTACTCCAATCCGTGAGGGATGGGGAGTCGTGGAATGTGGTTGAGAGCAATGCTGCGCTGTCGGCGACAGCTATCCACAGGAAACCCGCCTGGAGGCACCCAAAAGGCTGTGCTAGAGGGGGAAGGGCGGAGGATCCTTCGATGGGTGACCGGAAGGAGCTGAGACCGTGAGAGCAGCAACTGAAGGAAACCTACCGCCGGTCAGGCCCCAAGGGAACCTGGTTGAAGTTCTCGGCCGTGAGGTGAGACAGGGGTCGCCAGGGGAACTGATGGTGGAGAGCTCTCCTTCCTGCCAGAGGCAGCCACCATGAAAAACAAACAAGGAGATGTCAGATGAGGCTGCGGCCGCGGCCGCCCTTACTTACTTACCTAGTATCCGCCGCCTCATACAGTGGTATCGGCTCAAGGTCTTGTGCGCATCCTTGTGCTTGTCCCGCCAGTTTCGCATGGAAGGCCCACGGTGTATCAGGCTTCAAAATATCGACCGTGCATGTGGTATGCCACTTGTACAAGTCCAGAAATCTTGCCTGTCGCTTACCCCGAACCTTGAAAACTGCTTCAACGCTGTGCTGTGCAGATACACACCAATAATCGCCATCTGTGAATGGAAGACAGGTCCATGCGCGAGGGCTCGCGCAACGAGAAGAACGAACAGCCGGTTGGAAATCTACTGTTGTCTTCCCAGAGAACGACGTGTATGGGGCCTGTTGGTGGCCCCGCCTCAAGTGACTCAATACGCTTTTGCAGTAACTTTGCATCTTTCTGTCTGATCTATCCCTTTGTCTGGATTCTCGATTCTCACCTTGTCGAGCTCAATCTCTACCTGCTTCCCATCTGGCTGCAGGTGGTCCTCGATGTCTGTACCGATTGTCAGGCGAGGATCTGGTATTTCCTCCTTCTTCCGCTCCTTCTTTGGCGTTCCAGTCTCCGATTCCGATTCTTCAGGGTCATTGTCGGTATCCACCAGTTCTTCACCTGTCTTTCTGGCGGGGCTTATCATTCTGCGATAAGAAGAAAGCCTGTTTCGCAAGAAAGGAAGTATTCAAAAGGGGTATAATGGTCGCGAAGAATCGATGTGTGACGCATTTTCAGGAAAAACGGGTAGGTATTGCTCAGAATGGAAAACTCAGAGGTTCCGCAACTGTATTTGCTAACAACTTTGCGCAAGGCCTCGCGCAAGGGACGGGGGTGTAAGAGCCTGTTGTTTCACGCTGTTTGCGGGAGGCCTTGCACATCACTGCATGGTCTCCAATCTTCTTCAAACGTTCCAGATCGTGTTACCTTCTCTCCGCTCCTCGAACACACTGCGTTGCGGAATGAGCTCCGACAATTTTCTCTTAAAACTAGCCTTACGCATGCCCCTGCTGAGCCAGCACTAACAACACAGACACAGGGGGCTGTTTGTAATGGTTAGACCCCTTCAGACAGTGGAAAGCTGGGTACCCCCCTTGCGTGGCCAATGTGCCTGGATTGCACTAGTAGGCTCCGCGCACCACCTAACTCAAGGCACGTGCACGCGCTTTGCGTTCGAGTAAGCGGTTCACCGCTGACGCACGGAATTGACAAAGGAATTCGGGATTTTACAGACGTTAACCCCGTGACCTTCTTTCTCGATAGTGATTAGATGCTACACATCGTCAACATCGTCAATGGTCACTGCACCTTCGTTTTGCCCTTTCTTCGTTACAAGGCTGGAGAGCAGACTTTCACAAAACTTCTCGGCAAAAGCCTGTCCAGGCATAGCTGAGTGCCATGCAGTGCGGCATAATAAGGAAGTTGCAACAGTGAGTTCGTACTTTAAGAGTGTGCCGCCCATGTTCAAACGGTCCAAAAGACACATGACGATCTGCAATCCCTCAGAGGCAAAGACACCCCTGTTAGTTGTCTCACCGGCCCAGTTGCACTGCGTTACGAGGTGTCCTAGGTATATTAACATAGCCCAGTATTGTGTTAACAGAACGTGCATGGCTTTACACACAGCGTATCGAAGACGACTTCGCGATCCGCTTGACGTGCCCAAGTAAGTGGCATTACCTGTTTAGGCGCCGTATGTTGGGGCCAATACCCAACAGCGGTGCACCAAGGGTTATCCCCATCGTGATCAACCTGGGAAGGCAGGGGACAGTGTCACCGCTGCGCAACAAACCTTTACGGAAAAAAGTCACAATCGGCCAAAATTAGCGAAATGTTTGTGTAACGCAAAAGTTCTACGCGTGCCAGAAACCATATGATATATGGTCTGACCGCAAAAAAAGCCGGACGTTCCAGCCCGTTGTTCTTTCACCATACATCATCTCATAAATTGGGTAATGGATGTTCTCGTCACATAGAACGATCACAACGGGTCGAGTGTGTTGCGTCAAGTCCCTAGTGATTTGCAGTAGGTTAAGAAGCGATACATTGCTGCTTACCTTTTCTTTGCTTAGGCAGAGGGGCCGCCAATGCGGTCTCTTGGCAGGCACTCGGCGAATAATGTCAAGCGGAGCCCTGATGTTTCGCACAAAAGGCCGCGTACTTGCAAATCCTAGATCACGCAAAATACTTGCAAAGGTTCCCTCGGTGTTCCCCAGCATGCGCGCAACAACAGGAACACGCCGTTCAACCTCTTGCAGGCTAGGATGACCATGCCAGTAGCTTGGTGCATCCCGTAGTAGCAGGACAGCCAACGCTGTTGCGTTAAGGCTCTTGTTTTCTTTGTCAGGGTTTGTGCTAAATTGTTTGTTGTACCAGTTGTGCATCCATAACTCAACGCACTGTGGGTGTATTTTTTCCCATTGTAGTCTGTAACCTGACTGCGGCCCTTTCCCCCACTGAACGTGCGCTATATCGCGCGAGACCAGACCATGCTAAAATGCGCCGCTGCGCCCTACTCCCCTCTATTGCAATAACACACTTTGGTTTTCCCTGATACGGAACTGCGCGGTGGCCCATCAGTAAATACAGGCGCCAGGCTATTTTCTATCAAAACAGCAACCCACCGCTTACCCTCTGCCACGATAGCCTTTTCAACGTTGCAACACATCCGTTCATTTTTGCGCAGACGCAGAAAAAAAACAAACAACAATCTCCCACAATTCTTCTGCCGTGTGATACGGCGTTTCCCTGAGCAGACATCGCAGAATACTCCAGATACTGCGGGCACTGTCTTCTCAAGGTCCGACACTTTTTGCAGGGGCATTGTTACTATGAAAAAAAATTGCTAAATGTATCGTCCTAAAAATCGTTGTTCGCAAAACTTTCCCGCTTGAGACATCAACCTGTCAAACAGTTTTCGCGCGATCAAATGTTCAAAGATTCGCTGGTCCCAGGCACCATTTTCAGTTTACTGTAACTGTCTCGTGGTCCCACATTTAACTGGTTAGGCCTGATTGCAGTAGCCAGTTGCGGCGCGCTACCATTGCTGTTGGGCAGTGAAGTCAGCGGTGACCACTGTATGAAAACTAGAGATGCCGGCGGGACCTGCAATGGGCGCCCATGCAGCAGCGCCGCAGCAAAGGGAATGTACATGCTGTGTAGTTGGTGGATCTGTCCATTTTCTGTTTCCATTCGCGCTCATGACCTCGATTGCGCGAGGCCTCGAGCAAACACCATTATAAATGAAATGTTTCTCATGCGCCATTCCATGCGCGAGGCCTCGCGCATGAAACTACAGTTTGTTCCGGAAGATTTATACATTTGAAGATTCACGGGTGTAGCGATATCCAGATTTATTCATTAACAGATCCATTTCTATCACTCCATCCTGATAATAGTACAAAGCTACAAGTATAAAGGCGGATAGGTTTCTCTTTTCCGAGAACCTGCCTAATGCGTTGCGCTGTGGTACATTAATCTGACACACATGAACGCCTTTGCGCGAGGCCTCGCGCAAAGAATGGACACAAAACAATACTTTTCCGTATATCACCCATGGCACGTGTCATTTCTACAACAACATTTACTTCATTTTACTGGTTCGCGACGGTCCAGACATATCTATAATTATTATTTGATGCTTTCTGAAATTGCTGTCTTTTTCCTACCTTTTCTGTTGTTTTTGACCCTGCAACTTGAGCCGCCTAAGAGACAACGGGGCACGCGCGCCCCTAGCCTCCAACAAAAAAAAAAAGGCAACAAGGCAACGACCCCCCATCCCCCCGCACCCACCCGAGCCCCTCCCTCCATCTGGCAGGCACCCCACCGCCCCCCCCCGCCCACTCAGCCCAGGTATGCTCATCACTCCCCCTCCCACCATCCGCCCCGCCACGGCCCGACATGTACCCAGAATTCCAACAGGGTAGGAGGTTCCAACCACCCTTTCGCAACAACCACACGGTCTACTGGATCTCGTGCGAAGGGACGATCAAGTACCGTCTCAGAGGCAGGGGCCCATGAGGCCGGGTGCAGATCTGAGCGCAATGGCACCGCCAACCCCAACTCAACGAACCCAGCACCCCGGACGAGGGGAAGGGCGACACCTTGGAGCTCAGCAGCGCCGGCCCCTTCCGAAACGTCACCCCTGAGAACAAGGCCCAGTGGGGCACCAAGTACACCGGGGAAATCACCCCAGAATGAAAACACGGCCTGCCGGCACGACCCCCACTCGAACACCCAGCAAGCAATCCTCAAGCCCCCATTCCACTCCCTGACAGGTCAAGAGCCAGGGAAAAAGGCCCCTGCAAACCCACCACGCGGCCATTGATCTCATCTGAGCCCCCTCGATCTCACCGGCCTGGCCATGCCATACTCCAAGGAGGTCGCCACTGCCCCCCAAGATCTCCCGATGGCACAGGGTGCGAACTTGGTCGGCCACCACCTGACTTTCCAGGAACCAAGCCTTCAACGCGACGATCCCGCGGAACCCAGCCCCATATATACCCCGGACCAGAACGCATACAAATACTACTGGCACGAGGGGACCCCCTTGTATGCAGGAGCCGGCATTCCTGTGCACCTCGTCCACCACCTCAGCATCCCAGAGAGACTGAGTGTCTACGAAGGTGTCGGGGAAGGATTGCAACTAAATGTCATCAACGCACACGTCCGCTTCGGCAACGCAACGAAACCCTTTCTCCGGGCCCTGGCAGAGGCGTACCGCCAGATGGCTATGCTCGCCCCCACGATCATCATTGGCCCATGATCGCCGCCCCCACCCCACCGCACCGTCGGGGACAAGTAACGCCCCAGGACCACACAGTCTGCGACACCACCGTCATGCTGGGGCTTGTGAACCTGACCGCAAACCTGGAAGGCAAGGCATCACACATCCCCCACCAAACAAAGCCCCCCCCCCCCCTGCATTGATGTGTGCTACAGCAACCCGACCACCATCATCCGGACGGAGGCCTCATACAGCCCACTCCCGGTAGAACCCAGGGGCCATAGGCCCTTACACCTCCCCCTCACCATTTCCAACCTTCCTACCAACCACCCGGAGGATGCACACCAAGGTCTGCCGCCCCCCCCTGAAAAGGCGCCCGCGGCATGACATGCAAGCCTGTTCCCACTACTACAGGGCCATTGACCGCCCCTGGCGCAAACAATAAAACCTCACAGACCTACTCATGGCCATGCGCACGGCCGCCGTCGCCTGCGGCTTCCAGCAACAGCCCCAGGCCGAGGATGACCAACCACCCACGGCCCTGGGGGATATGCTCCGTGCCTTCTGGCAAGCAAAGCAATAACTGGCAACCTTCCACCAAACCCCACCCCACAATCCTGCAACCCCATACACCACCGTAGAAAGCAGATAACCCACATCAGGGCTGACCTGCAGCAGTGCCAGACCAACAGACAACAGTGCATTACCCAAGAACACGAGCGATATGCGTGCCACAAACTCCCCTACAAAGCCATAGGCCGCCTCCACAACGGCATTACCGACAACGGCCCCGCACCATCACCACAGTCCGGCAGGAGGACGGATCCCTCATGAACGACCCAGCCACAGTACTCCAGGCGACCCAAGACAGCTTCCTCGGCCAACACATCCCCAACAGATCCACACTTGACCCAGACACCGGAAACAAAATCAAACATCTCCGAAAGGAATTCAGCAACGCCGGGAGCAGGCAACTGGATAAATCCCCCTTCATCATCAACGAAGTCCTCAGTGCCATCCAAATCCTCCAGCAAGACCAATCCTCAGGCTATGACAGCCCCATTGCAGAGGCGTACTACCACCTTCCCGCCCTCCTCCTCTGCCTCCTCGCCCAACGCCCATGGGACATCATCACAGACCCCCCAGCCACCGGACTGGGCCAACCTTGTCTGCCCCCTCTACGGAAAGGGGGACTGGGCCAACCTGGACAACTGGCGCCCCATAGTGTGCGCAGTCAGGGAGGTGAAGATTGTCTGGATCATATCCTTCTGCACCAAGTCCGCCCCCAAACAGATCCCCACATACCCGCCAGCCTGTGCGGAGCTTTCCCGGGCCAGTTGCCACACGAGGCCATCTTCCTCCAGGACGCCGTCGCCGACATGGACCCAGTGGACCTCATCATCGCCTCCCTGGACGTCGAGGAAGTCTTCTTAAACACCCCCTGGCTCCTCCTAGAAGCGGTCTGGAAACGTCTGGGCCTCCCCTTCTACAACTTAACCTCAGAATACATCTACACTCGCAGAAAGGCAGTCTGCACCGGTGCAGGCTTTGGCTCCTTCTTCGTACCAGGCAGCGGGGCTCCCCAGGGAAGAGCAGAACGGTCTTTCTTGTACCTCCTCGTGAGGCTGCTCCTGGCCCTCGCCATCGAGTCAGAATACCCAGTCTGCGCACCCTATCCGATCCTATCCCCCCTGGTGGCCTTAGTGGACGACACCAACCTCATGGTCGCACACGCCGTGCATGAACCCCACACAGCAGACAACCACACCATAGTCACCCAGCAAGCCAACGAACTACTGGGGGTGGCCATCCCCTATCTCTCTCGCAATAACCTCCTCTCCCACCATATCACTTCCGTGGCACTGATCAAAGGGGCTGACACAGCCCCCGCCCCGGGCTCACAGAGTTGCCCCATGAACGCCCTTGAAGCTGGCACCCAGTCGGGAGTAATCCACAGCGCCAACGCCGACAATAAGACCCCCCCCCCAAAATTGCAGTCACACATGGCCAACATCCCACGTTATGCCACCTCAGCAACCAAGGCGCTCCGCCTGTCACCCCAAAGTCTGGCGTATTACCGCACGGGGGTGTTAAATGCATTCACAGGTTTCCAGGCACTCCATCCAACATCCTACCACTGCCCTCAAACCAGCCACACGCGCCGTCGGGAAGGCACGGGCAGCACACGGGGGCTGGCCCACCTACATATCCACTTGAGCGATCCCTGCTTCGTGGCCCCAGTATGAGAACGCCATAAGAGACAAGGTGAAAGCGGCCTACACCACACACAGCGCCCTCCTCCTGCACTGCATGACCTACAATGGCTTCCAGAGGTCCGCGAACTTGCCACAATCAGACTCCTGGCCGCGCAGCGGGCCCGCAACACATGCCCACACTTGGTACTCAACAAAACGAGCATGGCAACCAACACCGGCACCCGCATCTGGAACCATCTACAACTTTTACTCCCTTCCTGACACCACGCCATCCTCACCAACCACACCTGCCAGGAAGAAGGCCCCCTGGCAGTTCTCTGCGGAGACCTCCTCCAGTCCCCTAAAGGCACCATTGACACTATCAACCTCGCTGGTGCCTCACTCACAGTGGTGTATGTCCCCCTCCCCCAAACGAGAGTCCTCCAGCGCATTGGGGCACACCACGCCTCGTTTCTACAACTCCAAACGTGGCCCCAGTATCGGCTCTTCCACCAATAACTCACGCAAAGAAACCGACGTACCGGACAAGAAAGATATAGAGACAGCCTACCGAGAGTTCAAAATACAACACCCACACCGAGTGCCAACGGCGATACCCTACAAGTCCATAGGCTGGAAGCATGAATCCGTCTCCCAAGCGACGGGCAAGGTCCCACCACTAACCCTACTACTGGCCTCAAATGAAGCAAACCCGGATAGACCACCGTCATGCACCACGGGGCAAAAGGCGCATACCAAAACACCACATGAAATCCCAAGAACTACCAGCAGTCCTCCAGGACTCCCAACAGATGCCCCACTGTGACATCAACAAACCCAATCCACAAGCCACTTACCACCGATCGCGCAGGTTACCCAAGGGCCGTCCGGTTGGGGTACTTTGGATGCGAAAACATCCACCTGACTCACTGGCTTCTCTGATGAGCCGTGTGGCTCACATGCAGAGGACGGTTCTGCTGCCCGGCGGCTTCAACAAGCGGTGCGGAAAATGGGCGGGGGCAAGCTGGAGTAACGTGGGTTGAGACCAGGGGCCCATCCCCCCTGCCTCATGGCCATGAACCGACATGGCACGTTTCAAGTTTTCATAGCTGGGTGCTGAGCGTGAGTTTTGGTTTTTTGGCAGGCTGTTTGGTCAGCCTGAGCCTGGGATCGGCGCAACTGTGACCCCGGTCAGCTATTGACAGCTCTGCAGCCCTGGGACCCGCATTGCGGCGGCTGCTGATGGGGTCAGCCCCTGTGAACTGCCCTTCCCTGGCCGGCCCTCTCTGCTGACCAGCTCTGGCCCCTGCTGCCACGTCCCTGAGCCCAGGCACACCGCATCTGTGACATTGGTGGGGTATGCACACCTCCGCGGCCCCGTGCTCCGCCATGCCGCGGGGCAGTGGTAGGCAGCGGCCCCCCAAGGTCCTTGGATTGGTAACACTACGGGATCTGACTGTGTCAAGCTGCAGTGCCTCAGCTGGAGCTCCGCACCACGACTGCTACCATGTGGCAGCGAAGAAGAGCTGCAATACTTGCACCAGCTGTGAGGGACTGCTGCAGTGCTTGCAGCATCTGAGCAGGAGTGCTTTTGCGCTTCCAGAACCAGTGCAGCACCCCCGAAAGTCCCTGTACTGGTGACCGGATGGCGGCATGCAAAGGCCGCACCGCTGCGGCCCAAGAGCTTGCCATGTGGCAGGTGGGGTGCGGGTTGCACCTCCTCCCTGTAGTCCCAGGTTTGTTAACGGGACAGGGACTGGCTGCGTTGAGCTGCCGCGTAACGTCTGAGGCTACAGGACGTGAGGCACCTCTGGTGAGGATATGCGTGCGTCCCCCCTGCGCGCCGCTTTTTGGCAGATCTGAAGGCATTTGGAGTGTGCACATGCAAAATGTATTACTTTTGGCAGAACCGGAGACATTGGGTGTGTGCTGATGCGAAATTCAATACTCTTTGCAGAACTGGAAGCAATCGGTGTGTGTCAATGCAGAATTTATTACCTTCCGCGAATCTGAGGGCATTGGGTCTGTACCCATGCAAAAGCTATTACTTTTGGCGCACCTGCAGGTATTGGGTTTGTGCCCATGCTCAATTTTTTCATTTTGGCAGACATGGAGGCCTTGAGCATGTGCCCATGCGAAATGTATAACTTCTGGCAAACCAAGAGGCATTGGGTGAGCAAATTTCCTTTTTTGACAGAACTGAATACATTGGGGGCCCTGTGCGCACAGGGACCTGCATCGGGGCCGGGCTGTGTGGTTGGCCCTGTATCTGCCAATACCATGTGGCGTCGACAATGACATTACGGGGAAGGGGGGAGGGGGTTCGCGGAGCGACGCACAGGGTGTTGCACTTGCTGCAGTATTGTGCCACTCTGTCCCGACCGGGACCGCTGGCAGCAGCCTCCAGCGGACGGTGGGACCTTGCGTTGACACCATGATACCATGACAGCACTTACCAGCGCACGCCCACACACGCGTGACCCCATGGTTCCACCGCACCGACACCAACCCCACCGTGTCATGAGACCATGAACATGAACCCCAGAGGTTCTTCACCACAAAACCCACCTGGCCCCGCCCCAACCCCAACAGGATCGCTAGCCGCTACGACATGTACGAACCGGGCAGAACGGGCAAACACTAACACGCATACTATCAACCCCAGTCGTCATGCCACACGCCAGAACAATGAACCCAAACCCTCACACGCCGAAACCTTAACCTGGACACGGCCTACATCCTGCACTACATCTACTCCTACCTCACCCAAGGACAACAAGACCAGGGACCCATCGCCGTATCACGTCCGCGCAAGACGCATCATCTCCAAAGGGATATGGATATACGCCACCACCGTCTTGCAACCCACGACTCCGGTAGCCCACGTCACCACAGGCCTGAACATACACACCTAACTGCCCATGAACCTACAGCGACCCCAACGAGTACCCCCCCCCACCCACAAACAGCGAGCAGATGCTGCCGGGCGTCTGATGTGCAGATCTCGAGCGCAGGCACTATTACTTAGTGCACGCTGCGGCGTCCCCCGTCCCACAACCAATTGGGCCAATGGTCCTCACGGTCACCAACACATTGCTCGCCCAAGTAAGCACATTCCCAGGACAGTGGGGGAATGTATCAACCCACACGAAGTCCTCAGGAGCGTCCTCCAGCCGGGGGACCGCGGCCCGGCTAACACCGACCCGGCCCGCGCCCGGGTTCAAATTACCTTTGGTGAGGTAGGATACCACCTAGGGTTGGCCGACCACGGGTGCAATGCTCTGAATCTGAGACATACCCACAGGCCACACACAGATCGAAGCAGGCCCCGACAGACGGAAAGACCCAGGCCCGTGGCCACGAGAAGGCCTCACCTGCGGCTAATGCGCCATCCAAAGGAATCTCTGGCGTGTAGGCCTTTTTCCAGCCCTGAATATCCTTCCCTCACTACCGACCAAGAGGTGCACCAGGTGCGCACACGCATCTGCAAAATCCTATCCGGAGCCGCAGTAGACCGCAAAATCTACGTCACCAAGCTGACACAACACCACATGTGAGCGCAACCGCGAGCGACCACGAGCGCTGATCCGCCACACACCAACCCTGCCCCACATCCCCTGCCCCTCCGGACCTCACCTCCACTCAGTGGCCCACACTGGGCCATCGCTCCGCCCCCGCGACAAGCTCCCCCGCCTCCTTCCGGAAATTCTCACACGCCCGCCACAGCCAGCCCCACGACGCGCTACCCGCAGCCTCCCACACCCGGCGAGCCACGGAGGCCCGCCACAAAATACGCTCGGGTCCCACCACAAGCCCAGCCCGCCCCGCAACCCACACACGCCCACCGCGCACAGCCCCGTTACCCAAGGCCCATCCCCGCCACCACCCGACTGCAGCCCACGAGAACTGGACACTGAGACGCACATCCTCGCAAATTGCAGGAGCCCAGCCCAGCCCACGCCAGCTGGTGGAGACCGCAGTTCACACCTCCCCGGCACGCCCCTGCCGGCCAGATACGCCCCACGGGCCGCCGGATTGCAACCTGGCCCCTGCAGCCATCCGCCCCGAGCCGCAAGCCGAGGAGATGGCCTCCATCCTCCCAGCGGTTGCAGCAGTGGAGGCCGCCGAAGCTTGCAAGGCCGCCCCCGCCAGCATGGCAGCACAACTCGCATCTCCCAAGAACAGCACGACATCCTCGTCGTCATCCTCCCCATCCTCCTCCCCTGCCTCCTCGCCCATCTCCTCCACCGTCCCCCACAAAGCAAAGTCCAAAGCCAGGGCACCAGAACCGCCCCCGCCACCAGAACTCCACGCCCACTGCATCCCGCGCCCCCCTACCCCAAGAGTAAACTGCCAACCAAGAGGCGGCGAGACAATGAGACCACATCCAAACCCTCGTCCCATTACCCATCAGAAAGCGCCCCGCCATCGATCCCACACAAACCACCACCAGCGCCGGCTCGACAGACCCAGGGACGCGGGACCCTCCGACCGCAATCTTCGTCAAGCCCTCGTCCAAGCACGCCCAAACCATCCACCTGCTCCCGCAGCCCCAATGGCTACAAATGATGCCCCAGGCCGATATATCACCAGAGCGCCACGAGATGCTGTGGGCAGACCCGCAGCACCACTATCATTGCCCCCACCAGCACCACCACCATCAGCAACACGACCAGCACCAGCACAACCACCAACACCACGGCCACTAGCACCACAACCCCCCCACCAACAGCACCCACCACCTCAGCCCCATTGAGGTAGGTAGGTAGGTCATCTCGGGACTGGGGTTGCCCCCGAGGGGGACTTACCAAGGCGCTATCCGGCACCCATCCACGGACCTACTGCACGTGCCCGGACAAAGCGGCTCCCCCACATGGGTCGCCGCGAGCAGTACCCCTCAGCAGGCCCTGCCCAGAGGGTAAACCCATGTTTGACCAAAGTCTCATTATCCTCTCCTTCGGGCGGATGATACGTGGGGGAAGGTCCAATCACACATCCTGATCAGCCCCATTGACCCTACCCCAGACTTGGGCAGCCCACCATGCACGGGCAACACCACGGCCGAGGAGGGCCGCAACACCCGACTGGCAGCCCAGCCTGATTACCCAGCCGACCACGATCAGCACCGAGCACAAGCCCCCCCCTCCCGGGGAATTCTAACCACACAGATACCGCGCGCACGCCAGAGCAGGCCAGCCGCCCATCCAAGGCCACTCACACCTGTGACAGCCCCCTCGGGCACCGCTGGACCCGTACCACCTGCCATCCCCACCAGCGCACCCTCCCCACCTAGCGCTAACCCCCTACGCAGCGGAGCCACAGGGGGCGAGTGGCTTCTCCCCCCTCCCTACCTGGCGGAACTGCAAGATACCCCCCTGGAACCGCCACCGCCCCCTGAATGGTTTGGCTTGCCGCGCAAAGGCCCTGCTTTCGCCCCTCAAGCTCCGCCCGGCACCGCCACGCAGGCGGCCGCCGCCTAATATCCTCCAACTTGTCCCCCTTTCGAGACAAACGGCACCCCCGGCCCAGCCTTTCGAGCTCCCGACGCCACCGACACGCGTGGCCTGCGTCAGAATCGAGCGACCACCGCTTGTGGACTCCGGGCAGGAGGGGCAAGCAGGCAAGGGGCGCAACGCCGCCTCCATACGTTCAAGGAACTTCTCACTGGAACACCCTATTACTTCAACTAGACCACTTCAGAGACAGCCACACCCCCGGCGCAATGGCAAACGCTCCTCCTGACTCAGCACCACCCCCCTACACCCCCCCCCGGTGGCTCCCGACCACCCCACCCCAGTCAGGGCCATCGGCAGCCCCCTGGCACAAACACGCGCCCACCACCAAGGCACTGGGAAAGCTCAGGGCAAAGGGAAGAGCCGCAGCAAGGGGGCTGGGAGAGGCGCAGGATGAGAGGACTGCAACCAAGGGAAAGGGGGCACGGGCAAGAGCACTCCAAAAGAGCGAGGGGCAATCACGCGAAACAAGGAGCACCGACACCAGGAGACTGAGAGGGAAAGGACAACAGCACCGGTAACGCGGAACGGCACAGGGATAGGATTAAAAGCGAACACCAAGGGCAGAAGAACACGCGGCACCCACGAGACCGGCACTGCCTCACGCCCACGCGCTGGGTCAGTGTAGAACACCCTGCCCTGCAAGGTCCAGCACAGTTGGAGGGACAAGGCCCCCCCCCCCCGAGAGCACAAGACACCACCACGCCAGGGCACAGGCCCTGAGGAAGGGCAAACCCAGGAACACACGCCTGACGTGCCATGGTGTCCGGCCCACGCAGGCCCACCTAGGATTTTATGAGGTACCGGAATCCCGTAACTGCACCGTCCAAAAACTGCCGCGATCGCCATTTACGGTGCGCCGCAACCCAATTTTGCCGAGGTTTTGGTGATTTGTGCCACACCTGTGCGCATCTGCCCCGATTTAGATAGCGCAATCGCTAAAATACGACGTTATCTAGTTGCTGTATTGAAATCACGTCGATTACATTACTGGTTGTCCAGATCAACCCAAAATACGACCATTTTTGCCCATTTTTGCCACTTTTGGGCCATAAACGTTCATTTCGATGATGTCCTTGTGGTGTCACGAGATTTCAAATTGATCAAGTTTGTCCCTAGTGCCCTGTGAGGCTAGGCAAGCAATGATTTGTGCCCGTGCCTGCCCTTTACCCAAGATAATGATCCGGAGGGTGCCAAAAAACGCCCAAAACAGCTATATTTGCACTTTCTAATACATAAATGTTGATTAAAGTGATACGGCCGTGCTTTCATGTGATTTCAAATTGATCACGTTTGTCGGCTGTGCTACGTGAGGCTTGGCAAGCAATGATTTGTGCCCGTGCATGCCCTTTACCCAAGATAATAATCCGGAGGGGGCCAAAAAACGCCAAAAACAGCTATATTTGCACTTTTGAACACAATAATGTTGATTAAAGTGATATGGTCGCGCTTTCGTGTGATTTCAAATTGATGAAATGTGTCCCTACTGCTAGGTGAGGCTTGGCAAGCAATGATTTGTGCCCGTGCATGCCCTTTACCCAAGATAATAATCCGGAGGGTGCCAAAAAACGCCCAAAAAAGCTATATTTGCACTTTTGAACACATAAATGTTGATTAAAGTGATACGGTCGTGCTTTC
Source organism: Eutreptiella sp. 'Long Island Sound 2002' (assembly GCA_964036045.1). Classification (NCBI taxonomy): domain Eukaryota; phylum Euglenozoa; class Euglenophyceae; order Eutreptiales; family Eutreptiaceae; genus Eutreptiella; species Eutreptiella sp. 'Long Island Sound 2002'. Next base: position 43,673,057 of record OZ038379.1, on the reverse strand, counting down.
GTGTGGTTTCAAATTGATCACGTTTGTCCCCTGTCCTACGTGAGGCTTGGCAAGCAACAATTTGTGACCGTGCATGCCCTGTACTCAAGGTTATGGCCTGGAGGGTGCCAAAAGAGGCCCCAAACAGCTATATTTGCAGTTTTGAACACAATAATGTTGATTAAAGTGATACAGTTGCGCTTTCGTGTGATTTCAAATTGATGAAATGTGTCCCTAGTGCTAGGTGAGGCTTGGCAAGCAATGACTTGTGCCCGTGCATGCCCTTCACTCAAGGTTGCGGTCCGGATGGTGCAAAAAAAGGCCCAAAACAGCTATATTTGCACTTTTGAACACAATCATGTTGATTAAAGTGATACGGTCGCGCTTTCGTGTGTAATATCAAGTTGATGAAATGTGTCCTGAGTGCTAGGTGAGGCTTGGCAAGCAACAATTTGTGACCCTGCATGCTCTTTACTAAAGGTTAGGGCCCGGAGGTTGCCAAAAAAGGCCCAAAACAGCTACATTTGCACTTTTGAACACATAAATGTTGATTAAAGTGCTATCGCTGCCCGTGTGTGTGATTTCAAGTTGTTCAAGTTTGTCACTACTGCTAGGTGAGGCTAGACAATGAACAATTTGTGCCCGTGCATGCTCTTTACTCAAAAATATGAACCGGAGGGTGCAAAGAAAGGCTCAGAACAACTGTATTTGCACACACGCCATCATTAGATTTGCAAATGCTGTAATGGTCAGAGCCACACTCCCTTGGCACTGCCTGTCAGAAAAAGAAAAAAGGAATCCCCTTTGTACGTGAGCGCATACAAGCTGCGTTTGTATGGGTTGTAAGGTGTGTCCTTCTCCCTTAAATGACCCACCATGGGGTAACAAAACGCCCCAATAGTAGCAACTTGCTGGGCTGCTGTGTGTTTCGGGTCCACATGATCTACGAGGTCACTGAGTGTGTATTTCTGACACTGTGCTGCCTCTGATAGGAAGTACGCGTCTGCAATAGGCGTGATGGTATTATCTTCACTAAGAAGACATGCTGTCGGTATGCAAAGGAACCACTGAAAATTGTTACCCTTCCCATGCATTGACACACTGCACCAAACAGAAGCAAGCCACAAATGAGTTCTGAGTTCTGCAATAGGCATGATTGTATTATCTTCACTAAAGAGACATGCCGTCCGCGTGCAAAGGAACCATTGAAAATTGTTACCCTTCCCATGCATTGACACACTGCACCAAACAGAAGCAAGCACAAATGAGTTCAAAGATCAAGATATTGTGGCATGTGCATACGTACCTAGGTAGAGTTATTATCTTTCTGCCCGGGTTGCAGTTCATGGGCACCAACCGTGCCTCCGCCCAAAAAGCTAGCTTCAAGGCTTAAACCTCGAGAAGCACTTGCAATGCGATAGGACATTTCCAACAGGGTTTACTCCGCCGCATGCTAACCACGCCCTTGACGTCCTGGTGAGTGTGTTCACCACCTTCGCTTGACAGCACCTAGGGAGCGTAGAGAAGGTATAAGAGGTATAAAGTATAATAGGTTGCGTATTGCCGCAACGGGAGGACGGGGTCTACATTTATGCTAACAACCTGTAGATTGCTGTGCTTCAACAAGCGTGCTTGATAATGAGCCAAGAAATAATGGCATTGCACCGTCAACTGCTCTTCTGGAAGATGCAATACCGAGAGTAGCTCGTCCAATCGCCGGTAATCACGGGCTCGTGCCTTGACACATTTTGGTGCCGTGGTCATTAACTGTAGGGCAAGTCTCCTCGGTTCACGTAGGTAGAACTGTAGTGGCTCCTGCTGAACGGACCTACGTTGCGGAGTGACGGAGGTAGCCTCCAGCCCATCAGCCTGTTTTGGCAGTAGTTCATAGACCTCTTGCCAAAACACGGGATTTCTCAACAAATCCCGAATGACAAAACATCGCGGCTTCCATCGATTTGGATGGCTGCCCGGCCCACGCTCTAGTGGTGGCACATACGGCGACTCTTTGGTGTGCTTCTTGCATATCGCTCTGAATTCTTGTATCATTCCCGCGGGCACTAGCCCGGGTGCTTGGCATGTTGGTCTTGTAACCAAAGATCTATGCCATGTAAGCCCATATTGACCACAACCTCCTTTGTACAATGTGACATATCGTACCCCACATCAAGGTTCGACTCAAAGATCTGGAAGTAGTCCGCTAGAGGGGTGGGAAAGAAACTCAAGGGCTGCTCTGGTTGAGGATTGTATCCGAAGAGTTTCCAGTCTTCCCCGGGCACCGGACACACACAAGCATTGGGATGTCCCGGTTGCTCCAATGCAAGTAGCTCTCCCAAACAACCCCAATCGGGGTAATGTACAATGCGGTAACGATGTCCATCCAGTTCGCCATCCCTTGCTGCCTTTAAGACTTCTACGAGTCCCAACGGTCTATGTGTAGGTGCAACTGATTGGGATTCTCCTTCTAAATGTACTGCCCAACCCGCAGTATCGAATCCAAGCGATGGGGCTGGCGTGTAAAGGGCAAAGTTAGGCAAATGCTCACACAACCGAGCAGCTCATACGCATCAGGTTTCGCCCTGTCAATAAACGCACCAGGTAACGTGGGTAATCACCAGGCAGATGCAATCTGTCTCGGTTTGCTAATTGTAGGTACAAAGCAACGGCTCGCCATGAATCAAGCTGCACCTTTCTTGTCGACAAATGTACCCCACCTACGTTGTTCACCAATTCCTCTTTCAGCTTGGTGACTCTACCGCGGTACGCACCAATGCTCTTCTCCTTGCCTTCGGATTTGCGTCTCAAGACATTCTGGCGGCTTGCGAGGTCAACGAAAAAGGTGTTGAAGCAATCAACGACACCAAGGATTGGGATCAAGGGTCAATGCGTGCTGTACTACAACGCTTCAGGCTTTGGCATACGAAGAGCAGCACCGCAAAGGAACTGTGGATGCAGTTGAAGCGTGAGATTGCAGCAGGTTTGAGGGAGCCACGCACAGTACCACTAAAGATGCCTCCCAACACCCTTATCTACAAGCCATGTTTGAGTGGAGCCAAGGCAAGTTCCATTGGGAATTGTTGTGACTTCGATTGCAACCGTTGGTCTTGATGGAGAACCCAGCTGCGGCAAGGTTGCTTGACGACCTTGTTCGTGAGGTGACCGCCCAGGCTACCCTCGATTTGCACAAGTTCCCTTTCCAAGGCATGTACTTGAGCAGACTAAAGGCATCCCGGGAAGGGTCTCTTGGACCGTATTGGGCGGAGAAAAGAGGAGGCATCACAGTCCTTTGTAGCGCATTGTTGCAATTCGGAGACCCAGCAATTGCATTGCCAACAGCATCTGATGCACCACGGGAGGTCCTGTCACACAAATTGTGTTCTGTTGCCATTGCTGACCCCTTGCTCATTTTCTGAGTGTCTATTTTTTTTCGAAAGCTTTCGCTCAGACCACTTGGCTCTTTTGCATGTGCCTCGTTTGCTTTGCTCTTGAGTCGTGGTAACCAGAGCCTCCGTTGACGCAGAGACGGTAGAGAATCCAAGACAGTTTGGTGTTGCTGTGCATTGTGTACACATATGCCCCCAAATGGCTCCGTGACAAGAAGTTTGTGATTGTCCATTGCATGCATGCATACACTTCTGTGCAGAAAATATTTAGTTCCACGCCCCTGTATTTGTGATGAGTGCTTTGCCCAACATTTTATGAACCCTAGTGCATTCAACCCATGGAAAAAACTGTAGGAATTCTGATTGGGTCCGGCTTCTTCCAATAGAACCGGTGGTACATGAACTCATTGGTCAGTGTGAAATGCTGCAGTTGTTCTTGCCCAGCCCCTGCACAACCTCCTTCTGCATCCTCCTGCATCCTTCTCTCTCCCCTATATTTTCCAGGTGGTAGATGCCGAACTTCAGCCACCATGTCGTGCCCCTCAAGTGCCGGTGGAGCCGCGGGCACTACGAGCCAGGCCAGCGCCCCCGGCAAAGCTCGATGAGGCCTTCGTGTAGAGCGAGATCCGACGCCGCACAGACGCTACCGTGAAGGCCGAGCGCAGCCGTGCCAAGACAGACGTGACGGCAGCCCGCACCACACACAGGAAGGCGGAGCAGACGGCCAAAGAGCTTCGGCGGGTGCAGATTGGGTTGGAGAAGGAGCGCAAGGCACGCAGCGATGAGTTGCGCAAGGCGAAGGCCAGCTCCTCGGATTTGGAGAAGGCGAACAAGGATGCCGCCGATAAGGAAGCGGCTGCATCAGCTGCTGAGGCAGCTCGCAAGGAATTGGAAGCAGCTCGCAAGGAATCCGAAGTGGTGCACAGTGGGGCGCCCAATGGAATGGGGAGGAATGGGGATGGGCAATCGGCAATTGCTTTTGACACATTTATGAAATCAGTCCTGATTTTGTACAGTTGGAATTCGACATTACTTGGCATTGATTTTTGTCTATCGGTAAGATTGCTTTGCTGAATATTTCAATACGACAAAGGTCTGCAGATGCCACATGCGTATTTACACAGGGCCCTTCCTGAGATTGTGCCTGTTCCTACTTCACAGCTGCCCCCTCTCGAAGTAGGGCTTAACAGATTTAGTGCGTTGACCGACGCACAAGCAGTGTGTCTCAGGAAATAACAGAACACCTGTGCGGGGAGAATGTTGAACTGCACCATCTAGTGGCCGAAAAATCTGGTTCAGAGAACATCAAAATCCTGCATATCTGCCATGCCTCCCGCATGAGGCTGTGTCTTGTGCCTCCTCCTTGATATCGTCCATTTCACTTCACTTTGCCTCATTATGTATGGTAACCGAATCACTGACTGACCGCTGCATGGCAGCAAGTTGGCCTGCCGCATGCCAGCCAGTGTTGTCCAGGGCCCTGTTGTCTGTTGACTGTTGTCTGTTGCCTGACGTCAGTTGGAAGTCGTCAACTGTTGTCTGCTATCTGTTGTCTGTTGTTGTCTGTTGTCCGTTGTCTATTGCTCTGTTGCCGGCCGTCAGTTGAACATCGTCATCCATTGTCTTTTGTTTGTTGTCTGTTGTCGGTTTTCTGTTGCCTGCAGTTTGTTGAACGTCGTCGTCCATTGTCTGTTGTCTGTTGCCTGTTGCCTGTTGCCTGACGTCAGTTTATCTTCAGTGCAGACCTGGAAGGACAAGATGCAGCGCCAGTGAACACATGAAAAATCGTACAGGTTGGATTTGTGTTCTCGCTTCAAAAAACATGTTTCGCAGGGTATTGGAGCAAGTTATGAAGTGTTTCCGAGCCGCCAGCACGAAAAAAACTGCATTTTTAGCCCAAAAAATGGCCAAAAAATGCCAGTTTTTGGCCTAAAACAATGTTTGTGGGGCCTGAGCGGTCGGATGTAGAGCCTCCCACCCTATTTTGAGGGTGCTGGACTGAAGAAAACGTGTTTTGCCAGGTTTTGGTGCAAGTTGTCGAGTGTTTCGGAGCCGCCATCACCAAAAAACCCCATTTTTTGGCCTTAAACAGTGTTTTTGGGGCCTGAGTGGGCGGTTGTGAGGCCCCCCACCCTATTTTCAGGGTGCTGGACTCAAAGGAAAGTGTTTTGCAAGTTTTTGGAGCAGGCTATCGAGTTTTTCAGAGCCGCCATGACTAAAAAAACCGCATTTTTTGCCCAAAAATGGCACAAAAAAGCCATTTTTTCGCCTAAAACAGTGTTTCTGGGGCCTGAGTGGTAAGTTGTAGGGCCCCCTACCCTATTTTGAGGGTGCTGGACTCACAAAAATGTGTTTTGCAAGTTTTTGGAGCAGGTTATCGAGTGTTTTGGAGCCGCCATCACCAAACAACCGCATTTTTTGCCAAAAAATGGCCAAAAAAGACATTTTTTGGCCTAAAAGAGTATTTTTTGGGCGTGAGTGGTCAGTTGTAGGGCCCCCCACCCTATTTTGAGGGTGCTGGACTCAAAAGAAAAAGTGTCTGCAAGGTTTTGGAGCAAGTAATCGATTGTTTTAGAGCCACCATCACCAAGAAACCGCATTTTTTCCCCCCAAAATGGCCAAAAAATGCCATGTGGGCAGTTGTAGGGCCCCCCACCCTATTTTGAGCCTGCTGAAGTCAAAAAAACGTGTTCTGCAAGTTTTTGGAGCAAGTTATGGAGTGTTTCGGAGCCGCCACCACCAAAAAAACCGCATTTTTTGCCAAAAAATGGCCAAAAAATGCCATTTTGTAGCCTGAAACAGTGTTCTTCGGGCCTGAGTGGTCAGTTGTAGGGCCCCATACCCTATTTTCAGGGTGCTGGACTCAAAAGAAAAGTGTTCTGCAAGGTTTTGGAGCAGATAATCAAGGGTTTTAGGGCCGCCATCACCAAAAAAACCGCATTTTTTGGCCAAAAATGGCCAAAAAAAGCCATTTTTTGGCCCAAAACAGTGTTTTTGGGGCCTGAGTGGTCACAGGTAGGGCCCCATACCCTAATTTCAGGGTGCTAGACTCAAAAAAAGCGTTTTTTCCAGTGTTTTGGAGTGTTTTGGATATCCACTGATGAGTTTTTGTGTGCTTGCGCAGTGATAGTGTTGTGGTGAGCAAATGATCAAGGGTTCCGGAGCCACCATCACCAAAAAAATGCTTTTTTTGCCCAAAAAATGCCAATTTTTATGCTTAAAACAGCATTTTTGGGGCATGAGTGGTCAGTTGTAGGGCCCCATACCCTATTTTGAGTGTGGTGGGCTCAGAAAAACGTGTTCTGCAAGTTTTTGGAGCAACTTATCGAGGGTTTGGAGCCGCCATCACCAAAAAACCGTATTTCTTGCCAAAAACAAACATGTATGGTTTTGAGCTATACAAAAGCTGCTATTCGCAACTAGGTGGTGAATGTCATATTTCTCGGATACGGCCGATTTTAGATGGAATCAAGCCTGTATTGTCCATCTAGGGGCTGGAAAATTTCCAATTTCGAGGGTGGAGCGGGGGCTAACTCCGGAAAATATGCTATTTATGGTATAATTTGACAAAAAAAGTAGTATTTCTGACTGTAGCTGGTTTTGGGATTTTTGGACCCCATAAAATCCTAAGTGCTGGCAAAACACCAACCAAACGAGCCGCATCCACCAGGCCGAATGCTATCCACTTGCCACTGCCGGAGCCCTGACAGGGCACCCGCACAGAGTCCGAGCAGCCAAGGCCGAACCACAACCGACTGGCCAGGGGACAACCACCGCGCAGCCAGAAGGCGCCAACTGAGCCATCAGCCTTACCCTCCCCGCTGCCGCCGCGCAGCAGCCCACAGGGTGAAGAACGGACTAACCCACGGAAAGCTAACCGTCGGCCTAACCCTCTCCTTCATGCGAACAGCACATTCCACCCTGACGGTGGTGGTGAAAAAGCCACTGGCAGGAAACACCACAGGAAGCCAGCTCAACACCACACACTAACCGTGGGCCTAACCCTCCGAACCAGGCGACAGAAGCCTCGAGGCGCGGCCATCTCGCCCCTGACGGGGCAACCCCCCCATCCAAAAACCCCCCCACAGCGAGCAGACCTGTCACGCGGCCGGAAAAACCGGACACAGCCCCCTAACCCCACGCACACGACTGGTGACCCCAAAAAACCTCCACGAGCTACAAGAACGTCAAACCCGCTGAGTGCCAAAGAGTGTCAAGGGGCGGGCAACCCGAGCCCCAGAGAGGGACCCCAGCTGCCCCCCACCCTGCCTGACCCAAGCGCGCACAAGAGCACCGGCTGGCGCAACAAACCAGCCAGAAGTGCGAGAACCTGACCCCCACCCAGCCTGACCGGCCACCGGCCCGCGCGTCTACAGCAACCACAAGGCGAACTGAGCCGGGACAAAGCCCCCGGCCACACCACCCAACACAGCGAAGTACCAGCCGGAAAAACCCATAGCGACCCCTGCATGCTTCAGCGCGGGGAGGTGAGAGGGAGGACAATGCAGACCTCCCAGCCCACACCGCGCAACAGGAAAGAACAGAGACCCCATCCATACGCGAGCAGGAAGCTGCCTGAACACACCATAGGAAGGGCCCTTCCCACCGAAGACACGAACGCACACGAAGGGGGCGGAGCTCAGAGATGGGACAGAGCGCCAGCCCACTAGAAGAAACGGACCAACCAGTAGCTTCTTTCATGAGGGGTGCGGCTCACATGCAGACGACGGTTCTGCCCTCCGGCGGCCGCAGCATGCAGTGGGGAAAATGGGCGGGTGCAAGCTGAAAGAGCGTTAGATGAGACCAGGGGCCCATCCCCCCTGCCTCATGGCCATGAACGGACATGGCCTGTTGCAAGTTTCCATGGCTGGGTGCCGAAAGAGAGTTTTTGCTTTTTGGCAGGCCGTTTGGTCAGCCTGAGCCTGGGATGCCCGCAACTGTGACCCTGGTCAGCTATTGACAGCTCTGCGGACCTGGGACCCACAGTGCGGCGGCTGCTGATGGGGACAGCCGGTTGGCTGGCGCCCTACAGCCCCTGTCTACTGCCCTTCCCTGGCCGGGCCTCGCTGGTGACGAGGCGTCGCCCCTGCTGCGACGTCCCTGAGCCCAGGCACACCGCATCTGTGACACCGGTTGGCTATGCACACCTCTGCGGCCCTGGGCTCCGCCATGCCGCGGGTGCAGTGGTAGGCAGCGGGCCCCCATAGTCCTTGTAATGGTAAAAGCACTGGGTCTGACTGTGTCAAGCTGCAGTGCCTTAGGTGGAGCCCCGCACCACGACTGCTACCATGTGGAAGCGAAGAAGAGCTGCAATACTTGCAGCAGGTGAGAAGGAGTGCCGCAGTGCTTGCGGCATCGCAGAAGGAGTGCTGTGGTGTGTTCAGAACCGGTGCAGCACCCCAGAAAGTCCCTGGACTGGTGATCGGATGGCGGCCGGCTGCATCATGCAAAGGCCTCACCGCTGCGGCCCAAGATCTTGCCATGTGGCAGGTGGGGTGCGGGTTGCACCTCCTCCCCGTAGTCCCAGATTTAATAACGGGACAGGGGCTGGCTGCTTCGAGCTGCCGTGTAAAGTTTGAGGCTACAGGACGTGTGGCAGCTAAGGTGAGGTTATGCGTGTGTCCACCCTCCGCGCCACTTTTTGGCAGATCTGGAAGCAATAGGAGTGTGCCCATGCAAAATTTATTACTTTTGGCAGAACCGAAGACATTGGGTGTGTGCCAATGCAGAATTCATTACTTTTTGCGAAACCGGAAGCATTCGGTGTGTGCCAATGCGGAATTCATTACCTTTCGCAAATCTGAAGGCATCCGGTGTGTATCCATGCGAAAGGTATTACTTTTGGCAGAACTGCAGGTATTGAGAGTGTGCCCATGCACGATTTATTTTTTTTCGTAGAACTGGAGGCCCTGGGTAAGTGCCCATGCAGAATTTACAACTTCTGCCAAACGGGAGGCATACGGTGGGCAGGTTTATTACTTGGACAGAACTGAATACATTGGGAGCACTGGGTGCACGGGGACCTGCATCGGGGCCGGGCTGTAGACGGCAAACTCTACGTCACCAGGCTGACACAACCCCACATCTGAGTGCAACCGCGGGCGACCATGTGCGCTGATCCGCCACACACCAACCCTGCCCCACATCCCCTGCCCCTCCAGTCCTGCCCTCCACTCAGTGGCCCAGACTGGCCCATCGCGCCGGCCCCGCGACAAGCTCCCCCGTCAACTTCCTGAAGTTCTCACATGGCCGCCACGGCCAACCCCACGACGCGCTACCCCGCAGCCTCCCACACCCGGCGAGCCACAGAGGCCCGCCACAAAATACCCGCGGGTCCCACCAGAGGCCCAGCCCGCCCAGCAACCAACACACGCCCACTACGCACAGCCCCGTTACCCAAGGCCCATCCCCCCCACCACCCAACTGCAGCCCACGAGAACTGTTCCCCCCGTGGACACTGAGACGCACATCCTCGCAAATTGCAGGAGCCCAGCCCAGCCCAGGCACGCTGGTGGAGACCGCAGTCCCACGCCTCCCCGGCACGCCCATGCCAGCCAGATACGCCCCACGGGCTGCCGGATTGCAATGAGGCCCCTGCAGCCATCCGCCCCGAGCCGCAAGCCGAGGAGATGGCATCCATCCTCCCAGCCGTTGCAGCAGCAGAGGCTGCCAAAGCCCGCATAGCCGCCCCCGCCAGCATGGCAGCACAACCCACATATCCCAAGAACACCAGGACAACCTCATCGTCATCCTCCCCATTTTCCTCCCCCGCCTCCTGGCCCATCTCCTCCACCGTCCTCCACAACGCGAAGTCCAAAGCCAGGGAAACAGAACAGCCCCCGCCACCAGAACTCCACGCCCACTGCATCCCGTGCCCCCCTACCCCCAGAGTAAACTGACAACCAAGAGGCGGCCACACAAGGTGACCACATTCAGACCCTGGACCCATTACCCGGCACCAAGCGCCCCGCCATTGATCCCACAAAAAACCACTGCCAGCGCTGGCGAGACCGACCCAAGGACGTGGGATTCCTCGACCGCAATCTTCGTCAAGCCCTCTTCCAAGCACGCCCAAAAGCATCCACCTGCTCTCGCAGCCCGGATGGCTACAATTGTTGCCCCAGGCCGATATCTCACCAGAGCGCCACGGGATGTTATGGACATACCGACAGCACCACTAGTGTTGCCAGCCCCAGCACCACCACCATCAGCACCACCTGAAGCACCAGCACCACGGCCAAAATCACGGTCTTTAGCACCACCACCCCCCCCCACCAGCACCCACCACCTCAGCCCCATTGAGGTAGGTAAGTAGGTCATCTCGAGACTGGGGTTGCCCCTGAGGGGGACTTACCAAGGGGCTTTTGCTCACCCACCCACGGCCCTACTGCACGTGCCCCCACAAAGCGGCTCCCTCACATGGGGGAAGGGCGCGGTCGCCGCGAGCAGTACCATTCAGCGGGTTCTGCCCAGAGGGGAAACCCATGTTCGAGCGAGGTCTCACGATCCTCTCCTTCGGGCGGATAATACGTGGGGGAGGGTCCCATCACACATCGTCATCAGCCCCATTGACCCTACTTCAGCGACCGGCAGCCCACCATGCACGGGCAACACCACCACCCAGGAAGGCCGCAACACCCGGCGCGGCAGCCCAGCCTGACTACCCAGCCTACCACCATCAGCACCCAGCATCAGCCCCCCCCCCACCCTCGAGGAAGTCTATCCACACAGCTACCGCGCGCACGCCAGAGCAGGCCAGCCGCCCCTCCAAAGCCACCCACACCTGTGACAGCCCTGTCTAAGCCTCAGGCACCGCTGTACCCGTACCACCTGCCATCCCAAAAGGCGCACCCTCCCCACCTAGCGCTAACCCCCTACGCAGCGGAGCCACAGGGGGCGAATGGCTTCTCCCCCCTCCCTACCTGGCGGAACTGCAAGATACCCTCCTGCAACCGCCACCGCCTCCTGAATGGTTTGGCTTGCCGCGCAAGGAAGCCCCTGCCCGAAAGGGACGCCGCACCACCTACCCCCCTGCACGACCTCCCCGCCCCGGGATCTGCCGCTCGGCGCGACGCCAGCGCGTGACCCCCGCCCAAAGACCCTGTTATCGCCCCTCAAGCTCCGCGGGGCACCGCCACGCAGGCCGCCGCCGCCTGATATCCTCGACTTGTCCCCCTTTCGAGACAAACGGCACCCTCGGCCCAGCCTTTCGAGCTCCTGACCGCACCGACACGCGTCGCCTGCCTCAGAACCAAGCGGCCGCCGCTTGTGGACTCCGGGCTAGGAGTCCTCCCCTGACCCCAACCGCACCTTACCCCCCCCCCCACCTCACCCCGTAGACTACCCCCGCTTTGCGGAAGCCCCGTTGCTGGATGCGGTAGGCAGGAGGGGCAAGCAGGCAGGGGGCGAAACAAGCGCCTCCATACGTTCAAGGAACTCCTCACCCGAACACCCTATTACTCCAACGAGAGCGCTTCAGAGACAGCAACACCCCTGACGCAATGGCAAAGGCTCCTCCTGACTCAGCAGCCCCCCCCTACATCCCGGCAACCCTCCACCTGTGGCTGCAGACCATCCAACCCCAGTCAGGGCCATCGGCACCCCCCTGGCACGAACAAGCGGCCACCACCAAGGCACTGGGAAAGCTCAGGGCAAAGGGAAGAGCCTCAGCATGGGGGCGGGGAGAGGCGCAGAATGAGAGGACTGGACCCGGTAACGCGGAACGGCACAGGGATAGGATAAAAGGCGAAAACCGAGGGCAGAAGAACACGCCAAACCCAGGAGACCGGCAGCGCCCCACGTCCACGCGCTGGGTCAGTGTAGAACACCCTGCCCTGCAAGGTCCAGCACAGTTGGAGGGACAAGCCCCCCCCCCCCCAGAGACCGCAAGACACAACCACGCCAGGGCACAGGCCCCAAGGGAGGGCAAACTTACGAACACACGCCCGACGTGGCAGGCTGGCCGGCCCCGCCAGGCCGGGCAAAACCCCAAACATACGAGCCGCATCCACAAGGCCCAATATCACCCACCTGCCACTGCCGGAGCCCTGACAGGGCACCCGCAGAGAGTCCCAGCAGCCAAGGCCGAACCACAACCGACTGGCCCGGGGGACAACCACCGCGCAGCCGGACGGCGGCAACTGAGCCACCAACCTTACCCTCCCCGCTGCCGTCGCGCAGCAGCCCACAGGGTGAAGAACGGACTAACCCACAGAAAGCTAACCGTCGTCCTTACCCTCTCCTTCATGCGAAGAGCACATTTCACCCTGACAGTGGTGGTGAAAAACCCACTGGCACGAAAAACCACAGGAAGCCAGCCCGAACACCACACACTAACCGTGGGCCTAACCCTCTGAACCAGGCGACAGAAGCCTCGAGGCGACAGCCATCTCGCCCCTGACGGGGCAACCCCCCCCTCCCAAAAATCCCCCCACAGCGAGCAGACCTGTCCCGCGGCCAGAAAGACCAGACACAGCCCCCTAAGCTCGTGCACACGACTGGCGACCCCCCCAAAACCACCACGAGCTAAAAGAACGTCAAACCCGCTGAGTGCCAAGGAGCGTCAAAGGGCGGGCAACCCGAGCCCCAGAGAGGCGCCCCCCATCCCGCCTGACCCAAGCGCGCACAAGAGCACCGGCTTGCGCAACAGCCCAGCGAGAAGTGCGAGAACCTGTCCCCCGCCCAACCTGATCAGCCACCGGCCCACGCGTGTACAGCAACCACAAGGCGAACTGAGCCGGGACAAAGCCCCCGGCCACACCACCCACCACAGCGACATGCCAGCCGGAAAAACCCACAGCGACCCCTGCATGCCTCAGCGCAGGGAGGCGAGAGGGAGGACACTGCAAACATCCCGGCCCACACCGTGCAACGGGAAAAAACAGAGACCCCATCCATACGCGAGCAGGAAGCTGCCTGAACACACCTTAGGAAGGGCCCTCCCCACCGAACACACGAACGCAGACGAAGGGGACGGAGCCCAGAGATGGGACAGAGCGCTATCCCACTAGAAGAAACGGACCAACCAGTGGCTTCTCTCATGAGGCGTGCGTCTCACATGCAGAGGAAGGTTCTTCCGTCCGGCGGCTTCAGCATGCGGTGGGTAAATTGGGCGGGAGCAAGCTGACAGAACGTTGGATGAGACCAGGGGCCCATCCCCCCTGCCTCATGGCCATGAACGGACATGGCCCGTTTCAGGTTTCCATGGCTTGGTGCCGAGCGTGAGTTTTCATTTTTTGGCAAGCTGTTTGGTCAGCCTGAGCCTGGGATCCCCGCAAATGTGACCCCGGTCAGCTATTGACAGCTCTGCGGCCCTGGGACCCACGTGCGGCGGCTGCTGATGGGGACAGCCGGTTGGCCGGCGCCCTACAGCCCCTGTCTACTGCCCTTCCCTGGCCGGGCCTCGCTGATGACGAGGCCTGGCCCCTGCTGCGACGTCCCTGAGCCCAGGCACACCGCATCTGTGACACCGGTTGGCTATGCACACCTCTGCGGCCCTGGGCTCCGCCATGCCACGGGTGCAGTGGTAGGCAGC